>VWZY01008969.1:224229-327266 GCA_013399075.1 Chloroceryle aenea
TCTCTGCATGACCCAACAAGATCCCTGTACTCATCCTGAGATGCTGCCCCTTCGTCCAGAGGAGAAGATACACTCTCCTTTTTCTCCCGAGTCCCAGCAAAAGCTCCCTGTTCAGCCAGGCTGGTCTCTTGCCCCCATTTCATGTTACAGCACATGGGGACTACCTGCTCCTGTACCTCTTAAGACTTCCTTTTTGAATATGGTCCAGCCTTCCTGGACCCTTTTGTCCTCAGGACTGTCTCAAAGTGCCCTGAACGGGCCAAAGTCTGCCCTCTGGAAGTCCATGGTGGAGGTTTTGCTAACCCTCCTCCTTAATTCACTAAGGATCAAGAATTTACTTAATCATTTTGTTGTTGCTAAGCCCAAGACAGCCTCTGACTACCACATCTCCCCCCAGTCCTTCTCTGTTAGTAAAGAGCAGGTCTAGTGAGGCACCTCCCCTGGTAAGCGCACCACCTGAGTCAGGAAATTGTCTTCCATACCCTCAAGAAACCTCCTGGGCTGTCTCCTCTCTGCTGTGGTTTATTTCCAGCAGATGTATGGCAGGCTCAAGTCCCCCACCAGAACAAGGGCTGGCAATCGTGAGACCTCTGCCAGCTGCTTGCAGAATGCTTTGTCTGCCTCCTCATCCTGGTTGGGAGGTCTATTATAGACCACCAAATTCACCTCCCCCCCCATCCTTACCCATAAACACTCAACTTTATCATCACTATCATCAAGAGCTATACAGTCAAAACATAGTCTAGGCAAACTTTTACTATAATCTTTATCTACCCCTTGAAAAAGACTTCATAGTTGAAATGAAATGAAACTTTTTAATCTTATTATTGTTATTTTTCTGAAATAATTTAAGCATTTTGTAACTGTGCTGTATTAAGCTTCATTTTGTCTGTCCATTCATTTGCAGAAGTTAGTTGCTCACGATGAGTCATGTTCAGTGATTGGTATGATGAAATTAGCTTTCACTCTGTGACAGTTCTGATCAGGAGATAGAATTAGTACCTGTGTTTATTGCAAAGGTTTTCTTTGATGCTTGTACTTACTCTCCCCTGCTATTGCAGCGGCATTAGTGCTGAAGATGATCCTGGCTGTGAAAAGCAGCATCATGCAGGAGAAAACTACAAGTGACCTTTCTTGATTCCAGCTAAAATTAACTATTTTCTCAATGTGACTAGCACCAGAAAATGACCACCTGTCACTGAAATTCATTTCTCTTTGATATCACACATCACTTGCTTGATTAGCTTGTAAGTAACAGTACCAGCAGCCATGGTCAGTGGTTGGGGATTTTTTTTTTGTTGGTACCTACATTAGACAGTTCTGATTTTTCTCTTGTTTCCATTGTTGAATTCCCCTCTGTTGCAATGCCAGAAACCAGAAAAATCACTAACTGGTCAACAAAACTAGAAACTCATGAGTGTTCAGATGTTCTAATGACTATCAGTGGAATAGCCATCATTGCAAAAAGGCACTGAAGTAAGAGTCTCAGAAGAACATGAGTAAGCTGAAAAAGATTTGGTTTGTGTAGCCTGATTGTTCTGTTAGCAAATGGCAATGTGGCTGATGGTGGAGCTGTGTGAAAAAGGAACACATTACTGAGAAGAAACTGTATCTGGCAATAGCTGTAAGAAGATTATTTTTAAATATCAGGGAAAAAAAAACCCAAACAAACCAAAAAACCAAAGCAGTCCTCCAGAAATTCTGTCCCCAGGAGGATTAATAGTTGACATGTAGCAGCTTCAGTGGTGTAACAGCCACTAAGCAGATGGATGAGTATGATTATTCCCTCTCATGTATTTACTAATGGAAAGTTCCCAGTACAAACATTAACATAGTATGAATTACTTCATGCTTTTGAGATTTGAAGATCCATAAATGTTTTTGGCAGCTTGGCTGAGGGGATATAATTCTCTGGCCTTTCTTTTATTTCAGACTTTTAAAGCATAGTTTTTACATTTCCCACTGAGCTGAAATCACAAACCCCACCTGTTGCCTCTTCGCTGAGAACACTGCCTGAGCTACTTCACCCCCTGGCTGAAGGAACACATCGTGTGAAGATTCCCTGACTCCACTTGCCCAGGTAACAGAAGAGCAGGATCTCCTATAATTACCTTGACCTGACATAGTGGGCTCAGCACTTGTTGTTTTCCTCCTACTGGCAACATTGCTGATCAGAATCCCCTCTTGGTTCTTTCAGCCTTACCAATACATCATTCCTTTCTTAAAGAACCATTTTTTTCTGAAATATTTCCTAAGTGTTGGATTGTAAGGTTATAAAAATACAAGCAGGGCGTGCAAGGGCTCTGTTTCCCAGAAGGACACAAGCTGACCTGTTTTCCTCGGTGGTATCCATCCAGTCCAATATCTTGTCTTTGACAGGGGCCACTGTGAGATGAGGAAGGAGAGTAACAGGTGTCTCTTGGGACACATACAACCACTCTGTCTCTAGCAACAGAAATATTACAATAAACTCATGTGCTAGAGGTGTCACCTGTCTTTATTTATTCCCTTAGACAAAAGATGTTAGCTCCTTCAACCTCTCTTTGAAGCACAATTTCTTACTCATTAGCTCACCATCATCTCTCCATTCTGGATTATTTCTACCTGGTCCTATAGGAGGAGACACATTAATATGAGCTATAAGGAGTTGACAGGCAAATATATCCAGGATTTTACTAAAATCACACTTGCGGTATTTTCTCCTGTTAAGCTAAATGTATTTTATTCTCCTACATAGCTTAGAGTGATGCACCCGTGGGTTCACAAAGTGTGAATATCCTGAAGATGGGAATCTCTATGTGTTCAAATATCAGAATACAGAATAAGACAAGATTTTTCTGCCCCCCATCTAAGCAAGCATGTGATTCATTCAGTAAGAGACTATTACATTTTTTTCCCCTCTCTTTCACTTGTAAGCCCAGTGTTCCCAAAACACACACTAGTGGGGAAATTTCCTACCCCTGGAGTTCAGTATTTCATGTTTGGCCAAAGCAAAGTCAAGCTATTAAAATAAAATGCCAAGATCATTTGCTTTTTAATGATCTAACATAATTGGACGCATGGCTTCAGATGGGAGCCAACTTCAAAGCTGGTAAGAAAAGTAATCTCAGCACAAAGGGATTGTTGTCATATTCTTACTTTCAGGTACTTTTCATGAACGTAATAATGATGATTTGATCTCATCTTAAAATACCTCTTTTCTTTTCCAATTCTGGGTTTGGTTTGGTTTTGCTTTTCATTCTTTATAACAAGAATTGCTGGTTAAAAAATATAGCAATCTCTGTCTGCAATGATAAAGCTTGATTTCTTTAAATGCCTCAGATAAAAATACTTTTTTCTCTTGTTCATGGCCATTTAGTGCTGGCTTGGACTCCCCCATAACCTTCCCCTCTTTACTTCTGTAAAATGTACAGAACAGGTGACAGTTTGTTGAGGATGGGAAACCTGTCAGACCCTATTTTTCTGGCAATTTTTAGCATGGGGGGAGATAGAAATTTTCTAGTAAAACCTCTTCATGCAGCGCCAAGTCAATATTTGTTCTGCTGTAGCTACATTTTCAGAAGAGTGATTTTATTTCTCTGATTTTCCTCTCAAGTAGGGCATTTTTGGTGACCTAATAACAGATCTAGCTAGCTATCCACTGTATTACCTTTCACAAGTTTAAAATTCTTGCAGCATTATAATCCCTTTCATTTCCTGCTTTTTAATGAATGGATTTTATATAACTGTTCATTAGTGTAATTGTTGTTGATTTTTATTTTTCACTTCATTATTTCTCCAACAAAACTTATGCCACTCTTACTCTCTTTGTAAAACAGAGCAAATTAATCTCAGCATCTGGGAAAACTGTTTGTAGGTGAGCACAAATAAGATGTGAGACTCTTCTTAAGTTAGAGTTCTTGCTTATCCTCACCTACAAACAGAGCTCAGGATGCCTGAGGACACCTTTAGGAGGTACTCAGCTGACATCCAGAGACATCAAGCTTTTTAATCTTTACCAGAGGCCTCTTTGGCAGTCAGTTCATGCCAGTAGTGTTGTCTGAGTCCTAATTCAACAGCAACAGATAGAAAGCACCAGAGCTTTGCTGTGCTGCTAACTAGTTTCAGTAACTATCAACCTAAACAAGAGCTGAAATTGGTCCTGAAGCACTAATGCTAATAACCTCAGTGATTCATTCCTTCCTAATTGATAGCCTTAGAAATAGCTCCTCTTAACTCGAGCATCAAGCAAGTGCCCTGAAGAACCCCTCTGTCTCCCTCAAGGCTCGTTACAATTTTCCCACTTGTTTTTGATTTACATATCAGTCACAGAGATGCTGGTGCTGATTTCCTGAACAACTTCCATGCAGCTTCATAAGAGCAAAAAAGGATGGTAGGGCTGGAATAAAAGCAAACACTTCAAAGCCTGCATGTGAATAGCTGGGAGACCAATAAGATGAGGATATAGAATAATCACTTTATGTGAAGAGGTGCTTAAGGTTCTGTGACATAATTATGGTGCAGTCTGAAGTTCTGGCAGGAGTCTCTTATGGAGATGTTAAATCTGAGCAGAAGCTCTGTTAGAAGTCATGGCTGTGTGCTCTTCAGGGATAAAGGGCAGTCACAAATACCATGAATTTTACATCGTTGCTCTTTCTCATCTGGAGTATGGGATTTAAAAGTAGATAAAAGGAATCAATTTATGCATTTCTAGTGAGGCTATTACAATAGAAAGCAGCAATAAAGTTCTATTTTCTGCTTTTATTTCTCTATTTTCTCTATTCTCTTTTCAGTTTCCAGTTATGCTCTTGTTACTTATTCTTTCAGTGTCATTTACACATACTATGCTGTGTGGAGTTACCTTTCCTTGGGTATCACACTGCATCTGATCCCATGCCAAACTGTCTTTCCAATCAGTATTCTCTTACACTTCCTCAAAAAACTAAAATTATCTGAAGATAACATTTATTAGAATGTGATAGGTATTACAGAATATATTCCTATCTAAAGTATATATGTAACTTTCTTCATCAGGATTTTCATCCAAATAGTCATTATTATGGGGGTGTTCTCCAGAAGAGAACAGTCACAAAGAAGGGTAATAGTGAAATAGAAGAGTGAAATACTGGAATAATTCATCTTTTCTGGCAGGGCAGGCAGATCTCTTTCTCCTCTCCTCCTTCCTGTGCTTCACCATGCCTGTTTTCTTGGGATCCCTGTCTGCTTCCCCTCTTCTCTAGACTCCGCAGCTGCACTCCTCACTCACCCCCTGTCCCTGTGCAGCCCCACACCTCCACCCTCCAATCCTGCAAGACACAGGGTTCCTCTGCCTCCTTGCAGCCAGGCTCTCCTCAGTCTGCTGCACCCTCTGGGCTGGAGGGAAGGGATGGAGCAGCCATGAGCTGCCAGATGATGGAGACTGGAGAATGAGACTTTCCCCAAAGGTAATGCTGTTGCAGTGAGACCTACTTCTGCTAGCTGTGCTGCAGTTGCTGCTGCCTACTCTTTGGGCCCCACTTTAAGCAGAAACATCTAGAGAACATGAGAGCTTAGTGAGCAGGAGGTGAGAATTGGCATAGGCAAGGAGCAGGTTGCCAGCCACTGAATCTGTTAACGGGCCATTAATGTTAACAGAAATCAATGGCAGGTGCTCTAAACATGGGGTAAGCCTAAGAATGGCAATACAAAAACTTGTCAATCCTAAATGATTTTTCTCCGTATGATGCTTGTGCTTAATTGGTTGAATATAATTAACAATGCCTGGGGTTTATTTTCTGTGTAGGAATGCCTAACTCAAAGGGTCTTTCTGATGTCACTAACACCATTTGGGTTTTTTCCTCCTCTCTGCTCAGGCACAGTCATGTCTGTGTGTGGAAAAACTTCACAGCTCAGCATGGTTCAAAGAACCACTGTGGCCCAGACTCAGAAAGGTGTTTAGATGCTTCCAGATGGAAAGCAGCACATAAGACATCAAAGCCCCTAATTCTCACTGAGTCACTGATAGGTTTTTAAATGCCTCCAGATATAAAAGGGCAAATCCACCACAGAACCTAGATCCTGCTTGCAAATTCAAGGGGGTCTACATTCAAAATTAAATTGTTATTTAAAATGTATTAGAAGTTCTGAGTAACTGCTTCCTCACCACCAAGGTATTTACATACTGCTGATATTCATAGCAGCCCTTTGTGGCTTCTTGCTGGCTGCCAGGTGTGCCAAGGAGATCCAGATGTATTCACAAACTAACAACCCAAAATATCAGTTAAGACCGGTCATTCTCAAACCACACATTATTCAGCCAAAAGAGAAGGGGTGTGCACCTTCCACGACGGCACTTCTGAGGTGACCTAGTCCCTCTGGCAAGTAGGACATAACTGTTCAGTCCCTTCCCCTGCAGGACTGAAGCAGATGCTGAAGCTGCATTCCTCTTCACTCAAGAGAATACACAATGTGTTGCAGGCTGTGATGCTCTTGAGCTCCACAGTGAGGCTAGGAAAGTGGCCATCCTGGGAGAGTTTCCCAAGGAAAGTGGCCATCCTGGGAGAGTTTCCCATTTAGAACTTGTCTCAACACAATTTCTTTGTGGTTTTTTGTTTGACTTGGTGTCTCCTGGGATTTTCTTCTAGGTGCACAGTGTGGTTCCTACAGGTCACTGCCCTGTTTAAAAGTAAACTTTGCAATGCATATTACTGAGCATTCCAAATCCCCCCCAGGCTTTTTCCCAAGTGTCCAGTTTTAGCTCTTTGGCTGACTGAACTCCCAAATGGAAAGTTTCTCCTCCTAGGCCCAGTAAACCTGGGTGTGCCTAGCCCCCTCCTGATTGCCAGGGTTATCTGTGCTGGCAGAGCAACACTGTAAGCCCCTCACTTCTACCTCCTGCCCTCTTCTAGAGTGGGAAGGACAGTGTGGGAAACAGTGTATTGTAGGAACCCTCAGCACCCTACGTGGGTGGGATTTAGGGCTTTGTCCTCGGTACCTGTGGGATTTGGCTATCACATGTGGGAACTGATAAGCACTTTAACCACTGCAGCTATTTCCAGCAGGGATGATAAGTCAAGGTGTTCTGGCAGCACGCTCATAACCCATCCAGTTAACGATGTAAGCTGAAATCGATGCACCGGGCCACGTACAGTGCACATAATGTGCCAGCCATTCAGTTGTCTCTGCTGTAGGAGTAATAACCTCTGGTAGAAAGAAAGGACAGGCAGCTGGGGATGATAACCTTTCAAATGCATTTGGCAAACACGCATTTGGAAAGCCTATAAATTGGAATTCTTAAATACAAATTCTCTGTCATGGAGAATAACTGCAAGGGCATAACAGAGGGGTTTTTTGTATTGCAGACTGCCAAAGCAATGCAAAAGATCACTCTTTGCAGAGGGCCCATCAAACCTTTAGACCTGGTTCAAGGCAATATGCTTGAAGAGAAATAGGTGGTCACTGCTAGGACCACTGAATGTGAGAACAATTTATGGGTCATAACTGTCTCCACAGGTAGCTGTGCAGTGCCAAGTGTCATAGGCTGGGCACATAGTTCCTTCAAGTCAACCAACCTGTAGCTCTCCCATCAGCACTCTTTCAGGCTGGAACTATTAAACCTCCTGCTCTGCTGTTCAGTGAATGTTGTTTTATCAGTCTGGGCAAGGCTGGGTCTGGATGAGAAGTTATGCCCTGGAAACCTTTCCAGAAAAACATGCATTAATTGAGGGGTGGATCTATCTAACCACAGTGTGACCTCAGAAAATCTGAGTTCTCAAGTTAGAAACATTTTATTCTCAGCATGTTATATGTATATAGGTGCACCTGTATTTCTCAAAATGCATTGTGAGGCCCTAAATGATGTCCAGTAAAGGAGTTTAACATCTCTTACTGGGATGCAGTGGCCCTCTGAAAGCTGTCATCAGTGGCTCTTTTTTTTCCCTACTATTCCAGCCTTGCAATAAAAGGGTGAAAATAGTCTAAGTGGTCTATTTTAAGAAACAGAAACATAGCATAACACCATATAGGTCAATTACTAAGCTATATTCAGTAATCATACATAATCACTGCTTGTTATTTCATTCTATTATTCCTTAATATTAATGGTACTAATTTCCAGACTTCCTCTCCCTGTAAATCAACGTAAAGATCTCCAAGAACTCCCATTTCCTTTGGGATAAAGTGGCTGTTCTTTAACGTGCTCCACACAATCTACTGCAACAGCAAAGGTCTTACTTCGTGGCCAGTTCAAGAAATCAGAAATATCAGTGTTCCATATTTTGCATCAGAACTATGAAATATTAAGAAAGCGTGGACTTGAATGGCAGTTTGAAGGAACACACCTCTTTTAAAAGGAATAATGAAGTAAAGGGAAGGTATTACTGTTATTTCCCAGCTAGAGAGTACTTATCTTGCATATAGATCCCAGTACACACAGAATAAACATACAGTAGGGTTTTGCATCTAATGAATTCTTTGAATTATACGTTAAGGAAATTTGGGTTCGTTGATGCTGTTTGCATTCTGGTTTATTTATCATTAATTCTAGTGTCAGACAAATGCCTCTCTTGATTTCCCTTGAGATTACCCATTTCTTCTGGGGTTTTATCACATCTTTGCATAGTTTTGGGGTTTTTTTTTAAGAAGCCACCACTATGTTATATCCTGACTTGTCTTTGCTGTTATCTAAAGCATTTTTGTGATGAAGGCCCTGTTAAATGAATTGTATGACAAATAAACTTAAGCCAGTGGGAGTTCAGCTGGAGTATAGATTACTAGACAGGCAATTACAGTGTTATGCTTAACAGTTATTTATTTGATTTTGGTTTTTTCCTGTGCAAAAATGAAATAAGCTCGTTTCATTCTTCTGAGAGTCATTCTGTTTTTTATTTGAATCATTCTTCTCAGACACCATAAAGTGCAATAAACACTTCTGATATGTTGCCCAGTCTGGTGGAATCGTTTCTGCCTCCATTTGTATAGATGTTGATAAACTCCATATAACAAAGAGATATGAACTCCTGCCAAATATCACCATTTCTGAAAGGGATAAAAATGGTCTTGTTGAGTCCACAAGGGCAAGCTTAGCCTCCAGCAAATATAATGTTTCCCAAAGGCTGTAAGGACAAGCACAAATATAAAAGAAATGATCAGATTCCACTGCTGGTAGCTGCAAGTACAAGTCTGAGCCTATTTCAAATGTCCACATTCATAGACAATTCTTGAGATGAGGCACAAGTCTGGGGCAGGTCTGTTAGTGCAAATGCAAAGAACTTCTACTACCAGCATTTACCTCAGTCTGTGTCACTGCTGAAACAAATATCACTGTCTTAATGGGAAACATTGTGATCTGGAGGATGACCCTTGTAAGGAAAGCAGGGGATGAGGTGTTATCCCTAAAGTATGGCTTCCAAGTACTCAGAGCCCAAGAATAAAGTAGATTTCACCCCCACTGAGAGCCCAAGAAGCAGCCAGGAGTCCTCCTTCAAAGGACTAATGCACTGCACAGCAGTTTGTAGAACATCTATTTCCCAGCTGATGCTAAAGGTATCTCAAAAGAAGAGTCTGGGAAATGGCCCAGCTGAATGATTAACACCTCTTGGACCACAGACAGGAGAATCTCTGCCCAGAAGCAGCTGAGCACAGCAATAGTTGATTGACTGCTTTCCTGGGGTATTAAATAGGCACCGCTCCACAGATGAAATCTATGTGTTCTTGGAACCATCCTGACTATTTATTAGAAATAAATTGCTTTCTTCTAAAGTCAGAAAAATCAGCATAACAGTAAAGTTGCTAGAAAGAGCAATGAGGGATTATTGAGAAAGACTTTTTCTGCCACATTATCATTATAAGCTGAATTTTCAGAAGTTTCTGATTTCCGAGTAAAACTTTTGTTCGAGGTTTGAAGCTGGTAGACAAAATCTCAGCACTGTCATAAATACTATCTTCATAACTGAGTCTAATATTGGAAAGTAAATGACATTTTTCAGATCGTTCAGACTGTAAACATAGAAATCACAGACAGCTTGGATAATGCTCCTTTACACCAGAACTGTTTCTTTTCCCCCTTATATCCACAAAAGCTATTTTAGATGCATCTTTTTTTTCCAAGATGCACTGAGTACCTTACCTTCTGAGGGAAGTAGATCAGAGAGGTACAGCATGTTATGGCTCATGTGAAAAACTGCACTGTTTGAAAAAGACTATTTCATCAGTCATTTAAAGCTGAAGCAAGAATGATAAAACCCAGCTGTAATAGAGGAGAAGACAAAAAGAAATCAAAGGAAGGAATATGGGGATGATTGCACATTGGTTATATATTGACACATCGAGGAAACTCTGGCTCAGGGCTCACAGAGAGAGAAGAAAAGGGAAAATCAAGTTTCAAATTGATTGTAAGGATAATACAGATTCAGTGATCTTTCCTTAGGTTTCAGACTGGGACTGCCACGAATGGAGGCTGCTGAATCAAGAGTAGCTAGGGAACAGAGAGGTGTAAGAAACTCACTGCCACCCTGTATGACCTGCTGAGCCTGTGAGTAGATGCTGCCCAAGAGCCAGCCACCTCCCTCGCTTGGCATCGTCGGGGATGTAAGAAGGTGCACTCCTGACAGCTTCCCAACACACTGTGCCAGTGCTGCTGGGGATGTAAAAGCTGGAGGGAGCTCAAAAAGTGTGTGTGTGGGGGCAAGATGTTCACCACTTCACTTTTGTGACGTGGTCACGAAAATTCTCAGGGGGCTGGAGCACCTCNGTATGAATAATCTAACTTGGGTCTCTGCAATGATGACTTAAGGGAAGCAGCCACTGGTGGGGATTCTGTCAGTCATATCTGACAGCCTCAAGGTCAGTGAGCCTTCAGAGGTGATTGAAATACTGCATGCTATTGGTTTTTCCCCTGTGAATACCAAAACAGGGCTTTGTCAGTGTTGATTTCAAAGGCATTTGTGAACAAAGAACATGAAGGATAAACATTTTGGAATCTACACCACTAGAGGTGCTTCTATTCTGCCTCCAGATTTTCCCCCAGGACAGTTTAACTGTATTCTGTTCAATGTTTCATGGCAATGATGTAATATCTTTGGGCTGATGGCAGAGGAAGATCTATGATTATATTTCCAGAACACCTAGCACAGAAAAAAAACCCAAAGAAAACAGAATGGAGGAGTTCAGCTGTACATCCCAGCAGCCCTTACTCAGTCCCTCTTGAAACTGAAAACAGGCTCAGAGAAGGGCTGCAGTTGCTTCAGCTGAATTCGCTGTGAGATGCAGGGAGTGCTGCTGGAGCATGGTGAGCTGTTTACCCTGGTTTTGGAGAATTCTGCCTTTCAAATTTTGATCCCTTACTTCCTGCTGGGTAGTGAGCCCTCTGTGCTAGCAATGGGAAATGTCAAGCAACTGTGATCAATCAAGCATGATCAGAATTATGACTGGATTGTCCAGGGACAATGTCATCAATGTGTTATAAGAATCTGTCTTACAAGAAAACAACAAAAAGTCTGCCTTGAGGTATTGTTCCTCAGCAACCTCTAGCTCATCTGAGCCCAGATTTCAACACTAATATGTTGTCTGGACACCCATGAATTTCACAGTGTTTGAAATAAGCAGTGGTTTTTAGAGCACCTTTAAATAGAAACAAATTCTCATCCTTAATTAGAGCAAAGTGGAGTTGTTCTCCCTGTGTGTGGCTACAATATACCAAGCTAAGTTCAGGCTGATGCAAGCAACAGCAAATTAAATTTAAAAGCAGTTAGAGAATAACTGATTTTAGTTCTTACTATCTCTGTTATGGATTGGGACATACAGGTTGTAAATTATATGCAGAGCAGATTGATTCCCATTAATTCAAATGCCAGACAACCAGTCTGTGAGATTTCCTCCCCCCCCTCCTTGATTTGCTCTCTTACTCTCCTGGGAATAAAATAAAACGGAAAAAAAGATTAATAATATATATATAAAAAAAATAGACATTGTATTTCATCCATTTGCTCAAATGTAGCACATACCCAGGGGAGGTGATTTGGCATCCTTCTCTCTGTGTTGTGACACAGCAAAACTGCCTGATAATTGTCTTGAGATATTATGATACCTGATGAATATAAATAAGTAGCAGAAAGCAAGGCCTGGAACAGCCAGAAATAAATAAACTAAATGTTTTGTCAGTATTTTCTGCAAGATAAAACCACCTTCTGGTGAGAGTGATGGAGAGCTCTCCAGCATTTCCAGCCTTTTCTCTGAGCTAGGAAGAGGAACAATGAGAAACAGAGAACAGTGAAGAAGCACTCTGCTGTGCAGGGGTGTTTAGAACAAGATGGACAGGGAAAGTCAAACAAGCACAGCAGAAAAGGTCAGGTAAGGAGAATTATGAAATGGCAGAGGGTGTTATACAGTCTCCAGGACTTCTGGTCTCTCTTTAATTATGTACTCCCAGCTTCCAATACCAACTTCTCCTTTCTGAGAAAAATTATTTGCTCACCAAGCCAAGTACAACATTCACACCAGCAGAAAACCTGGGAATAACGTTCAGCTGTGTGAACTGGAGTCTGAGCCAGAAACTTTCATGACAGTAGCAGAACAAAGCCCTAAAAATGCATTCATTAAAAACAAAATTTGTTTTGTGCCTGCCTACCTCATTCTCTTTGCTCAACATACTTCTTCTTTGGCTCAATTTACATCACTTTTAAGTTCCATGGATTTATACAAAAGATCCATATCTATTTAACACTGTTCAGCTCCTTTCACTTTTGCAGAGCCCCATTTTCCCTAGCTCCATTGAAAAAAATGACATGGTCAAAACAACAACGAAAAAATCTCTGTGATTGATAATTACCACACAGTTTGTTCAGTTGAGAAATATCCTGCATCCTTTACCCCCTACTGAGATGCAATCAAAATCAAATGGGTGGAAATAACTCCGAAGTGGCAGCTTTAAGCTCTAGCAAAGGAGCTCAGGGTCTTATTTTCATGACAAAACAGAAAATGGCCTTCAGGGTCAAACTAATTGTCCATTTTATCTCCAACGGTGGCAATAGGCAATGTTCTTTGGGGACAACTCATGATCCTGCCCGTCTGCAGTCCATCCCTCTCACGTTCCTCCAGCAGCACTGAGGATGCCAGCAAGCACATTCCTGCCTCTTCCTTTTAGGACCTCTTGACAGACCTGGTGCCCTGGAATTTGTCTGCTTTTGCCTTTTTTAACTTGCTGGTACTCCTGGCCTCCACAGCCTCCAGTCATGGACTGGGCAGACAACAGTTCTGTATTTGTCCTACTCACTGCCTTTATGGTTTTATGAACACTGACCATATCTCACTCAGCCTGGGGGAGGGATAAGATCATGAAAAGTCCCAGTATTTTCTGACTCCTTGTGAAGGTATCTCTTTAATCATCTCAGTTGCTTTTCTCTCATTTTTTCTCTTAATTTCCTTGTATCCTTCTTAAAATGTGGAAATAGGACTATACACAGTGTTCAATATGTGGATGCACCAAAGTTTTATACTTTCTGGTCTGCTCTTATCATCCTTTCTGAGAGCACCCAAAATTCTCTTGGCATTTGGGCTGCTGTTGAGTTTTAGGCAGATGAATTCAAAGACCTCCAGGTCTCTTTCCTGAGCTTCAGCTGCCAGTTCAGCACTGTGTAAGCACAGCTTAGATTATTCTCCCTAGATGCACCATATATCTACACAGGAACTTATCTTCCACTTTCTGCTCAGCTGTGTAGTGCTGCTCTAGGGTTCCTTACTATGTGTGTGATATGAGTTCAAAATCATCAGCAAACAGACATATTTCTGTACCCTTTCCTTCTGCAGGTCATTGATGAAGACCTTCAATAAAACTTGTTCCCTAAGTAACTCTGCTGCTTAGTCTTCTTCATCCCCAAAACTGCTAATGAATCACAGCTCCAAATACAGGTGGAACTGGAGATTCACATTTGGCAACAAGGTGGGAGGTGATGGACTGTGGATGCTGTGAGCCATTGCTATAGTAAGCGGTCGAAGCCTGACTTGTTTTGCCTAAAAAGAAATTTGAAAGTGGTGAAGCATTTTTATCTTCAAGGTTGTGGATTTGCTGCCTTGCATTGCAAAGTATTTCTGAAAAAGAATGTTTGATGCTCTGGGTTCTTTCCCAAAATAACATGTTTTCACTGCAAAAGCAGACATACTGTTGTATGTTTAAGCTAGGTTATTTCAAGTCCTACAAGGAACAGGTTCCAGGTTGGTAGCTCCTGGAAGTAGCCAAGACCAACCAGCTTCACTGTCTAGAAGCCCTGTTCTGCCCTGTTCAAGCACGGTATCAATTTTACCTCTGTTTTCAGCGGGAACAGAATAAAAACTTTCACTCCCATATTCTTAGGAACTGAGGTTTGCTTAGCAGCTTTTGCCATTTCAAGCAGCAAGCTTGAGGCTTTATGCCTCCAGGTAGAACATACTCGACTTCAAAAGAGCAAGTAAATGGTTTGCAAGGGAGAGTCAAGGATTTTTACACTGCTGATTTTTTTCTGTAATGTATATGACCACAAGCTGGCATGAAAATACAGCACAAGAGTTCCCAACAGCAGCTCCCACTTATTCCTGGACTTGTGCAGAAGTCAGGCAGATACATACTTATTTTTAACCTAGCAATATTTTTTTTGGTGCTATGTTCTGCATACTTCATAGTTTGCCTTGTATTTGTAAGTCTAAGGGAATGATGTAAAGTATTGAACTAAATCCGTTCTGGGGAGAAGCAACCCTTTGAGACACAGAACTGACTGGGTTGTTTGAACACAAGGATGTCTGTTTTGCTCAGTTGCTGAATGGTCAGAAATAATACTAACCTGAGAAGCTATCAAATGCAAACCTCTGCCAGAGTCCCACCAATTTAAAACGGTGAGGTTAGGATTTTCAGTGGTAATTGAGAAGAAAGATACTCGATTGCCCTGTTATCTTTAAGGGAAAGCCCATTTCCTTCAGAAACCTGTGAGTAGGTCAGGGTGTAATGGTCATGCTGATACTTAGCTACACAGTATAAGATAAAATCTTCTGGACTGTTCAGAGAAGAAAATAGTTATTTTGTTCAATGAGTCTGCCTCTTGTCTCTGACATGGCAAACCAGTTAAACAGTTGACTTTTTCATAGCTATGTTTTCTTTAAAATGTCATAAGGTGGTAGAAAATATAACAAAAATCACCCAAGACTTAATTCCTGGTAAGGATATTCACTACTTTCCACTAAGTATGCAAGATACATATACACTATGAAGAACAGGACCATAAAACTAAAAACATGCAAAGATAGAGGGCAATTCATCTTTGTTGAAGAGAGAAATGAGGTGGTAGGTAAAGAAGCAAAGTGACAAATTTTGCTCTCAGATTCTCTAGTGAGGCAAAAGACAAAGATTAAGATCTCTCTTCTGACTCACCAACATTAATGACATTTTCTGCTTTTCTGATGAAAACACCTTTTTCTTTTAGAAGAGAGAAGAATGCATCTCATAACCACAAGATCAATAATAGAAACAGGTATGTACAGAAGTTTGTGGGGATGATGATGTTGGGAAGGTGAGAGGGATGAAAGAAGGTAGCAAACTGGCAGGAATCAATGCTGGAGGAAAGCTAGAATCATGGGGAAGATTTTGGAATAACGTGGGAGGGTGAACTGGTGAGAGCTGCAAACTAGATTTATTTTTACACAACAGAAAAGCCAGGGAGAGGCAGGATGTGTGGAGATACACAGGAGAAGAGTGGTCTCTACTCACTTGGCAAAACTCTGCTGTGGAATTATAGAGAAATCTGCTTTTCCTGAATCTCCTCACAGGGACCTGTTGATAGGAACGTATGGTATTAACTTCATGTAATGGCAGATCCATCTAAATCATTAAGGCCCAAATCCTGTATAATTTGTGCACCTAATTGCCTCTGAGGGTCTAGGGAACAGCTGCTCATGTACTAGATTCCAGCCCGGATACTGATGGTGAGAAAATCTACATGATACCAGGAGCAACAGAAGGAATTCCTTTCACTGGAAGGTGAACTAGCTGCTGAGGTGCTCACTATAGGAAGAGAAGGTCTTGTAAGCAGTTGACAGTATTTAGGGTGCAATTCATCTGACCAAACATAAGCATCTGTAAGCAGTTGACAGTATTTAGGGTGCAATTCATCTGACCAAACATAAGCATCTGTGTTAGGAGTGGATGAATGAGGTTTTAAATGCCCTTGGTTAGAGTAAGTAGCTCTCTCCTGATGACAAAGGAAGTCTAGGACAACTGGCTCAGATACAAACACCTCCACCATCGACAGCCACACACAGCCTCTTGAGATGCTTTTACATTGTACAGAGGATCATATATCTCTTACCATTCTCCAGGATGATGAGATGATTGTTCTGCAGCTCATCAGGGCAGGGATGTGACACGGAAAAGCAGCTGAACCTTCCCTGCTCCAACCTGCAAAAGCAGTGCTGCATGTAGAGCTTCTTGCTTAAAGAAATTTGTGCCAGTCAGACGTGCTGGGCAAAGGGATTAGATCTTCAGGGAATGATTGCAGAATTTCACCGGAGCACAGAGGAGGTTTTCAGCTGATCTGGAAAAGCAGGAGCTGACACATTCCTTTGTGCTGAAGCTGGGCGGTATGGATAAGCTGTGTGCACAGATGGTGCTCTGGCTGCTGGTCTTGTAGTTGTGTGCAATCATAGAACAGTTAGACTTCCACACATGCCAAACCCCTACCCACTTTTTTTTCCCAAGCCTCTTCCCGTCCCCTCTCCTCCATCCTAAAATATCCCCAGCAATTAAAATGCAATCAATCTCTGCAAAATGTGGGTGTGAATCATGGGCAATTACAAAGGAAAACGAAGAGTTCATTTAAAAAACTGCCAGTCCAATTCTGAGTGGGAGGCAGACTCTTTATAAAAGTATCAGAGCACTTTTTCAACCACGTGAAGCTAGACTGACAAGCTTAACTAGTTCACAGACAGTCCCATTGGTCAAAAACAGGATAATAAAGTTTCACCATATGGGTAGATGTGGCACCTGTGATGGCAAGTATCCTGTCCAGTGTCCTGTCGGTGTTTCAGCAAGGAAGAAGATGGAGCAGCTGATGTTTAAACATTTCTGGATGTTAGCACAGGAGTCGTATGACTACAGTTTCAGAAGAGGACTGTAGAGGTTTGCTGCATTTAGCCTAGAACAGACACCCTTCAGAAGTTCCAAAACTGTGACGGAGTGCACGAAAGAAACAGTAAGTACTTTATCTTTAAACTGACTTGAATTGATGATAAGTATGGAAAGTGTTCCTTTTTCACTTCTTCAGCAAGCAAAGTAGTTTCTCAAGGACAAAAAGTGCTTACAAATTAAATCCCTTAATTTCATGCCACGTATTGCTACTGAATGGCACTATTCCATAAAATGCCTCATAGAGGTACAGAATGACTCTGGATAAGCTAGTGAGTGGTTTAGCACAGCTTGTAAATTCTGTGTAAATGTGAAAAAATGAGCTGAAATATGTGCTGGAAACTTAGGAGTGCTCATTCATTTTCAACAACACGTGGGAAGGGCACTTGGCTCTTAGCAATTGTATCACTGTCTCACGGACTGCGAGTGAAAAAATGTCAAATGATACAGTTCCATAAATTACTGGAGATTTAATTGCATCTTATACTTAAGCACACAAGGAACATGACATGTTTTACAGGGCACTACATTACCAGGTGGCATTGTGTTGTATACCATCAGAAGGGCTGTCTTCATTCATGGATGTCATTGCTCTAGAAAGTCATTTAATTGGTGATAGGTTATCCTGTCCACATGGATTCCTCCACACATCTCTTCAGGACCTAGATGCCAACCACACCAAAAAATCCTCTGCACCTGAAGAGAATGTACATAAAGTTTATGGTTGGTTTGCTGTATTGTAAGAAATGCCACTTGGAGAGGGGGGGAATGCATACAGGACAAAGTTTCTCATCCTTCCAGCTTTGTCTCAAAGACATTCAGTACTTGGACAGATTTCATCAGCAAGTTGAAAACTGATCTTGAAGACCATCTGATTAAGTTTTATGAACACTCATAACTTTTCAAAGTTGTTAACAGAATAATTATTAGGCAAAACAAAGGGGGAGTGGCGTTGCTGCTTGTGATTTTCAGTATTAGAACTACCTGAGGCACAAGTGAGCAGATACATTTGACTCACTTCTGGAAACCCATGAGAGGTAAATTGCTTTTCAAGATAACAGACACTGAGGACTGAAGTATGGATGATATCCAAGCTCTAAGGTATATGTGAGAATTTTTTTTTCCATAATGAATGCTCTAAAACTAAAGAGAGTATCCTTGCTTCAGGAACATCAGGTGCTGAACTCAGTCCCAGTCTGTGAGCAAACAGGCAGCAGAATTGAGCCTTTGGTGGTATTAGTTTTGTGAACTGGATGCACTCAGGTGATTCTTTAACCAGTACTAGTTGTGAAATGCTGTTAGCAAACTGACGTTGGTACTTTGGGCGTTATCTCCTGATTTCTCACATTCCCTGCTGGCAGGTATTTATCCCCTTAATCATCTCTGGAAGATTGATTACACTTATTTACACATATAGCTCTTTTTATTTCTCTGGTTGAAAAAGTGAGATAGGTAGAATTATAACCTCTGAGACTGAATCTAAACCAAAAGGGAGTGAATACAAATGAGAAGTTTATAAATTTATTTTAAAATGTTCACAGACTCATATAAGTAAAAACTCTGTTCTTTAGCTACTTATACACTTTAGTTCTGGCCTTTTAAGCAAGAAAACCCTCGGTCCTGTATAATTTTATACTATGTGATCTCCATGTTGGCACCATATAAAAGATTCAGGACAGAGTTTCTCTCAAGGTCACGTTTTCAGCTATTAGTGTTTTTCTTTCCATGCCGTGTTTTAAAGGACAGCCCGTATTACGTAGAGTGCTCCATTCCCTAAAACCTGACTCACTCCAGGAGAATCTGTGTGATTAAGGACTGGCGGAGTTTGGCTCAAGTGAGAGGCATGCAGCCCAGCACTGCTTTTAAAGGTCAGTGCTCAAGGGGCAGTGGTTTCTTTTATACTCCCTCCTTATGGTAAATGAAATAAGGAGAACATGGTCTGGGGACAGGGGACAGGAGAACTGATGCCTCTTCTGCCTTGCTGATATTCATCAAGCCTTATTTGCCACTCTGGCAAATCTGATGGTGGACAGCTTACGGACAAGGACTAGCAGCTCTTTCCTAGTTCCATAATCGAAACAAAAGCCGTTATTGCTTCAAGTCTGGCTACTATGGGCAGACCTTTCTTTTGCTCCTGAGAGATGGTAGACTTGTGAAGAGCTGTCAGAAATGCTTATTATTCCCTCTGGAAAAGTCTGTATTGGACAGAACTTACCAAAATGATTTCCTACACCCTGACATACATCCCTAAGTGTGATCTACAGCAGAAACAACATATGTCCAATAGATATTTTTTTAAGTTGTTAAGCTAAACTATCTGTATTTCACCTTAGTAAGTATGCATATTCACAGTAAAAGCTCATTTATAGGTTTGCCTTAAATAGAAAGCTGTGATTTAAAGTTCACATAGCTCATTTATTTAGTGCAAGCCAATTTACACTGTCTGACTTGCAGTCTGTACCAAGCCATTGCAAGAGTGTAGCCAACAGGTTGAGAAGTGACTATTTCCCTCTATTCAATGGTTGTGGGAAAACTTCTGCAATACTGGCTCCAGTTTAGGGCTCCAAAATCACTGACAGACTGGAATAAGTCCAACAGAAGGCCACCAAGATGATTGAGGCTGGACCATAAACTCAAGGTGAGGCTAAGGGAACCAAGTTTCTTCAGCTGTAAAGAAGGCTAAAGGAAAATCTAACTCCTGTGTACAACAGGAGGAACACAGAGCTAGGACAAGAGGCATTTGGTACAAGCTGGAATATGGGCAACTCTGACTTGGTTCAAGGAAATTTTGTCTTACTGCGAGAGTTGACAAATCATGGGATGGGCTAGGGCAGCTCTATCTCATTTCGGAAATACTCAAACCTCTCTAGGATGTGGCCTGGTGTCATATGCTGCATCTAAACCTGCTCTGAGCATGAGGTGGGATGAGAAGACCTCTGGAGGTTCCATCTATGGTTCTGTGATTCAATGACTCATGGCTTGTCATGTTTATGGGATGGCAATTCAAGTGCATACAAAGAAAAGTATCCACAGATGCTTTGGAGGTGGTCCCCCAGCAACACGTTTTGTACTGAACAGCCTCTTTGCTGTTTGACTCTTTCTGCCCTTGGTGTTGGTGTTTCCACGGGCTTTTGTTTCAAGGTGGTGTTCATGGGGCCCTTCACTGCCACTCTTTTATGAGCAATAAAAACTGCTGCTGTTTATTGGAAATGCATTTCCACTAAGCAATTATTTTTTCCCCAAACACAGAATCACCTTGCAACAGGAAACAACACTTCCTCCCCTTGCATGGGAAGCCAACCCTCACTGGCTTAACTGCACAATATTCCTGACTTCCTCCAGAAGTCTGGAAGTGAAAGTAAGGAACAGCTGTTCCTTAGCTACGGGATCCTCATCTGATTTCAGCTGGACAGTGAGTAAAGATTGGTAGCATTTCACTACACTCCCCAAGATATCGGGAGCAGTAAAATATATGTTAAGCTAGAAAAAATGTGCAGAGCAGAGCACAACAGCAACAGCCCTGAGATGAGTGAAACACTGTTGGTGGCCATTTGTAAGAGAAGGAAAAGGAGGAACTGCAGACAGTTACAGCTTATATTAAACAAGTGCTCTAATGGCATCCACGTATGTCTGCTGGTACACCAAAAACTAAATCCTACAACTAAACTGAGTTGGGAAAGGAAATAAAACAGGGGCAGGAGAATTGAAGATCCTAGCTCTTTATTTAGTCATCAAAAAAAATCTATTTTACAAGCTAGGAGCATTAAATTAACAGTCTCAGAAGTGCTGAAGGACTAAGAGCAAGGCCCTTCCTGAAGACATAACCTGAATTAGGGGGATCTCAAGGTGTTTTGAATTTCAAAAACAACTGGAAATCACTGAGGTTACTCCTTGATACTCCATTTACATGCTGTCCTCTGATAAGGGCACAGTACTGAGCTATAACAGAAGCAAGAAGCATTACCTCCAGCAAAGGAAGAGCTCTTGTTTGGAGCATCCTTTGGAAGAAAAAGAGGACAGAAGAAGGAAGGTAAGGTTGCTGCGCCTTGAAACTACCCAAAATATTAATGCAAATTCACCTGGAGTGACAGAAAGGAGCATTCCTGTTCTGGGTAGCATCTTTTGTAAGGTTTGGGATGAGAACTGTCCAGGCATCAGTGCTTTAGCCACAAAGTAAGCAAAGTCTCCTGGTTTCTGTTCTTGGGAGTAACAACTAGGGCTGGAACACCATTCAGTGAACCAGTCTCTCCAGCTGTGCACGGAGAAGACACTCCACCGAGCCTCAGAAGTTATGCCTAGGACAGAGGCATCAGACACACAGCAAAACACTAAGCAGAACCCTTTGGTGGATGTAACGAAGATAGATCCCACCAGAGGAGCAGCGATGCTGGCTGGAGCCAGCCCTCAGTTAAGCTGAGTGGCAAGAAAGCTTGCCTTGAAAGATTACCGAATATAGAACGAAATAAATACAGCAGCTCCTGTCTTTACTGTTGCAGCCTCGTCAATAAATATGGAATCTCTTATTTTTCTCTTGGCAGACTATGCAAATGATTTACTGACCCTTACACCTGCTCTGGCAAGATCCACCACATCTTATCAGCAACACCACATCTGTCTAAGCTGGGGTGCTTGTAACCAAGCCTTCCAGCAGTTACTCGGAGCAAAGGCATCCCCTTTACACCGCTCCAGAAGGCAGTCTAGGGAGCGGGAAGACGAGGAAACAGGCTCAAGGCGTGAGGCGAGTACATCAGCTCGGACCTGGCACAATCCCCCTCCCTCCAAACGCCCTTTTCCAGCCNCTTGTCCCTAGGGCTTTGGCACGGCGGCGGGGCAGGGGGAGGGCAGCGGTGGCAGCCGAGGGGTAGGTTTGCGGCCACCTTCACCTCGAGCAACCCCAGAGCCTTCCCCAGAGCCGGCACTGCGGTCCTGCTGGATGTGCTGCTTGCTAATGTCATCACGTCTTTCGCCTTTTTTTTTTGCTTGCTTGCTCTCCGAATCGATGTAAATCCTCTAGGGCCCTTCCTCTGTCGAAAGTTAGATGCAATTAGGTGCCCGCCCCTGAGGATGTGGCTGCTGGGGGGAAAAAATATTGGAAACCACCCCCCGGTGCTGTGTAGTATGCAAGGTGTGTAAAGAAATGCTATCAGATGGAGAGTTTTTACAACAAAAAAAGACCAGAAAGTGTCTTGTCAGGCACTAACTGAGCTATCAAATGCCACCTTTTAAGTTTTCCCCCATATTCTGAAAGCAGCTGGTTCTTTGCCCACTTAACTGTCCCACTAACAATGCCAAACTTGTCCAATACATTTCGTTGCTTACTGACACGCCAGCTCATCTCTGCTTGAAATCCTGGTCATCCCTCCTCTCTCCCTCAGCTTTCTCTTACTGACAAGACCAAAATATGCCTTTTATCAGCCCGAACGGGGTAGTTACACATAGAATAAAAGTGGCAGAACAAAAGAAGGCTTTGCTGAAAAAAGGAGTTGGGAGTGGAAATGAATAGGAAGTCAGAGACTAGAGAAAGAGGTGAAAATATTTCTGGGAAGAAAGGGATGCTACATTCTTTGCCTGAGTTACCATTCTCCTGGCTGGATTTATGGCAAAGAAGGGAAAAAAAACCTGAAATTTGCCTTCCCTCTCACCCTTCTACTACAGTGTATAAATATGACCTGCTCTGATTTTGCACGATATTTTGGAGTGTGATATTTTGTCACTTTCAGTTCACCCAGGACTTCACCAAATCTCTACTCTAATAATATATGCAAGCATAATTCTCAGGTGCAGGGTCGAGGGAGAAAGCTCACCAGAGTTCTGGACTCCTGCATAGCCTTGGCTATGCAAATTGTGGTGGGGCTTTTACATTTTCAACCTGTTGGACTAAAGGTGTAGTGATGAGGATGCCCTTCCTGCCACCCGTTCTTAGGCTAGTAGTTGAGAACTGATTATAGACCAAAACCTGCAGGGTAAACTTGTATGAACAGCTGGCATATTTTAGCTACATATCTTGCAGTGTTTCACATCTCAGGCTTAGACTATTAATTGTATAGTAAATGTAAACTCAATAGAACAGCATAAATTCTGTTGTGTTTAGCTGGGGGAAAAAAAAATCACTTTCAGTTCATGCAGACAGTCTGTTGCTTTTGCAAAAAGAGCTTGCACTGAAAAAATACTTTGGGATATTGTGTGGGATCCGTCACCTGCTGGTAGACAACTTTTCTCAGTTAGGAGAACCACCCCTAGGGATGCCACTTGATAGTTACTGAGGACAGAGCTAGGGCTTGAAAACCTGCAATGAATTGGATCTGATGGAAAAAAAAAACCACACCACAAAAAAAAGCCATGTGAAACCAAAAGCACTAGCAGCTAGACTGTTGATTTAAGGAGACATGAATTTTAGACCCAATGGCAAGAAAGGGATATTTCTTCTCTACTCTTGCTTTCCTTATGGAATACATGAATGAGGAGGTGCAGTAACTGAGGTGTGGCTTTACCCCAGTGGCAAACAGGAGTGTTTCCTTGGGAAGCCCACTGGCAATTTCTTAGTATTTTCCCAGGTAAAGCCAAGGAGTCCCCAGGTGTGTGGTGCTCACTTGGCATGACACCTGTAGTCTGGGCAGTCTGCATGGGGACATGCATGTGTTACGCAGAACTGAAGTGCAAGTCAGCAATTAACTGTAAGTTATCCATATACCCATCCATAGAATCATAGAACTATTATGGTTGGAAAGGACCTCTAGGAATATCAAGTCCAACCTTCATCTCACTTAACACTAGACAGTAGCCTCAAGGGCTACATCTACTCATTGTTTAAACCCCTCCAGGGATGGAGACTCCACCNCTACTGAAATGTTAGGGCAGCAGAGAATTTGGCTCAGCCCATGTAGGGGAGGCAACAAAATGTGATTTTGATGCCAGTGGTGAAATTCTTACTGACATCAGCAGGGGAATGATTTGTTCTTCCCTAGGACTGCCGTCAGAAATGAATGCCTGATTGGCAGCCTCCAAGGAGCTGTGTTTTCTCAAACATCACATGGAGAGGAAATATTATGTATAACTGAGTTTTAATTGTTTCTTGAGATATTTTGAGCATGAATAGGTTACACAGTCATTTCAGAGAAATGCTATTATTTCAGTGCTGTTAAGAGTGGTATTTTTGCTCGCTTCATCACTCAAACTTTTCTTAAAGAAAATTTCTTAGAAAAATACCTTAGTAATTCATCCTCTGGTATTAAGGAGGGGCATAAACCTATAGAAATTAATCACTATTTTAAAGAAACACTTTCCATTAAGGAAAAGCTGGAAGATTATTATGCTAGTAACAGTCTGGATGGTGCCATTCCATGCAAAATTACCATAGGTATTAATGTTTTGTGCTAAATCAGCAGTAGTTTTAGGTAGTGGATTGTAAAAAAGGATCTGCTGCCCAGCAGGATCTTAATCCTGCTGCATTTACTTAGGCAAACTTTGTCTTTGAAATGCTTTTGAAATCTGTCCCAATTTTCAGCAGGAGTCGTGCCTGAATAATATTACAGGATCGGGCTTCCAATGTAAGGGCAACGGTGTTTAAATATATTAAGGAATATTTTCTCTTAATCCTGGGATGTAGAACGTAAGTTAGAGGAGGAAAGAGCTGTAGCTTTAGCACATTACTTTTTGTCTCAGCCACTGTGGACTGATTTCTCCACATGTTCTCGTACTGTTTTGTTTTACAGGGACAGCTCTGCTGCTGCTGCGAGGATGGGGCCCCTGGAAGCAGCAGGTGAAGAAAACCAGACGGATGAAATGAAAATGGAGCTGTTCACCAAGCTGTACTTGCCGAGATACACCACACCGCTCAGCGAACTGGCTCTGGATCCCAAACCAGAACTGAAGGACAGCACCACGCTGGTTGAGGTGCAGATCATCCTCATCTTTGCGTACTGCTCCATTATCCTGCTGGGGGTGATTGGCAACTCCCTCGTGATCCACGTGATCATCAAGTTCAAAAGCATGCGCACCGTGACTAACTTCTTCATCGCCAACCTGGCCGTAGCCGACCTGCTGGTGAATACGTTGTGCCTGCCCTTCACTTTGGTTTACACGCTCCTGGGCGAATGGAAACTCGGCCCGGTCTTGTGCCACCTGGTGCCTTACGCCCAGGCTCTTGCTGTGCACGTGTCTACTGTTACTTTGACTGTGATTGCTTTGGATCGGCATCGCTGCATCGTCTACCACCTGGAAAGCAAAATCTCTAAGCGGATCAGCTTCCTGATTATAGGAGTTGCCTGGGCAGTCAGTGCCCTGTTGGCAAGTCCTCTGGCCATCTTCCGGGAGTACTCCCTGATTGAGATCATTCCTGATTTCAAGATTGTGGTCTGCTCTGAGAAGTGGCCGGGAGAGGGGCAGCTCAACTACGGCACCATCTACAGCATCTCCATGCTCCTGATCCAGTACGTGCTGCCTCTGGCAGTCATTTCCTATGCCTACGCCCGCATTTGGACCAAGCTGAAGAACCACGTTAGTCCCGGGGCAGGGAATGACCACTACCACCACCGGCGGCGGAAAACCACCAAGATGCTGGTGTGTGTGGTTGTGGTGTTCGCTGTCAGCTGGCTGCCGTTTCACACTTTCCAGCTAGTCAGTGACATTGACAGTCAGGTGTTGGACCTGAAAGAGTACAAACTGATCTACACAGTGTTCCACGTCATTGCCATGTGCTCAACATTTGCTAACCCCCTTCTCTATGGCTGGATGAATAACAACTACAGGACGGCCTTCCTCACGGCCTTCCAGTGCGAACAGCGGCTGGACTCCATCCACCCTGAAGTATCAGCAGCTTTCAAAGCCAGGAAGAAACTAGAAGCAAAGAGGATTCAATTCCCTGGAGACTCTTTCACACAACCTACCAATGTCTAAGACGTCCGACTTGAAAGAAGAAATGAATAGGTTGAGGACAAAGGGATAAATCCATTTTGACACGTGCATTTTTAATGCATAGTTTTATTCATAAATGGTGAAGAAAAAAGTAGCAGGGAAGTCAATGCAGGTGGTAGGATTTGAGGGGAGTGGTTTGGCATCAGGAGTAGGTAACTACGCAACTGCAAGGAAATAAAAGGGAGAGACTTTGGTTACGGCTGTCTAACAGGGTAAGAGGTGGTCCCATCTCTTTTTGACAAGGGCAGAGTTTGTTGGTTTTGCTGTAGAAAGGCAAACAGCTGATTTGTAGCACAGGAATATTCATGGTGGGAGCAGGTAATTTTTATATTGGATATGGAGATGAGGGAGAGCAGAAATCTGCCAGGGCAACGACGCCTGTGGGAGAGGAATGGGCTCTGCTGGTTAAAGCTCAAAACTTTTTAGACCCCTTCCCTCCCACAGGCATCTTTTGTGAAGATAAGGGAATTGAGAAGAGAAATAGGTTACTGGTTTTTGGCTTGTACTGAAGTACTTCAGAGCATTTGAAATGGACTATGGAAAAAGAGAAGAAAACCCTGGCCAAACAATAGATTCAATGTGAAGAAAGATCGAGCTTCTACATGAAATGAAATGTGGGGTTTGATCAAACAAATGGGGTAAAAAAAAATCATTCCTTAAGAATTGGCTTATGCTGGTGAGAAAAATGAGAAGCCTGTGACCTGATCAGTCATTCTCTGCAGATCCTGTGCTGAGAACTGCTCACAAACGCAGTGCTTTAAAGTGGAATTTGAGGGCAGGGAATGCAGGCTCAGGTCTTCTGTGAGCGCTTCATAAACTGCCAATATTTTAATTTTCAGGACCTGCTTAAATGTCTAATGTGTTATTAACTCTACAGGCTTTGAATTGTTGCTGCTTTCTCCCTGAATAATAAACCAGCAGATAATTTTGATCCTCTGGAAAGGCTGCTAAATGGTAATGTGCTTTTCCTCATTGTGGTTTTATGTCACACACTCATCATGTCTTGAAGCTTTTTCCATCCTTAGCCTTTGTAAAAATTAAGAGCATCTGAACGCCTGTAACCTAATAACACTATGCTAGGTTTATGTGATAACTTATCAGTTATTCTGCATGCTGTAGTTAATAGTTAAATTCCCTTTTTTTGCTCAGGTATGAAATTCTAATCTGTTTACTGTGTTGCACACAGCAAGGTTCAGCTCTTCTGTATCTTTGTTTAGCGTCTTTGAACTCATTAAAGAGACAAAGAAACCTTCAATCCATGTTTATTCCCAGCTGCCCTTTTGCTTATCTAGAATAAAAATAAGTGTGATAGTTTCACTTGGAGTCTCTTTCCACAGCTCCGTTTCCGCTGCGTCATTTTTACCCTCCGTTTTTCATTCTTCTTCAAGTCAGTATGTTCTCTCTTACAAATTAAAACCCATCAAACTCCCGTGCTGAAGTGTTGGCAATGTAATGAATGGCATCAGATCTTTATCAAGTGGAGAAATTCATCTTTGTGTGTGCAGCATTTGGCACAATCCTTTAAATATCCATGAAATCATTTGGCCTTGGGATTTTCACAAACAGAGAAGGGAGGGCTGGAGAATTAGCTAGTGTTTACTCAAGCAGGAAGAAAGTATCCATCATTCTTAAACAGTTTTACAAAAATAGATTAATTCTCAACTGTGTTGAGAGCATGATATTGTCCACAAGTTATTTTTGCCTGAATATTAATAATATCCAAAATGTAAGCTCCAGACTGTTATGGGTGAGGAAGGATTACAGAAGTGTGCAATTATTATGGACATCAATCATAGGTATCAGTTACAGTTGACTCTGGACCCTTCATCAAAAGTATTATTGCCACAAATAGCCTCCTTTATTTAAAAAGCAAATGGTTTAAAAGTTCTGTTTCAACTCTTTTAAGCCTGTTAGAGTGTGGTATAGAGACAGTTTTGAAGTGACTGTGACAGTGGGTGCTAAAGCTACAATTGCTGGGATAATTCTGCATAATTTTAAGTCTGCTTTATGTCACCCTGTAGAGAGGTGATTAATTACAAATTATCTTTCACTCTATTTCATGGAAGTTTGCTCTAACTGCTTCCTGAGCTTCATGGTGACCCAAAGCTGATGCACTAATTTCCTGCCTTGCTTTCCTCTCTGCCATGCGGAGGTGGTACCTGGGTCAGTGCCCACTTTAGGGTCACAAACCTCTGCACAACCTCCCGCTGCAGGGTGTGGGTTTTCCCATGGGCACTTGCAGATGGGATGTGGAAGAGCCACCACACCTAGCCTGTCACATAGCTTGGTCACTTGGTGGTTATGACCTTAGCGTGGCACTCGGGTTCCTGGCCAAGGGTATCAAACCAGATAGAGACAGAATTTAAGGTAGGACCTCCATGTTCCTCTCCCTGCTATATCTTGCAGGAAGAGAGCAAGGAGAGCAGCACTGTTAATCTCTGTGTGGGTCTTACTTTGGGCTCAGCTTAGAAAAGGGAGACCAATTCACCACATAGATCCCATCAGATGTGATCTAGGATCTTAGCTGGTCAGCACTTAGTCCTGCACCTCCCTGAGTATGTTTTGATGCCTTGCAAATTTTACTGGCAGAAAAGTGTCTCCAGGTTGAGGTGGCAGCAGTGTACCCAAGGGTACATAATTGGGTATGGACTTTCTCCCACCACTGGCTCTTGTCAAGCCTGGAGGCAGAAGAGCTGCACTTGTGCAATCTCCTGAGGCTTTCAGACTCTATTCTGGAGGACACGTAACAGACTGGGACCAGCACTGCAGGCACAGAGCTGTGTTGCTTCCAGCCAGGTGTTAAAAGTCATGTTGCCTCTTCAGGGCTACAGCCATTGGACTACAGGGGGAGAAGTAACCCTGGATAGGCTTGCTAGGGTCTTACAGGAGGCCAGTGAAGCTGGGGTTTTGGGATGTGGGAACAGTGCTGAACCCTCTCACCTAGACCTATGAGTAAATACTCTTTGCTGAGAATTGTGATCTCCATGTAGATCACCAGACTGCAGCTGAACAGAAAATATCTAATTGTGACTCTGAGAAGAAAAGAGATTTGAGAGTATAAGCAATTAAAATAGAGGGACTAAGCCTGGACAAAAACTGGCT
Source organism: Chloroceryle aenea (assembly GCA_013399075.1). Classification (NCBI taxonomy): domain Eukaryota; kingdom Metazoa; phylum Chordata; class Aves; order Coraciiformes; family Cerylidae; genus Chloroceryle; species Chloroceryle aenea. The sequence continues at coordinate 253,346 of VWZY01008969.1, forward strand.
GTAGTATACTTACCTATTTATAAATAAATTGTATGGCAGAGCTGCCCAAAAGCTGTTTTGTAGGGTAAAGTTTGTTGGAAAAAATTGTCTCTTGCCCCACAGCTGGGTATAACCATGTCTTGTATAAAATGTACACCAGACACACATACTTTGCCAAAATATTAATCATTTAAGTCAGATAACACTAATAATAATAACTGAATGGAAAATATTATCTGTAGTTTATCTGTCAGACCACAAAAGAAGCCCTGAATTCACAGATTAGTATAATCCATTTCCTTGCTTCACCATATCTCAACTCCCTCAGGGATTTTTCTTATATTAATCCAGATAATGACCTTAAGGGATTCATTTTGTCTATGTATCCCTGAGTTATTTACCTGGTACTGTCCTTAGAAATGCCACTCCACAATAATCAAGCTGCTTTGTGCCAAATTACAGGTTCTTTGCCCTAAGAAGCTGGGAGATGTATGGAAATGGATGGTTAGTGTTAGTGAAGAAACATGGTTTTAATACTGCAGTGCAAATGTTTATTTATGCAATCAATAGTGATTTTCATGTCTCATCTTCATTTAAAAAAAGAAGTATTTAATTGGATGTTATTTTAAAAGAAAATTAATACAAAGGTACTGAGGAAATCTGAAGCTGCTGAAACTGGAGAACTAAGAAGGCAGAGGGTGAATGACATCTTCAAGAAGCAAGAGAGCACAAGAACAGGGCTAGTGAGGGAGTAATTGATTTATAGACTTTTCTTGCTCCCTTTGAACAGCAAGAGAAACGTGTTAAAATGAAAGCAGGGCAAATGAAGACACAGATCAGTTGTGTGCACAAAGGACAGTGTTGCCTGGGGAAACTGAGGAAATTGAGGAGAAATTGCTGTGATCATTTTGAGCCTTAAATCTCCCAGGATGTTCTCAAGCAAGTAAGCTGGTGTCTATATATTATTTCACCTAAATGTCACACAGATAAACAGCTCTGTACTGACAATGTATTGGAAGCAATGGATGTGTTATTAATTCCAGCCAGTACATGGGATGAATAATACCTGCATACCCCCCCTACACTCTTTTCAGATGGGATATATGAAAAAATTGGTGCATGTGTTAAAATTGTTCTCCTCTTGGACTTCACTGAGCTCCTCTGGAAGAAAGAGAGCTTCCAGCTATAAAACTTAAAGACTGTGGAATTACTTATCTAATGATGGAGGCACAATTCAGCTTAAAAAATATCTACTAGCTCTGCTCTACAGGATATTTTCATCCAGAGCATCTATGTTTACACATCCATGGGGCCAAACTATTTCTATGCCTTCAAGATTGCACAGAAAAATTGAATTCTAGGGCAATTCTCCTATTTACTGACATCCTCCAAAACTGAAGCTGTTTGTACCCAATTCGATTTTAAAGTTTGGTGGCAGCACTGTGACTTTTTACTCTATTTAAGGTAATCAAACTGGTCAATGTGGGAAATGTGAATCAGTTTTTCAGTGCTCTGAATCTCTGCTTATGCCACTGCGAGGACATCAGGATGCATTTGCTGATGTTTCACCCCAGGTAGACTTTGATGCAGGTGACTCCAAAAAATGTGGGTGCCACGTGCCTGCTGGTTCAGCATAGTCCAGCTTCCAGAGCCCAAAGACAGATGACAGTAAATGACCACAGACACCCTTGTGCTGAGCAGGTGGAAACTGCCTGCTGGGCACAGGGAGAGCTAAGATACCTGTAAATCAGTTACAGGTATCAGGTATGCAGGGGTGGTGGGATGGGAGTGTGCAGCAGCACAGCCTCTCCTCTCTTGCTGCATGAAGCAGAAAGTGCTTTAGGCACTGCTGGTCAGAGGGGGCAGAATAAACTTTCTTCCCCAGGAGAGCTGCCTTTATTTAAAATGCAGTGTTCCATAATCCAATTTCTTTCACAGGGTAGGAACTCCCTTGTCAGGAGCAGGTGATTTAACCTCTCACACTCACTGGGACATCTTGAGCAATTACTTGCTTTTGCTTAAAAATCCCACTCTATCAAAGTGTACATAAAATAACTTTGAAACCTAATCATCTTTGCCTCAAAACAGAGGAGCTGATGTTTTCTTTGCATTTGCTGGGGGTTCATTTGAAACTGTGAAGGACCAGGAAGAACTGGAGGAGTTACACCCTGAGCATGGACATCTACCTCTGCTTATGAAGAATGACACAGGAGCTTCTTGTGTTTGCATGCATTCCTGAGGTGAAAAACAATATAGCAACTGGCTAATTATTCTGTAATTAGACAGTAAAGTAGGGCTGTAAAAACAAAGTTTTATGAATACCACACTTGGAGAAAACTCCATCATTATTTACAAGAAGCATGCACACAAATAGTAAGGTTTCATATCTAAGATGCTCTATAATGAAAGCTAAAGAGTTTAGAGTTTTCAATTAAAACATGAATTTACTTAGGACTTTTTGTTTTCAGAAAAGCTCAGAAAAAAGCCTAACTCCACAGGGTCATTTTATTAAAGCCAGGAGTCTTTTTCTATAGGAAATGCTTACTAGCCTGACTCCACATGCTCTTTGTGGAGACAAACGTGTCTGATCAAAATTCCAAATTAATTATTGGAATAAAACTGGGGGAAACAATGAGGACTCTCTAACAAATCACTTCATGCATACTGATTTTAACTGTGTGGACTGTATTTCACCCCAGCACTTCTCAATTTTTCAATGGTCACGTCTTGGGAGGTACCGTACACACCCAGGGGTTCATGCTATGAAAACCTTTCCCTGGTGGTCTGCAAAGCAGCTCTTCCTTGCATCCAAAGTCTCTGAAGATATGTCTGAGGGATAAAGGGGCAGCACACAAGGTGCAGAGGAGACCTAAGGCTAAATACCACAATATTTGTGCTGGTGTACATTATATGACCACAGGGCCAAAAGAACAGTGCACTGCCCAGTTTTACTGAGCCATAGCTCAATTGTGTTTGAATTTCCTTGCACAGAGAAGAAGAATCTCCCTCCTTCTGCAAAGGGTAAGCCACAGTGTGGGCAGCAAGGCTTTTCCTGTATCCTGTACTCAAACCCCAACATGACTTAGCAGGATAGTTATGGTTGCTGTGAACAAACAGCAGAATGCTTTAGCTCCCTGAAAACAAAAATATGAAACCCCAAAATATTTCTGTCCTGTTTTTTTTGGCCAGCCAACATTACTGTTGTTGTTTGTTTGCTTTGCACAGCTATTGTATCAGGTACAAACTGTCTGTGCATGTGTGTGGGCTGTATCTACACCTACATCTTTACCTGTGTCTGTACAACATAAAGTGAAGTTTCAGTCTAAAAGGGCTTAAAGCCTCTGTGAGCTTACAGATAATGATTACTTGCATGGTTACTTGCAGTAGAGGGACACAGCAACACGAAGAGTAATGGAATTTGTACCAGTTGCAGGGTTACCAGCTGGGTAACATTCACTCCTGCTTCTGTAGGTGACTGGGGGAATTCTGGAAATAGGGGTTCACAGTTTATGGTCTGCAGTGCTGGGATGCTACATGAGTCATCTCAAGCCAGAGGAATAACTGCAAGGACAAGCAGAACTAGAAATGAAGGAAAGGTTAAGCTCTAACATAGGCAGCCTCACTGTGTACAGCAAATTGTCTTCCTTCGAAGCTGAAAATCCATGGTTAACTCAGTTAACTGGAACTGAAGGTAGAAAAAGGAAAGAAAGAGGACTCGTTACATTCAGGATCCTTATTTTTATTTGCTTGCTTTCTTTTAATGGGGTAGCAAAAGAGCTGCTATATAGCTCTGTGTGTAATTGATTATTGAAATTAAAGTAATGCCCTCCATAATTACTATTCAAAACCCAAAGCCTGAAATAAACCTTAAAAGGAGGCTTGCAAGCTTATCAATCCCATTCATCATCCCTTCCCTTTTAGCACTTGTGCCTATGTTATGAATGCAGAAGCAGTTGCCTTAAGTTATCTGGAAACCCCAATGGTGTGTTGGCTTATTCTTGATAAACTACTATCTACTGTCTCTCATAATCTCTTCTAGTCTGGGCTATAAATCAGACAGTAACTTCCTCTGACCTTATTTTATGTTTACTATTTAGTTATTCCTGACAAATTCTTACACCAGTTCACATTCTGAGATGCATGTGTTATATATGCATGTTACAGCTCATTTCTGACTTCTCTGATTTTCCTATAGCAGAATATAGCTGTTCCAATCCATAAAAAAATAAAATCCAATCCCTCATTTTTATTGCTTAGTTCCCTACATCTCTGAGATATAGTTCAGGTGATGCCAGAAATTTTCTCTCTTTGTGAGGTTATATATATGGGATATATTGTGATAGCTGGGTGTATGCATAGCTTGGTACCATAAAGGAGTCTTTGGCTGCATAATGCTTAAATCTGATTTCTGGATAAAAGCCCCACACCCACAACTGTAAAGCAGCAGAAATAGCTTCATGAGTGCCTAACAAACAAGAGGGCAGGATGAGGTTGTCTGCACCACTCATGCCTCCTGACAGTCACCTAACTCAGTGAACTTTGGCTCAAGAAGATGCTTTGCTTACCTGTTTTGTCTTGTTACACAGAAAGTTGCTTGTCCCTTCTGGTGCAGAGGGGTAGTCATCGAGTAGGCTCTGGTGCTGAAAGGGTAGGTTCCTGGAAAACCAAATTCACAGGTCTTTGTGTGTGATGCTGGCAGCACTACAGTGTCTTTGAAATACACACTCTCCCCCTTCCCACCTTGCACGTTTTGTTGCCTATCTTCCCACCCTGTTTGCTACAAAAGAGATTCTCCTCTTGGGATCTATGAGTGACAGCCCTTCAGGATGGTTTTACAGCCTTATGTCTTTGCAAACCCAAAACAACTGACATTTAAACAGCAGGGAAGAGCCAACAGAGCAAACAGAACTACAGCTCCATCACAGCAGGGCTTCCTGTATAAAGCAAATGAAATGCTGTCTCCTCAAAGAAAAACAGGTAAAATGGGGAAGGTCAGAGCACTGATGCCTTTTTTATGTTGATAATTTCTGGTTAGAAACTGCATTCATAGTTTTCTTCTGAAGTTCCACCTCTCCAGAATCGCAGCTGCTGAGGCAAAAAGCAGATTAAAGAGGTAAATTATTAGGAGTACTTTTTCTAACACAAACAGGCTGAATTGCACCTTTGTAGCAGTGGGCTTGTGATTCTTGGTTTTGGTGTCTGTATCTAAACTCCTGCCAGCTGATGTGCTTACTGCTGAACTTTGGTGGATGGCTAGCAGCTTTTACTACCAACTAAATAAGCATACAGTTTCTCAGGCATAGGCTGGAGCATTCCCAGGATGGCAATCTTGCAGATTCTCCATTGTCCTTGGTAAAGCTCTGGTTCCTCCATGAGGATGCAACAAGTCTGAATGACCAGGTCCTCGAGAGCCCAGTCCATCAGCAAGCCTCTCTAAGGCTAATGGCTACCAAAGCCAACGGAAACCATGCAGTTTGTGTAGTTTGCCACAGTTTCTTCCCTTACACCTTAAGATGTCAGTGAAAAGTGGATTTTAGACAGCTCTCATTCTTCCTCTCCACTTCCTTCCCTAGAAGGATGCTGCTGGCTCTCACTTCCAAACAATCCAGCTAGATAATATGGATACAAAACAGGGAACCAGTTTCTTCAAAATGCCATGAAATTTCTTTTGCCATTAAAAAAACCCAAACCAACAAACCAGCTCAGCACAAGTCTCATTTGAAATAGAGACGTATGAATTAATTTTAATGTCTTAAAGTTATATGTGGCCACTTTAGAGTCTTAAAAGGCTACAGCAGCTACTGCCTGCTGCAGATTTCAGTTTCTCACTAGACACTTCTCCTGAGGAAAGAGTTGAAAGCCAGCCCCGAACATAAACAGCCTCATTTCATCATCCAGCCTTAAAGGACAAAACCTACACAGGGAGAACTGGCCATTAGAGTTCAAAAATTCATTGGGTTTTCATTTTTTACTCACAGGCACAGCTTAACTGATTTTTCCAACAGCTCAATGAAAAAAATATGATCCTAGGTGGTGTTCCTAGTATATTTTAATGATTGCAGGACTGGTAAAAGGAAGATGTTGGCTATTAAGGCACAGATGTGTTCCCATTGTTTATAATCTTGGAAACACTTAATGCAGACCCTGCTAGATCTGAACACTGGCACCTAGCAACTCGGGAGTACTTCAGTCCTGAGGGACTCTGGCAGGTATTTTATTCAGATGAACAGCATGACACTTGAGGGCATGATCAGTTTGTAAAAAAAAAAAACCAGAGAGCTCTACTGAACTCCAAAATTATAGCAGACCAAAATATTCTCTTGCATGGACAAGCCTGATGTCATAGAATCAAAGAATTACAGAGACATAGAATGGTTTGGGTTGGAAGGGACCTTTAAATGTCATCTAGTCCAACCTCCTTGCAGTGATCAGAACCATCTTTAACTAGATCACATAGCTCAGAGCCCCATCTCAATGTCTTATTTTACCCTCACTTATTGTGTTATGTTTAATACAACATTATTACTTGATTAAGAAAGACTTGGCTATCATTTTTTTTTCTGAGAGATGCTTATTTTGTGTGGGATGTTAAAAGAAAAAGGAGAGAGGGAAATTGAGCATTGGCAAATACATCTGAAAAAGACAAAGTGAATCATTGGCAAAGAAGGGAAAGTGTTTCTCACACAGAAATGTGTATTATGCACTCTTTTGCTGGCATAAATTGTAGCTGAACAGCCCCATTCAGCGTTTTCTGGGGAAGAGCATGAGCAAACAGATCAGTAGGTACCATAAGCTGCTGACCAGCTTCTCATCTCCCATAAACTAGGTCAGTGTAGCTCTGCTGCATGTAGTACCACTAAGACCATTGTGGCACCAGCCTAAAGAACTCTCCCTTACACAGGCTCAATTTCAAGAAGAGGCAAGAAAAAGAAATGCCTTATGTCAGCAACTTTTTATATGCCCTACTTTTCTGTCTTTGGAGGGTTTTTTTGGGTGCTTTATTGGTAAACACAACTTGTGTCCTCATATCTGAAATCCCTCCTGAGACAGGATGGTGAACAGAGGGGGAAGGGGCTTTGCAAGCCAGAGCAGCCAGTGCTATGGTCACACCAGGTGCCAGAAGCAATGGTGCCATCCTGGTCTCCATGCTTTGTAGATATTATAAAAATTGAAAACAAGTCCACAGGCATTCTATTACCTAAGCAGGAAGTTTTTACTTGTCCTTATGCTCTTTCTCTTAGTAAAATGATATTTTGTTCTGTGCTTGTCCCCATAATCACAATATCTGAAGAGATCCCAGCAAAAAAAAATATTTTCACTGTTATTTAACCCGATGCATTTCCCTGGTTCTCCTCACTGCAAGATGCAACCATTTCCAATTTAGCAACCCAGTGGACAGTCCAAACAGACCTCACCAGCAGACAGTTTCCTTGGCCAGAGTTTCAGCAATGCAGCTGGCAGTTGCTCCTTCGTCTGTTCTTGTTCCCATAGAAACAGGGACAAAATTGATAAACTTAGGTAAAGCCCTCCCTTCCCTTCCCTTCCCTCTCTTTTTTTTTTTTTCCTTTTTCTGAAAGAAAGAGCAACAAGGATGCTGCTTGACTTGCTGCTTGTTTCCTGTGACAAGGAGCTCTTTTTCATTTGAACTGGCAGAAAATAAGCAAGCAGCTACAGAATCATAAGATGCTGTGGAAACTACAAGAGGTACTGGCCCAAGTAGGATAGAGTTATTGAGATATTTCCTCAATAACTCATACAGACCATGAGGCAACAATAGCAAGTGATCAGTAGGAGTTTGCCAGATGAAAGTGTAGACAAAAAGCATGAAAAATACCTGTAGGTGTGAGTTCCTCTCTTTGTAATTTAATGGTATTCACTTGCCCTAGTGAGTAAGAAGCAGAATATATTGTTTGTGTTTCTTTCATTACATCATGTACAGCCATGATCAAAACATTTGCTGAAATCTAATTCTTCCTTTTGTCATAAGCACTTTCTGAAATGCTACAGACTTGTTGTTTTGGGAATGCCTGCACTCACCCAGCTTTTGGGCAATATGTTGCTTTTGCTTATCCCTACTGATATTATTCCTGTTCTGTAACAGTGCAGAGGAGCAGCAGTTGGCCCAGTGAGTATGTTTTATGGCACATACTCCTGTAAAAAGAAGACAATTTTATGTGGCATTTCAATGTGCTCAAAAGGAGAAGTATCTTTCCTAGAATGGGGTCCCTCCTGTGTCAAAATCAGTGGGTTTTATCACTCCAGCCACTGATGTCCCAGGCAGACATATGAAGGGCAGTATTCCATCTAGATTCAGACTAATAGTGCAGGTGATCTGTCTACACTGTGTGCATTTTCTGCCTAAGTTCCTCCTTCTTGCAGAACATGAATCATCCCCAAAGACTAACACTTGTTGGGTCTCTTATTGAGACATTACACTAGCAGGTGAGCATCCATTTAAAGCCAGTCTCCAGATAGATTAATGAAAAAGCTGGGAAGGCACCCATATCAACAGCTGCTGTAAGAGAAAAACATCATTCTGGGAGCTAGTTCCCATATTGTGACAGAATTTCACAACATTCTTTGATGGGTTTGGGTGATGATTTAGAACCTTGCATATGCAGACCCTAATTCTTGTGGTCTCCAAGCCTTGGCAGCCTTGAGTTCCTTCTAATGATGCAGATGAGTGAGCTAATTGAGATAGTGATGAACGAGAGTAATAAAATGGCTAAGGTGGCTGTGAAAATGGCTGAGAAAACCAAACCCTCTTGTCTATTACCAGGAGAAACATCTATTTCCAATAACCTTTTCACATTGTAATGCAGCTAAGGGAGATTTCTTGATGGTTTTCATGAATAATGAACATTTTAGGATCTTACTTTAGGAGTAACTGCTAACAAGAGCACTTTCCCTTCATAATTTTCCTCCTTGGAGTGGAAAGAAGTAATTTTACTTGTTATAAGAAGTCAAATAACTATGAATCCTACATCCTCTTAAAATCCAGTAGATAGAAATATGCAATTTCAGCTTGGAACATCTAAGAGTGTGAAAAAAATGAGTAGTAATTATTTTTAGGAGATAGATGAACCTAGATTCCCTGCTTGAAGGTTCTTTACTTCTTGGTGCCCCATACACCTGTTGCTGACCCATCAACCAATTGCTGACCTAAAGCAACACCAAATGAGTTGGCAGCAAATGAGTCTGTGCACCCTTTCTTTAGCTACCCAGAAACTGTATTTAGCCTTTATATCAATACAAAACATCATCATAATGACTTCATAAATATATTTTCAACTGCATTCCCTGAGTTCCTCTCCCTGTCATATTTACATTCTATGCATTCACTGCTAGATGGCTAAGGATCTGTTAGGATATCATGTAGGCAACAATGCAGCTACTTCAATGTATTAAAGTTTTACAGGTAAACATGTAAACTATGCACAGTTTACATAAGCTTTAGCAAATCCCATTTAAACCAGAGATTGAACAGTCTCCATCAATAAATGGTGATTTGGGTGAAAAGAAAATGACTGGAAAAATCATTAGTTAGTTTTATCAAAGGATCCAGGCTAGTTTTATCTCTTTTCACATGAAATTGCATAGTAATGCAGTTATCATTTTGCTGCTTGGCTTTCCATCAGCAAATCATTTCCTATAAAAGCAAGCAGTGGGCCAGCTATCAGGGAAAGGCAGGAATAAAGCATCTCATTTTTTTGAGACACAAGAATCTAAGAGGAAAATACACCTGCTTCCAAATCTTTGCTGTCTGTAGTTAATACTCTTATTGTCAATATTTGAACTCAGCAGGGTGTTGGGCTTGCACCAACAGTGGACTGAAGACAGAACTTGTCTTCTGCACCCAGTACAACACATGCCAGTTAGCCCAGGTTTCCCTGTGGCCTTCAGTGGAACTTTAGTGTGCAGAAGTGCAGGCTCAGGATATGTGCACATCTCAAACCTGGGAGGTCTAGGTCTAGGAATTGGAGGTTTGAAGTAGGTGGTTGAAGCAGGATGAGGTTTATTCAGTTGGCTGTCTGGTCTTCTGAATTATGGATGTCTGATCATTCTGAGCTAGGGCCTTTTCTTGACAAGGATAACAGCTTGTCTAAAGTTTCTGCTTGTCCCAGGTAGTCGTTCAAAAATATTTTTGGCTATTGCACTGCATAAATGTGACTATTTCAGCATCTGAGATGTGCAAACAAACGCACACAACCTCTTACTACAGCTTACAGAAGACTTCTAAACACAGCTGTTAAGTGCACAGTCAGAGCTGACTCAAGGTTTCTCCACAATACAGCTAAACCACAGTTTCAGATGTGGCGTGGCAAAATTCCCTTTTGCTATCCTCCACCATCCAAAGCACCAGGAAAGCCCTCTGTGGAAAGGGATGGAAAACAGTGCTGTGCCTCCCTGCCCTGCAGTCCCCTGCCTGGCACAGAGCCAGGGCTCTGGGAAGGGCTGGAGCAGCGGCACAGAGAACAGGAATGAGGATGCCAAATGCCCTGGCTTATGGCACGAGCAGAAGCCCTGCATCTGCCTGTCACTTTTGAACTCAGCAGGAAGGCAATACAGATGATGACCCCTCTTCCTCACTGCTGGGCTCTACACTATGGCACGGGCTCTGTCAGTATTTCCTATCTCCTTTGGAGATTATTCACTTTCCATATGCACAAAGCCACCTCATTAATACACTGCTATGCTGTGGCTTGGTCCTAAAGCTGTCACTCAGGCAACCAGCCTCTTGCATTGCATGACACCAGCAGCACAAGCAACAGCTGCCCAGCTCAGCCCCAACTCGAACCACACTATCAAACTGGAAGGCATGAAATGATTAACATTATTTCAGATCTCTACAGAAAATTTCACTATGGCTAATTTCCCCAGGCATTCTAGAAATACCTTCTTCTTGCTTAAGACTTATATAGGTCAGTCAAGTGTTATCAGAAATGAGCATTTAATGAGAAAGCTAATGCTTTCTCTGCTTCAGTCAGCAGTTTTTCTAAAGTTGAGTCTTTTCAGAAATTTGTTGAGGTTTTTTTGCAAGAGGTGTTTTTTTTTTGTGTGTGTGTGTTTTAGTTTGTTTGGGTTTTTTTTAACCTGATAAACATACAAACAAATAGCACAAGGTGCAGTACAGCTGAGTAACCCCTGTCCTTGTATTTCAGCATGAGCCTCTGCCACTGCTCCTGTGTGTAGCACTCACTCTCCCATATACTCACTCTTTAAAGACCTCCCTTGACACTCTACAATTCATCACCATTAAAGAGCAGAGCTGTTTCAAAGGCACACTGAAAGCATTTTCACTCTGTACCCCAGGTCCTCCAATGCACTTTGATAGTGCATATTGAACCAGAGTAGGAATACAGTCTGAAACCTTCCAGCCCCACACATCCTCTGAGTAAGAGAGGGGAAAAAAACAAACAAGCATGGAATGCATCAGAGATTTTTCTTCTCTTAACATTCCTAGCAAAACTCTTCTGTATAAAACTGAAACCAGTCACCTGCAGCTGCAGCATCCAGTGCCACGAAAGGAAAAATCAATTCAAATTACACAGTAGTCAGCAGGGCTGCCCATGGCCCCTGTTCTTAGCATTTTCTAACCTTTGAGGTGACCAGTCAGTGAATCACAAGCTTTTTAAAATAAGTTATTAAACACTCACATGGTATGATCATGGTCTCTGCAACTTTATTGCCACATTTTCAGTATGTACATATGCTTGATCCAGTCTGAGGGGGGACTTTTCTTGCACTTACGAAGGTTTTGTGGAGTAAGCAATTAAATATCTGACTACAGATAAGGGAAAAAAAAAACAAAACAAGACACTGAGAAAGTTAAATGATGAAAAAATAGAGCTGGAATGAATCCCAAGTGGCTTTCACTTGAAGCTCTTTATTTGCTGTCTCAAAACAGTCTAATTTCCTCATAGGATGCTACAGATTTGGTCCACAATGCAGCTCAGGAATGACACCAGCAACATGCTATAGTTACAATAAACTACGAAGCAATATGAAAGAGAGATTAGATATGCTCTCTTCAAAGCATGACAACAGCTAAAATATAATAAGATGTCCTGACAAGATAAAAAACAAAAAATAGTGTATGCAGCTGATGGAAAAAAGACTTTGCTAGTAAGGGAAATGTTTCTGCAGGGTCTGCAGTGTCCTGGGCACCATGGTGTGTCTGGGAGCACACTGCAGTTTCTGGTTCCATAGACACTGGGGGAGATAACAATGCAAATAACCAGAATGATGAGTTTTCTGTGGCATTTAGATTTTTCCATCTTCCAGCAATACTTAACAGTAGTCTCCTAACCTTATTTCAACGTAGCCTAAACTGTAGGAAAAACATATCTACCAAAATGTGGAATAACTGGAAAAATTGTCCATCTTTGCTTTGAAAATCCATGGGCAGACTTCATCTGCCTCTGAGAAAAGATGTGTGTAAAGCAAATGGATGAGGGGAGCTGGCTACAGTAGAAACAACTTAGACAGACATAGAAGTAGGTGTTTTATAAGAGAAAACCCAAAAGTGTGGAGAGGGAGACATTGCCTGTCAGGCCTGGAGGAAGATAAAATGTAGAAACAATTAAATGTCTTCAAGATTACAGTATTATCAACATGAAGAATGTGTATTAAAAAGATTAGCATAATTAACAATTCTTTCACACTGCAGAAATTTGCAGTGTAGGGAGCTGCAAGAGGCTACAAATGGTAAACCAGTGTTGGCAAAACCAAAAAGCATTCTCTTCCTGGCTATGTTTGTGTGCCAGATGTTTTACATCATTTGCAGTGAAAAGCTGAGATTCTGATGAAAGCAATTTCTGTAGGGAGTACCTGCTTTCCAATTTTTAAAAATAACTAATTTTCCCTGAAAAACTCTCCTAGGCTTTTATTATTGAAAATGAAAATTGTAGAGGCTCTTCAGAAGAGCCATTTTCTGCTGCAGAGAGCTTTGGATACCTTGGGAAGAGACCTGGAAGAAAATTCATGCTGAAATAGCAAAGACAGGAATTGAGAGAAATGAAAGCAGCTTTGGAAAGGATGGCTGTGTGAACAAAGACAAATGAGTGTTGTAAAAAAAATATTCATGCTAGGCTGATTCAGATAATATTGTGAGGCCTCTGAGTCATGGAAAGCAAGACAATAACAGGACCAAACAGAGAACTGTCTTGGGAGATGGATAGAGCTCATACTCTCTACCACCCTTCCCCAGATGATGAGCCAGGGGACCTAGGGTAGCCAGCTGAGGAGGAGCCATCCTCCAGTGAAGGACAAGCTGAGCATGGTCCTGCAAAGCTGTTGCAAAACAGAGCAGGCAATTCCTGTAGGGAATTGCATGCCCATGAGCTTTGATTTCTTTACATCTGTCTGCTGTAATGAGCAGTTAACTCTCACTGCTCCTTGCACCCAACCCTTTGACCTGTAAAGGCAGTAGTGAGAGAGGGAGACTTGCAGTTAAGTTACTTGAACAGACTAAACACAGAAAGAACATTTTGAATTATCTGGGTTCAAACGGCAGCTTACTTCAGAAGTTAGAATGATTTTGATCTTGCACTCTCTTGTGTGTCTGTCAGCATCAGAAAACAACTGATTGGCAGAGAAAAAGCTGTCTGTCCATTCTAGACTGGGACAGAGCTCTACCAGAAAAGCCCTTTACCATAATGGTGAGAAAGAGAACTCAAATAGCATATGATACTGATAGGAAGAGAAAAGGAAAACATTATCATCAATAGGGATAACAATTAGTTAAACTAAACAGGACAATGCATTCTGCAGCTGCTGCCTGGGAATTCTTAGTGAATATAAACGTGGTAGTACTAATTATTATTCAATCAATTGGGATTCATTGTTACATTCATGCTGCTTTATTTTGGTCCCAATCTTGTATTTTCAAGATCTCCCAGTGAAGGCACAGGCCAGGGTGAGAGGAGCCCGTGGTATTTGGCCCTGGTGAGTGGCTTGTTCCTCTCCCGTGTGAGACTTACAGCATGCATCTGAAGAGAAGCCAGAAACACATCACCATGGGAATACTGGTGTTTCTTCCTTCTGTTGCTGTCTGGGATGTGAGCCCTTCTGAGAAGTGAGGCCATGTCAAACACTACCATGGCAGCCCTAGGTAGCTTCTTGTCTGGTTCCCAAATCCAGCTGTTAGCCCAACAAGGAACCATTCAAAAGCTTTTTTCCTTTGTCCGACAGAGGGGACTCATGAAGAAAATGAGGCTGATGTGTGTCAGGTTGTCAGCAGGCAGGGAGAGACACGCTGCCAGGTTGCACAGCCCTGAATTGCTCAGTGGATGAAAGGTATGCAAGCTTCTCTTCCCCTTCTGACATGAGTAGATCAGACACATCCTGTGGTGTCTAGGCAGATAAATAGGAAACAAAAGCATCTGTGGGTCTGGACCCCCTTGGGTTTTTTTGGCCAGGGTATGCAGAGTGATGCTGAGAGGAAGTAAACTGATGCCAAGTCCACGTGAAATGGCACAGAGGTCCAATCTCAGGCATATTCCAGCTGGACTCGATCTTAGAGGCTTTTCCAACCTAAATCATTCTATATACCAGTAGCAGCAAGCCCCTTCCTTTATCTTTATGAAGCATTTTTCTAACACTCCCACTCACTCCTCCTCATGAAGCAAATGAAGAAGTCACTGCAGCTGAGGTCCTTCAGATCAGACAAGTTAGACTGAGAGGAGCAGGGTCCAGCTGATATGTGAAAAGTGCAACCAGCACAGATTGATCCAGTCCTAGGCTTTGCACAAAACCAACACATTAAATTTATTCTCCTTCCCTTCCCCTCTGCTGCACACATTTAGGAGATGGAGAAAGTAATCAATGAAAGAAGAGTGGCTTCAATTATAGCCTGTTTCCTGACTTCTTCCAGGACCATACTCACACCAGGACAAATGGCCAAGCTGTAGCTTGCCCACAGTCTTTAAAGAACTCATCTTTACTGACATTTAGGCTAAATTTAAACTGCAGTTCAGGGCAATTTGGTGCTGGTAGCTGCTTGACCATCTTTTAAGTCTAAGGTGTGATTTTTAACCGCTGTGTTGCATTATTACTGCTTTGCATCTTGGGGCATGGAGTTCATTTTGCTTTATCCATAATACACAGGGAGAGAAGACTGAGATATGTATAGCAGACAGCAAAGCAAAACCACATCTCTGCATTAGGCTAGAAGCTTGTACACCAAGCAAAGAAAAGAAAAGCCAGCAGCTCTGTAACCTCCATGTAGGCTTGGGCAGGGGTTATGAGCTGGCACACTCATAAAGCCTCACGCAATATGATGCCAAAGTGCCAGTTCCTGGGAAGATGCAGGTAATGCACCAGGGACCACTACGAGTTGACTGTTTTCCTTTCTCCTTCCATAGCCAATTCAGGATGCTCACTGCTGACACTCCCAAGAAAACAGGTGTTTTCTTCTTTCCCTGGTGCCTCAAGCCATGATTCAGAATGGTGAGGGCTCCAGCAGCTCTGGAGAGCTCCAGCCATGATCCCATCCCTGGGCTGTCAGACAAGAGGAACCATCTGCAGTGAGCTATCCCCCACACCACAGCCAGCATGTTTATTCAACTTTGGTCATTTTCCCAACCTTGCTCCTGGCAGTCTGGGGCCAAGAGGAGTCACACTGAATATTTTTGCTGTCCAGGAAGGTTACACCATGTTCAGCATATGCCCCAGATCTTTACCAGGGACTTCTAGACACAGGAAATCTTGTAAAATATTCAACAGCCTGTGCTACTCTGGGATCAGCCTGAATTATAGCGACATAAAGATGTAATGTTGACTAAATTTATTTTTCAGGGGAGGATGAATAACACAAAGTCCTGTGACTATGCGTTCCCATTAAAATTCAAAGTGGTGTCTTTCCTTCTGCTAACTTTCAACTAACACGCAAATAATTAAATTTTAATTGTGCCACGTTCAAGAAAAATGAAACTGTACAGTTTATATACCAGTACTTTCAAAGCTAATTTTGACTTTCTCCTGAGGTGAGCATTTGCAGCCAAAGAATTTGCATTTACAGAACTGATCTGTGCAGCAATAACTAATCTGAGTACTTTAAGTGATGAGGAAGGGAAGAATTTGCCACTGGTGAACCTGCACCTGCAGAAGTGGAATGCCTTTCTCCCCAAACCCAGTATTAAATCAAAATTAAAGAATGAATAAATTAATAAGACTCTTGATTATTATGTTCCATAATGAAAAAAAAATCCTTTGTTTGGGGAACAAGTTCCTCCTTGTAGATTATTTCTTTACCTTGGGTATTTTCTACCTGCACTGCAGCCAGTTGTGGTTAGAATGCTATGGTCCCACAGTCCCAAGCAGTTATGCAAAGAGAAATACTGTGAGTTCTGATGCCACAGTGACACCCCCCACACACCTCAGATTGTTTAACAATGCATTTGATGGCTAATTCAAACATGATTGGTACCTATGCCGTGGTATCCAATTGCTATTTTTAATGAGCAAGCTACAATACAATTCTCTCCAACACCATAAACTAAATCACATGAAAATGAGACAAATTAGAAGTACATTAGTTGAGAAGGTGACTTATTAGCCTTAAACTTTCCTACTAATCAGACTTTAGCTCTAAATGTTTGTTATCTCCTGTGTTCCCATCCCCTTTATTGGTAGATTGCTTTTGGCACCTCTGGGTGCTTGGTTTTTAGCAAATGATGAGTCATAATTCATGAAAATCATGACTGGTAAGTCTTGAAAGCTTCTCAGCTTTATTTATATAAGCATTTGTAGTTTAGAGGTGCATGTAACACATGCAAATTGTCAGCACATTATTCTCTATTTTCAGTGGAGACCTCCCTCTTCACTACTGCAGCTTCTCTCTGATGGGAATTGACTTTCCCTACCATCTACCCTTTGGAATGAGACCTACAGGGAGAGCTCACTGACAGGTTGATGCTTTCCACTTTTTTTTTTCAGCTGCCCATATTTCTATCAGAATCTCCTCTAGCTGGGTTTTTTTTTGTTGTATAATCATTCAAAGTTACTGGAGATTTAATCTCTGACTGCAAATGAGAAAGCAAGGTCAAAGGTTTTTTTAAAATCCAGTGGAAATATTTGATTTTTTTTTTTTCTTGATCATACCAAATGTTGTTTTGCTAAAAAAAATAATAAAAATACAACAATCGAGCTGAACATTTTCTGAAGGACAAACCAGAAGCAGAGGGAACAGCTCGTCCCCAGAGATGAATACTGTAAATTAAATGGAAATGAAGAACCTGCCTGTTGTGAAAGGTACTGTATTTGTGCAGCCTGGTAATGGCCACAGACCTCAGAAAATGCCTTTCAAAGATTAAGGAAAGGAGAAGAAATGTCCCAGTCCTTCATTACTGAAGTCCTCAGAAGTGGTTACAGCTTTGGTGAGGCACACCAGGAAAAGCTCTGCTGGCAGCATGGTCAATCCAGCATAAAGGCAAGGGTCAGCTGTACTGCAAGAGTAGCAGTGCCTCAGAGAGGGGGAAAGAAAAAAAAACAAACCCAAAACAAAAAAAACAAAAGAAGAAAAAAAAAAAGGAAAAAAAACAACTCAACCAACCAAATCCCACCAAACAACCAAACCTCTCTGGCATGGGTTACTCCAGCAGCAGACCTCCAGAGTAAGAGAGGCACAGAGCACCATGAAGATATCCTAAGGAACCCCTGGCTGAACATGCTGCCGTGACTGGTTTGGGTGCTGACCCTGGAGCACGGTGAAACGAGGACATTACTCCAAAATGTGACAAAGGATTGGTGCTCCCTGCACAGCAGCACACAGAGGCTTCAAAGCAAAGATTGTATCAGAGATCTCTGGGATGTTCAGTGACTACAAAGAGAGAAAAATACAATAATAATAGTATTTTTTTTCAATTTATTTTATGCTTAAAAGTCCATAAGAGGATTTCTGTATTTGGGAAGATCTGTCAGGTATGAAACCAGTAACCACTGTCATAACTTGAGCTTTTTTGTTCCCTTGAGTATGTTGATTTGCTGGCCACTCAGGTCTGTCTGTGGGCTCTGTTCCTAAGACTTAGGAAATATTTTTAAAATATATAAGCAATCAATAAGAGCACCTTAAAAACTTCAGTCTACTGGTGGTAAAAATGGAATGGGCAGAAGAGAGCAGATGGTACACTATACACTGTCATTCCTGCAGAGCATATGCATACATCAAATACATCTCTCTCTCCATAACAAACTAAATCCTGCACTACATCACTCAAATATCCTCTCCTCTAAGGAGTGAAACCCCCAAAAGTTGCAGTGTGGGCTGGCGGGATGGGATGTACATGGAGAGTGCAACTGGGAATGGGAGTTTTATCTGCCCATCGTTTCTGCCATCAAAACTGAAAAGAGATGATAGGGAAGAGTGACACTGAGACACTCAGTGAGGCAGAGGTTCCCAGCTGAACGATCACAGCATCACTCTCAGAATAGAGGAGCACACAACATGCTGGCCCATGTGAAGGCTATAAAATCCAGCTTTTCACTCCACAGTTGCAGCTGCTGGCTTGGAATGTGCTACTAACTCTGTGACCCAACAAGCTAGTAAATAATACAAGGATTGGTAACAAAAATAATCATTAGATAAGCACAACATTGCACCAGCGAGTTAAAAGCAGATTTTCAAAATCCTCTCATGATACTTATGAAGCCCAGAATAAACTTCACCACATTCCATCACCTTTTGTATCCATCAGTTAAGTTACCATGAAAGCATCCTTCCCAAAGGTGAGTTTACAAGGCTGCTCTAAATTCCATTTTAATAGTAGGTTCTACTTATATCTTGCCAAGTAGGCTTTTTTGGGGGTCTAAAGTTAAAACTTCAAGCAGTGGGGAAATATTCTGTAACTGATGTGCTTTTCTTCTGCCTTTTTTTCAATATACATCTTTGTGGCAAGATGCATATTCTGGCTGTTTAGTGGCTGAATTATTCCAACATTCCACAAAATAAAAACCATTTTGCCTACAGAAAAGTAACATCCAAAAGATTTTTCATTATGGAATGAGCACTAAAAGGACAACTGAGAGAGTAAGACTCATCACTTTAGATTCATTACAAGTCTCCCAAAGTAAAATGTGTTCAGTTTGCTATTGTCTGAATTCTTCTATGGTCACAGATGGGATTTTATGCTTTCATTTTGTTATTGAGAAGAGACAATCATGTAATTAGTCCAGTCATTTGATTGTCTTGCTTTTATTATTAAAAATACACTCCTCTGAAGGGATTCTTTGCAACTCCTGCCAAAAGCTCTTTCATGAAATTAGGAATACTATAGAAACCTTCCTTGACCTGTCCATTTTTAATTATTTCTGATGCACATGACAGTGTAGGGAAGGCTTTAGTAAGGGTTCAAAATTAGATAGACTTTGTGGGTGTTTATGGTATGTTTACCAATTCCTGCAGTGTCTTTATTCTGCAGTCTCCTGTATATCTCTTAATTCCCATTTCAACTTCTTAATATGACAATGCAGTCAAATTAAAACCTCACCATTAATTTTCCTTGTAGTAGGGGTCTGGATAAATAGATTAACACACATTAGAAGCTGCTGTGAAACAGTGATGCTGAGGGAGAAAAATAGATCCCTTTTTTTTCTGTGCTCTTGGCAGTACTACTTCTTATTTAGACACCTTAATAAAGAATCCAGGAACAGCTGGATCCTGAAATGCAGCAACAATGCAATTTTCCAAACATATTTATAGAGTGATAGATGAAAGAATTGGGAAAAGCACAGGTTCTATGCTCCTGGTGGTTTCCAAATGCTTGTTCTGTACATTCTGTGATCTAGAAAAGCACCTAAATGAGGTTCTGTAATAAAAGCCACCAGACTCCACATCATATGTGTATCTGTATTCCTGCACACAAGACAAGAACAGGAATAAAACATGAAAAGAAAGCTCAAAGCTTAGCCCAAAATTGCAGAAGCTGAGAAAAGGAAGCTGCCATGGCTGTGTTGTACAGAGGCTCTGTCAATTGTTTCAGAAATGCTAAAGCATCTTTTGAATTGAGAAATACTGGGCCTGAGAACTTTGCTGTATCAGGCAAAACTGTGAACTCTGAATATGTTGACAAAGTCATCGACCCAGAGTCAAAAGAAAGCTAAACCCTGCTTGTTCTGGGAGCTCCCAGCTCTGGCACTCCTTGGAACTGGGCAGCCAGAGCATTTGGGAGCCAGATGCTAATGGGAAATATCACCAGAGGATCATTTAATTCATACAGCAAGTGAAAAATTTGGCACCAGAGGAAGACTTCTCCTGTGTGGGCCACCCACTGAAGAACTAAACCTATTTTTCACACACACCCCATACCATACATGAAGAACATTACTTACTAGTTTGAAGAAAAACTGAAGAATAAATAGAACTCATCATAAACTGTAAGATGGATCAAAGGAAACGACCATGACCCCTTCATTCCTCAAGCTGCCTCTCAGTAAAAACCCCAACATTATAGAGAATAGTTCTAAAACCCTCAAGTGGTTATTTTAAATCACTGAGATTAATTACTTTTACATATAAACCCTAAAATGCAGGGGTCTAAGAATACAATGAAGGCTTGACATTTGCTGTACAGAATATAAAAAGTTCACTAAGCTTATTTATCTATTTTATGGTGTTCATTGCATAAATTACCTGAAATAGCCATTTTTCTTACATCTTGATAATGGAAAAACCCCAGATATGTTAGAGTCTGGATAAAGCCAGGTCTGTGTCAAAGTGTTTTTATTAAAAAGTCTGCTTCACTAAAAGAATCAGAAGGCACTCTTGAGTTTGAAGTCTTTCAGAGTTTGGAGCAGTATTTGTGTGTACGCATGCAATGGTGCTGGGGAAGGGTAATGGGTAAGAAGAAAAGTTTTACAGACCTTACTAGTTCTTGAAAACATATATATATTTTAACCATAAAAAAAAATGAAAGCAGAGTATTCATCTCCTAAAGTGCTCTCAAAATAAACTACTATTGCTCAGAAGATCAAATCTAGAGGTTCCACAGTCCACTTGAAAGGACCAGCAGCAAGTGAAAACAAAAATGCAATCCTTTTTGAAACGAACACATGCTCCTCAGCTATAAATAAAGTAGCTCAAAAGATTAAATTAAACATCCCTAGTCCTTAATATCGATTTCCATTAGTCTCCTGCCACGGGGTGTTTTGTCTATGGCAGGGGCTGGAGGCAGATGGTGAGGAGTTGTGTTTGGCTATGATGGAAGTTTCCTGAACAGAAGCAGCTCAAAAGCAGTCTCAGAAGAGTCAACAGCTATGTCCATAACAGCCAGGACACTGATTTTCCACACCAGCTATGGTTATCTCAACAGCATAGAAACATCCTAAGGAGTATCTCTGGTCTCTTCAGCAACTTGATGAAAATAATTTATGTACATTTTCCCGAAGACTTTTTTTATTATGTTGTTTGGGTTTTTTTTAATGACAAGTACCTCTGAAGTGTAATCAAATCTCATTCTGATGCTTATGTTTAGCTTTATTCCCAGGTAGTGTGCCCAGGCATCATTCTGCTCCCAGCCTCTGATCAGACCAAGCTATCTTTTAAACTGTTTTTGTTTCATGTTATGTCTCAAAAGCTTTATGGAATTGTCTTCACTTGTACAGAGCACATCACAGAGTTCTCCTGGTGTGTTCAAAGGGCAACATTCAATTTAAAATTCCTTGCCTTACCTTCATACTGCTTGGTCCTGCAGAAAATGCATAGCCTATCCTAAGAGTCAATAACTGGTCACCAGATCCTATCACGATAGACTCTAGGAAATACTTCTGCTCTGGCAAGCCTGGGTGTACCTGCACACTTCAATTCAGAGGAAAATGTGGCTCAGTACATAAACATAAGTCTGCTGGTGGGTTCTGCTTGAAGAGAGAAGAGGTTTATCTTGGAACCAATCAAGTATCAAAGCAGGATGATACAGTTGTTTAGTTAATCTCTCCACGCAAGTAACCCTTACTGTAGCAAATCTCCCCAAGGCAGGGAAATCCTTCCACTGCTGGGTGAAAAAAACATATCGTATCTTTTCCTTACTTAGATGAGAAGTGCAAGTCAAATGGGATTTCAACCAGCTCTGCAAACTCGTCAAATCAGCCTCCAGATACAGGGAAGCAGGAAAGTCAGAGTGCATATTTGAGTCCAAATCAATGCACCCAAAGGACACTTGGGGTGGTCCCAGCTGCAGTTACACTTCACAAGCGTGCACAAAGCTTTGGTTTGTCAGGCTGTTTACTTATTCATCCAGGTTTCTCAGTGCCTATTCCAATAACGTGGCAGGTTATGGGTCAAAAACTACAGAGCAAGCACTTCAGTAGCCACTAAGTGATGTTAATACACAAGAGTTGTTTCTTATGGTCTAGAGTTGTAAGACTCATGCCATCAGATGCAGAAGCAAGTGTTCATTTAAGCATATATATGAAACCCTTCACCAAGACCCTTGCAAGACTGCTCTTCCCCATTGTTCCTAGTCTTTTTCACAAAGCAGTCTTAGGAGAACTAGTCACTTCTGTTTTCTTCACTGAAAAAATCTGATTTCCCACAAGTAAGGGCAGATTTGATTTTTATACAAAGCACTTAATGAAGACACTGCTCCTCAGTAAAGGTGTTCTTCTGGATACCCTCGCTCAGTAACATCTCTCAGTACTCAACAGAAATTGAGTCATAGGATCATTAGGGTTGGAAAGGACCTCTAGGATCATCAAGTCCAACCTTTATCCCCCTCCCCACTGGACCATCGCCCCAACTGCTGCAAGTGTTACAAATAAATCCTGCCTCTGAAGATCAAACATATCACAAAGCATTCCATGCAGCTGGGATACATTTGTCTGCCTCAAAGCTCTTAAAGAATGAAAAGTAACTCTCTCCGAAGTCACTTGTTGCCATTATTTCCATAGTACTATTGCAGTAATTAGTTTAGAAACCTATTCTGGCCTGTTGTAGCCTCCAGGGAAAAGGGAAGACCCTTGGGCTACCCCTTGGCTACTTCCTTCAGTGCAGGCAGGCTGAACAGACAGCATTTGCAAAGGAGCTTTGACAGAAACTCGGCATCTGATGGCAGTGGGCACTCAGAGTACTCAGCATTTCCACATGGCTTTGCAAATCCCATCTGGCTGGAATTAGGCTGTAGGAATGCATTTTGTTGGGTTTGGGTTTTGTTTGGCTTTTTTTTCCCTTTAGAAAAAGAAAATCATCTAACAAAACAACACTACAGTGCCTCTTAATTGCTGTCTTTCACCATAAAAGATGCTCTGATAGAAACAGGCACAAATGACAAAATCATTTCCTTAGAAAGGTTAGGAAGGCTTTTCCATTCCGACACCTAATTAGCTCTGGAAAAACTCACAGTGCTGTAGAGTATGAAGTAATGGGAGTGAAAGGTAAGAATAATATCCTGTCTACAACAGAAAATTAAGGTTCACAAAGTTGGTCTATCAATCATAATGCTACCACCAAAAGAGATTGGTATTCAGCATTTTCATGCCAAACAAATCTTAAGACTGCTCCTGGATCTACACACAGTGCTGCTGAGTGAATGATGGAAGAGGAGACTGGAGAATCTGCAAACTACAAAGCCACTTCAGAAGAAAGCACAAATGTCACCGAAAAAGGTGAATCCCACCAGAAATGTTAGGGTGGTGATGAGCAGTAACAAGCATCAGCAGCATGCTCAGCAGGTGTGCAGGCTCCAGAGGAAGAAATCTTTCATCCCAGGACAAGGCATTGTGACAGCAGCTTCTGTGGGTCTGCCGGCAGCAGCAGCACAGTCTCAGCTACCCCTGGCCAAGCCCTGCCTGCAGGAACACAGAGCTGGCCCTTTGGGTGGTGGGTGGGTGAGAGCCCGTGCTAAATGGCATCCACTCCATCCAAGCTTATCTTGCTGGATGCCACAGCCAGCAGAAAAATTAATGCTTGGATCAGTGCCTCCTTGCATCAAGGGACAGTGCTGGTGGTTACAGAGGCTGTAGTGAGAAGCACCTATTTCTTTTTTATGACCATGGATGTTTCCTTCCTGGATGTTCTCTAGGGTACAAGCCATATTTTCTGGAGAACTGCTGGTTAGCTGTTAGCACGAGGTGCCACCACTGACTGCACAAGGGATAGTGCTGCTCAGTCAGTTGCTTGCAACAAGCAGTGTGCAAACAGATGACTTTGATAACCCTGCCAGTGATGATTTGAAGGAGATGGAGGTGTTAGGTAGGAAGCTCCTCCACATTCCTTTCTCTCTCAGATTTATGACAGAGGACAACAAGGATAAAACAAGACAAGCTAACTGCATGTATAACCTCCATCTACTCCCCTTTTTGACAGTTGATTGGGACCTCATCAAAATGTGCCTGTAAAAGACACCATTGAGATGACTGCAGCAGAAAATGGGAAAGTGGTGGCTTTGATTTTTCATAGAATGCTTGGGGTTGGAATGCACCTTAAGGATCATCTGGTTCCAACTCCCCTACCACGGCAGGGATATCTCCCACTAGACCAGGTAGCACAAGGACCCATCCAGCCTGGGTCTGAACACATCCAGTGGTGGAACATCCACAGGTTCCCCGGGCAACCTGTTCCAACTTTCCTGGACAGCCTGTTGCAAACTACTTTTTTCTGTTTGCTCCATGCATTTGACAGCATAAGCTGAGGAGAGCAATCTATAAAAGGCTGACAAGGACTTGTGTTCATGACATTATGCATCACTGTCAATGTCAGTCAGGCTTGGCTTGTCCATGTGTTTTGTCTCCACTTAAACTCTATCACTTGCATTCATTGAAAGATAACCTTGTAACTGCTTTGCAATATATATACCTTGAAAGTCTAAGTTAGCAAGTCTCCACCTCTTGAGGGAATACACAGTTTGAACTATGAAATATATAAGCATATATAAATTTGCCTTTCCTGCGTAGAAATAATTCTGAAGTCTGCTAGCATTATAATTCATAGATGACTTTAATGTCTTCTGAAGTTACTCTCTCATTGCTTTTGTCTTCTACTGATTATCCTCACACTGAAAGAAATAAAATTAGAGAAAAATTTTAAAAATCAACATTACCTGAGTTAGAGGACCCATAACAGACATCTGACAATGCCTGAAAATACCCAAGACAATTTGTTTTGTAGAACTGTATTTATAGTACTCATTTTATGGAAGTCTAAACAGTCATTAGTATTGCAATGCAGTGCTCTACATCACCAACACTCCACCAAACCAGGAAACTGAACAAGAGATTAATCAGCCAGTTAATGAGGCAACCAAATATAAGGGTCACCTCAAAGGCTGAAGACCTGCTCTTATGCTTTCATCTGTCTCAAAGTCCAACTATAAACAGTTTCCCTCCTAGTTAATTTACAGGGAATACTAACTGGATGACTTCATACTTCACTTCAATAAAAGGAGGAAAAGAGGTCAATAAATCATGTCTTTTGGGTGCCTGCTTGGGTTTGTTCTGAGGTCCATTCTGTATCCAGGAAAGTTTAGCAGGAGGTATAAGAGTCCCCTGAAGGTTGCCACTGACAAGTCCCATTCATTCCTGGACCCTCCTGACAACAGTTAACTCCCAAAGATTTCACACCAAAGTCCTGACATCCAAATTAAGGATCCATCCATCAGTTTCCATTAAGAGACCTTAAATGACCTGAGCTAGTAATTAAAACCTACAGCAGCTTTACCAACTACCCAGGATGATGTTGTTTGGATTTTTTTTGGTGTTTTTTTTTGTGGTTTGTTTGTTTGCTGTGTTTTTTATTTTTGGGTGGGTGTTTGTGGGTTCTTGTTTGGTTTTGTTGGGTTTTTGTTGTTTTGTTTTTTTTTTTTCCCCCCCCCATATAAAGACGAAGACCAAAGAAAGAACAAGATGAAGAGTTATGTCACTAAAGCAAGCTGTGTTCTGCTTTGCAAACAAGTGTCTGTAACTTCTCTGGTATTGCATTAGAAAAGAAAATAACTATCAAAATGATCATCTGTATTTCACAACATGAAACAATAGAAGTAGTATGTGTGATGGAAGAGCTAGATGGAATAAGGAAGAAAGGTGGAAACTGAGAAGTCATCAACATAATGCAGCAGTTGCTCAGCCAGAGCTAGCATTCAGTTTAATATAGTAAAAACTGGCTCATTTCACTCAGCAAGTGTCCTGCATCCAAATCCTGCAGCTGTCTCCCATGGATCAGATCTGCACTGGCTTCAGACACAGCAATTCAGCATTGCAACTGAGGCTGCTGTGAG
Source organism: Chloroceryle aenea (assembly GCA_013399075.1). Lineage (NCBI taxonomy): Eukaryota > Metazoa > Chordata > Aves > Coraciiformes > Cerylidae > Chloroceryle > Chloroceryle aenea. The sequence continues at coordinate 279,526 of VWZY01008969.1, forward strand.
GCCAAGGAAGAAGACATTAATGTACAGCAGAGGAGCAGCTGAGCATCAGTGTGAGCTACAGCATCTCTTCCTTCAAGTTCTTTACCTTATAGACCCTTCCAGAATCAATCCATCAATCTGTAGGGGAGCCCCTCAATCTCCAAGGAAAAAAAAATATTGATACTTTATTTTTGTGAGTCTTGTGTACTAGGTGTAGCAGGGCTTTAAGAACAAGTGTTTAAAAATGCAGCTCACACATGGGAGCCTTCAAGCACCAAGACAATCTTAGCCAGGTTTGGTAGAGGAGCATAAAAAGGAGCATATTGGGAGTCCTGCTATTTGCTTGCAAATATCTTGATGATAAATCAACTTCCAGTAACACGCAGCTATGTGGGAAGCCCAGACATCAGCCGAAGAGCACACCCTTTTGGAAAGGTTATATTAACCATAATTATTGCTACAGCATACGAAATGGAACTCCCTCTTATCATCAGATGCCAGACTGAGTTATTGCTTTAATCATAGTGTCTGTCAAGAGGACTGCATAGCCAACATTAGTGAGCAAAAGGGTTTCATGCACTGCTTCTCCCCTTCCTTCTCTTTAATATGTTATATGCCTTTTCATGCAGCCCAGCTAGTTTAGCTGCCAGGGACGATGACTGCCTGAGGCTTCAGAGATAGGCATAAACTAGGAGTAGCTTGCATTTGCATTTTCTTCAATATCTAAATGGCAACATTTCTAAGCAATGAGAAAGTCTTCCCATGTGATGCTATTTGTGGTTTGGTTGATTTCTTTTTATCTGTAAGCACAGAATCACAGAATGCTAAGGGTTGGAAAGGGCCTCAAAAGATCATCCAGTCCAACCCCCCTGCCAGAGCATGGTCACCTAGATTGGATCACACAGAAACAGATCCAGGTGGGGTTGGAAATTCTCCAGAGGAGGAGACTCCACAACCTCCCTGGGCAGCCTGTTTCAGTGTTCTGCCACCCTCAACAGACTAGAACAACTGCAGGAATAACTATTTCTCATATAAATGATGCCACCACAAGTCAACATCCCCGTTAGTGAAGTATAAATCTTTTCCTTGTTCGAATGGCAAGATTGCTTTTGGTGTCTATCTAAAGTCACAGCTATTTTACCAATTTTCCACCACCAGGTACTTGCAACTTCCTTATGCTCTTAATTTCTTTTTCACTTTTGAACCAGCACAGCTATGGCACATAAGAGCAGACTTTTACCTACATTTATTAGTGATAATGGGGTAAAATCAGTCCAAAACTTGGCAGATTTTGAAGGAGCCTGTGAGTGTGGTGAAGCATTACGTGAAGCTACCACTACAGCTCTGTTGATCACTTTCACATCATTAACAAAGCCCCTGCTATGGATATCCTAACAGCGGTCAGCAAATACCTTTTGTTAAGATCTGTCAAGGGAAAAAAACCTCCTTGCTGTACTCTACTTAGGGCAATCTCATCTCTCTCCATAAGATCATCTTGGGAATCTGCTGAAGGTACAAGTGCAGTAGCCAGTCTTTACTCTGGGAAGGTTTGTACCAATCCAGAGCAAATAAAGACATGCAACAGCACACAGTAGAGCAGGAGAGCACTTTGCTGGAAAGAATATCAGTTACAACTGCTATCTGGTTTCGTGCTCAAAGGCTGTGATTGCTTCAAGCAGTTGATCACAGCCTGATTAACAGTGATCAACTTAATCTGATCATGATTAGAGAAGCTGAGAAATTGCTCATCTGTAAAATGTGCAGGCTCACTACTGGAGTCCTTACTAGGAATGATCCCATTTTTAAGTCTGGCTCAAACATTAAGTCCAGAAAAACCAATTTGCTTACCCAGTCAAACAGAATACAGACCACACAAACTCATCCCAGAGTTCTTTCCTAAATGCACAACTGAAGATGAAGACACAGGAACCTCCTAGCTTCAGTTATGCACCAAGTTAGTGATAAAGAGAGGAGCTGAGCCTTCCCCTTCTTGGGAGATACTGCTTGTGCTGTGCAGTATCTTGTGTGTCCTCTTGCAGGGTCATGTAAATAGCTTGTCACATCCCTAACAGTCTGCATACAATATTCTCTCCAGTATCTTCAGTGTGGGTAAACAAGGTACAAAAAAGGAATCTGATGCATCAAACCTGTCCTGGTATTTCCTGTTACTAAGAGCATGGTGTGATACATCCTATCTAAAAAACCCCAAACCAGAATACTTTGGGCCTGAGTCCCATAGCAATAGTAAGAAACTTGAGTCATTTGACATTCCAAACAAGTGCCAATTTTCTGTTGAAAAATAGAAAGAAAAAACCAAAAGGATTTCTTGAGATGGCAAGAATGTTCTTCCTCCTACTTCAGCTATAAACAAAGTACTAGGGGGGGAACTGTTTTCCAAATAGCCTGACTATTTGGAAACAGATCTTGTCTCCAAGAGTGGTGACTAAGCATTTATTTTTGATGAAAACCACACCATTTTTAATCAGCAATGTTCAACACTGGGTACTTACTGGTAATTGCTGGCTAGCACAGGACATATTTTGGTTGATGCAGTTTCAGCTGGTATACTGAGAGCTTTTACAAAGGATTAGTGAGTCATGAAGCAACTTGCTCACTGCCTTGGACAACCTCTCAACATTGCTCTCCACTTCAGATGCTCTGTGCTACCATCTGATAGCTGAGATGGGTGACCTATGTGGTTCCATTTCTGCCCTTACCTGCTTCACTAATGACTCCACTTCTACGCATGCTTCATTCTGGTCAGATTAATTGATTACCAGACTTCATCTGAATGATGGTTCCAGCCTTACTGAATTTTCCCTTCCACATTATTGTCCGTATCTGAATTTCTTTGCATTCTTCCCATTCATAATCAGCACCTGCTTTAACAGCTGCTTTCAATAAGAAAACAGCTGGGTTTTTTTAAGTGTAGTATTCTGTTTGTTTGAAAAAGAGTACTTCACGTATCCTGAGCCAGTGACTGCTGATGAGGATCACCCAAAACCCTGCATTTGTGCGAAGAAATGGCACGAGGAATTTTAAAACCCTTATTTGTAGTGTGCAGCATGCATTGGGAGATAGAGAACATTCCATTTGCAGAGGATCATGCTCATGCCCATTGAAACGTTACAACAGGTAAGATATCCAATTATTTTCAGAGGTTATAAAGTTATTGTGGCTTCTAGTTTCCTTAGTCCAAGGAATCTAGCTGAAGGTTGGGATTAGGAGCATCTCAGCAATAATGCTGTTGTAGAAGAGGATCATTATGGTGTCTGGTATGTCTTAGCCTAGCAGCAGGTTAGCTGATGTGCTGAGAGCACTGGTGAGTTTCCATGTAATGACAAAGCACAGATTTCATAGACTCAGTAAGCAGTACTCAGTAAAAGTTTTGACACTTAAGTGCTACAGGAATGTCAATTCTCAGGTTTGTGTTCTATTTCAGAAATCAGAAGCATTTAAGCTTTTTTGCCTCACTTTCAGGGTCCTACATACCCCCCCATCACCCAAAACCCTGTCATTTTCTCAGCTACATTTTTCCCAGAAAAACAGAGAACAAAATGAGCCAGCTTTTTAAAGCCATACACAGAGGTACAAGAAAACTCTTAGAGAACCTAAGAAGTACTTCATACAACTAAGTATCAGCTGCAGGCCACAGACTGGAGCAACCTCTTCTCTGTAGATACTATGCCAAGCCACAGAAGATACCAGAATGCCTTTGTAACACCCAAAAACTGTTTCCTTGTGTAAACATCCACTTTCATACACCATGTATGTATTTTGAAGTGTTGAAGTGGAGGAATGACTTTTTCTTTCACTGAAATTTATTGTCAAGACCCTGAAATATTAGTTTCCTCCACATTTTAAGACTAGAAATGTATGTGAGAGTGAGTAGTGTGAAAACTGTGGTTCTGCTGAAAGTGAGCTGCAATGATTTAGGTTGTAGGTGTTCAGTGTGTATCATGACCTTTACCTTCATGATTCCTTGAAAGATTTTTATAGCACATTTCTGTCACAGCACCCATCTGAGATCTCCAGTGAGTCTGTTGGTGCTATTAAGTATCTATGGATAACTGAAGCAACAGAATCATTTAAATGATCTCCCCTTCTTTTGATGCCAACCTTTTCAGATTTATTTGATTCACCTTGCTAAAGGAAAATTCAGTATGATCTACAACATCTAATTTATGTTCCAGCCAGTCAGTAACCTTGGTCAGAGACAGCTATTAACACCTAGAAGTTCACGTTCATCAGAAGATGTGCATGGGTGTACATGCCCTGGTTTTCATAACAACTATTACATCTCCAGGCTTCCTAAGGTGAAAAAAGACATTGCATACATCTCCTGCACAGTTCTGTATCCACTGTATCAAGCCATAGTATCACAGAATGTCAGGGGCTGGAAGGGACCTCTGGAGATCATCGAGTCCAACTCCCCTGCCAGAGCAGGGTCACCCAGGGAAGGCCACACAGGAACAGATCCGGGAGGGTCTCGAAAGTCTCCAGAGCAGGAGCCTCCACATCCTCTCCGGGCAGCCTGGGCCAGGCTCTGGCACTCTCACAGTGAAGTTTTTCCTCATGTTGAGGTGGAACTTCTTGTGTTTCCCCTTGCTACCATCACCTCTCGTCCTATCCCAGGGCCCTCCTGCTTGACCCCCACCCTGCAGATCTTTGTAAACATCAAGAAGATCCCAATGTTTAAGTCATGCACCAGAAGCACTGCAGGCAACTTGAAGTTAAGAATTACTACTGTCTGAGTACCCAAGGACCCCAGTCCAGCTCTTTGCAGAGCTGTGCCATCAAACGAGAAGGAAATTACATTTTTTCCAGTTGCAATTCACATTCCCACCAAACCAGACTGCTGGCAGCCACAGGAAGCCATCAGTGCTAATTTACACAGTGGTCTTTCATGGCTCACACTCTCATGGGAGATTATCAGCAGTTACCAACTCTCCACTGCTCCAGTAAACCTGTCATGGTACATTATACATCACGTATGCTTTCTAAACCCTAGCAAGCATGTTCTCAAAGAGCCACTAGTGGGTTAGCTCTCAGTAAGTATCTTGACATCTCAAAGGACAATGTGCCATTGAGTTTTCCTGAGAATACAAAGCAGATTGCACTGAAAAAACTCTGGCAGGAGCACTGGACCTGGTTTTTGTGCAGTGTGTGTGTCTGGCTAGACAAAGGTAGAACACAAAGCAGTTCAGCTATGCACGTGGAGTGTACCAAGTTGAAAACACTGCCTCAGCAGTGCTACAATGTCTGATTTTCTCTCAATAAAAGGCACTTTTGGGAAAGACTGAAAGTAAACAGCATCTGACCAAAGCTTGAGAACCATCCTTTGTTATCCTCTATCATTTCCACCCAAACAATTCCCTGTTCTCTTACCTAGTGGGAAAAAAAACCCTATAAAGTAAAGATCATGTGCCTTTAAAATATTATCCTTACTAAATATTTGACCTGAGAATGGCAAAACATACCAGTTCAAGTATAATAAACATGATGCCAAACAAGTCTGACCCAGCCTGGGCTCATGTTAATAGCCTTGATAAGGGTTTTGCATTAATTAATGAAGGATGTAAGACTGCCTGTAAGAGCTTTATCTGCTCTTATAAATACAATGCAAGATGATTGAAAGGGAAAATGATTAGAGAAAGTGTTTCTTTTTAAAGCTTGTTTACTCAGTGTGCTTGACAATAGTTTCTGTACAGTCAGATTCTTCATCCTGAACAAGATGAGCTTGTACAGATAAGCAATTATGATGATAAAGCTGCAGCCAGCACAGCTTAGGCTTTGTACAGAACTCCTGCTCTCATTTCAGCTGCCTACCGCCCCATTTAAGGACAACGAAACTGTGTTCACGCTGCCTTGCTCATGCTCTAGCTCTGAATACTGAACTGGGAGAATTAATGCAAATTACTACATATGTCAAGTCAAAATGTGATAGCTGCTACTCACTAGGTCTCCATTAAGCAATCTTTCACATTAAAGCCATGGCTGAACAGGGCTTCTGTTCAGCTTGCCTGTAACAGCCTGTGGATAAGCATGTGCAACCAACCAGCTGTCAACAACTGGAAGATGGAACTAAAAACCAAAGCAAACCACTCAAGAAAAAAGCACATCTTCACCTTAGTCATGCAGTTCACAAAGAATTTAAGTGAGAACTTGGTCTCGTTTCATATTAATTTCCCTAGATATCTCTATCATGCCACTTTGGTTCTTGGCAACACCCTAGGAAAGATGTCCAGTACCCATGGGAGTAAAGCTGGCCAAGTACCACTTGTTTCAAGCCACAGGCAGTTGTTTCAGTAATGCTGCAACTCGTCCTTGTTCCTCTAATAGAAATCTCATGCACTGTCAGCTCAGAGTAGCTTTACCTGAAATAAAGTGTTCAAATTCAGTCTATGAATATTAAAACTTAGGAGTATAAAAATACAGAGTTCAAATCATTATCTTGAAAACCAAGAGGTTTATGTCCACCCTTGCAACATTCAACGTTGCATTCTGTCAAGAGAGAAACAGCAGAGTTGGCTTCAATCAATCCCAAGTTTTGCCTAGTTACTGTCTTCAAAAAGGCAGAATTTGTGTTGATCCTAAGTAATTAATGGCTAAGGGATCCTACCAGAGTAGCTAAAGGCAGTCAATCCTGGCTGCTCTTCTCAAACATAAATCCTGACTGGAGGAGGATGATTAAAAATCACAAGAGAGACTACTTTTAAAGAAAGAAACTTCTCCAGATGAAATACTTTAACCCACATGACCTTAGAAATGAAGCAAGGAAAAATAATAATATGATGATGGGACACTGTCTCAGTTGCCTCTTAATCACCAAGACAATTCTCAAAGCAGATTTGAGAAAAACATCATTGTTAAAAAAAGTACCCATAACCAAAAAAATGAGGTTTTTTAGATACACCTCAACTGGGGAGCAAAATAATTACTCTGACTTGATCCACAAAGATATTTAAATGCAGAGCAGCTACTGGCACAGTAGTAGTGGCTCTGGAGGGTCACCTCACGATCTGAAAACCAGCAGACCTGCCACAATGCCAGTAGCTCAATCGTCCATGCATTTTGATTTCATCATTCAATAACTTTTCTGATAAAGAGCCTGTGGCCAAATTTTTCATTTGGCATCATTAAAAAAGGAATAAAAATATCAAGGAAGTAAACTGCACAGAAATCATTTTTCCATTCTAGTTACCTTTTTGGTGTATTATTGAAAAGATTTTCATCAGCATTCTTTGTGAAGTGTGTCTTTTCTATCCCAACTTGCTCATGACAAAACAAAGGTTTGATTTTTATTCCTTTTACCCAAGGAATTCAGTACAAACATGTGGGAAAGGATGACAAATGGCACTGGTGGACAAACCCAACATTCTAAGAGCAGGATCTAAGATGATTACCTTGTAATCATCAGAAATATGAGCAGAGAAGCATTTCTTTCTCTTCCCAACATCATCTTAAGGGAAAGGGCAATTTTAACAGTGGTGACAATTACTGATGTAGTTTAAAGATAATATTCCTAATATTCTACTGTTCAAGCTAATTGACTAACAGCCTTCAATACCAGTCAGTTACTATGTGAGCATACTCTATATCACTATATTTTTTTAAATGCTTATTTAGTACTAAAAAAAATAAATAAATCAATTATTTCACTGCAGTGGACCATGGCCGAAGGGTAGGATGCAGAAATGGGCACCTCTGAGTGAGAAAGTATTTAGCAACCTAAAGGGATTTCTTCAGTTTTGCAGAATGACCCAGTTTTTCCAAGTTAGGGCATGAAGATTTTAGTATTAGTGAGGGCTGAGCAACACAGACCACCTTAAGCAAAGTATTTCATTTTGATACAATACGTGCATATCTTGAAAGGTACTGCTTAAATATTCCAAGTGATTGATGCATAACTGTTGGAATTTAAGCCTTCAAGCAAACATTGCCTGCAATAAGGTGCCAAATTGATATGCATTTTGAGCTCTAACCTCCTTTTTGTACTTGGCTCTTACATTTTATCTACATTTTGGTCCAGCTTTTTCAATCTCCTTCAGGTTTGGTTCCATTTTCCTAGGGAACAAATTAGTGGACTTAGCACACAAGTTGTCCACATAATTAGATAACATTCTTACACATTTTACCACGGAAAAAGCCTCCTAGGAATGGAAATTGTAAGAGCAGAAATGGTCACCACAATATCAGCTTATCTATCTCCTGGCCCAGAGGAAGAAATGTCATCCTTAATACTTCTCGAGCCTGCTTTTAAACCAGCCCCCAAGATGGAAATGCTGTAATCTCATCACTGCTCAGAAAATACTGATATGTGAAGCTACCTTTTCTTACTTTGTCTAATGACTTGCCTAAGTCTGCTTGCTGTCATTTAAGTTCATTACTACATGCCTTACCTGCAGCACACAGAGGGGAATTGAATTCTGTTTATTGCACCCTATGATGAAATTGATGCCTTAGATCTCCTCAGTTTTTTCCTCATCATTAAATTTGAAGTCCTTGTATTCTCCCCCCAACCTGTTTCCTGATCTGGTCACTCTGGGATGATGTACACCCTTCCTGAGCTGCAGAATCCAGTGCTGAACAGAGTAGGCAGAGGTCATACTTCAAGACTTATTCTGATGATGCATCCACTCTGGTGTTTCTCACTCCAGTTGCATGACACTGTTGAGTCCTGCTGCAGTCCTCTATAACGATTAAATCCTTCCCTGCAATTCCACTGTCCAGGCCATCTCATCCCTCTGCAGTTGGCATTCTTCTCAAGTGAGTTATTAGGTAATTTCTCAAGAGAGTCTGAGAGCCTAATCTCATCTTCCAACGTGCTTACAGCCTTTCAAATTAATACCAACTGCATATTTAAACCATTATTCCTCCATACAAATCCCTGATGAAAATCCTGAACAGCATACTAGACTCAGGCAAGGTCCTTGAAGAGTCACAGTGGATATAGCCTTTTGGTCTGACTTTAAAGCACTGATTTTCAACTGTGATTTTTCTTACCAAGTCTGCCTTTCCTAATAGCTTCACCTACTGCATATTTTTATAGTTGTTATACATAGTGAGGGAGCATAAAAATCTGTAAAAGCAAGATTATTTGACTCCTACTGCTTCTCCCTTATTCACCCTGTCAGAGGAGAAAATTAGATCAGCTTGACATGACTTTAGCACGTCCATGCTGGCTGTTACTCATCTCCTTATCATTTTCTAGGTGCCTACGAATTGTTTCTTTGGGTATATTCTGGTATTTTTCCAGATTCTAAGTTGCAATAGCAGCTGTATAATTCTTTGCTTGTTCTATTTTGCTATCTTTTCCAAGATAAAGTTCAGGGGAAGATCGAAAAAAAAAACAAAAAACAAACCAACAGTTTTTGGGACTCCAAGATCACCACTGGCAGTTATGATGGCTGAAGTGGTTTGGCCATGTAATGAAGCTTGAATTTCAGCAGATGCAACCAAATAAGCCAGCCATTAGTTTGTCAATATTTAGTCCTAAAGAGAATATTCCTGGTCTCCTTATATTAAAGGATAGATTCAATGGAAGCATCAGGCAGCACAAGCAGGAAATTGTGAGCAAAGAGGAAACCTCTGAGCTAGCAAGATGGAAGCATTAACAAATCTTTTTGGCCTTCTTTATTTCCCCCTGACTCACCAAATGGTGCAGGGGATGGCATAACAGCAATGTCACCTGGTGCAGCCATTCACACCAAACTGCACAGGAGACAACACCAAGCACAAGTGAATCCCACCACACCAGTGCTGGCCACTGCCACACGGGACTCTCAGGCAGGAGCACAGTGTCTGGCTCCTGACCAAGTCAGCCAGGGCCAGCTGAAGTGTTCTCAGTCATCACAAGCTGCAAGTGGTGACAATCACAGGGAGGTTTGTGTGCAAGGGGACAGTGGCTCCCAAATGGGGCTAAAGCAACTGATTTACCTGCATTTTGCTGACCAAAGAGACACATAAGAATTTAGCCAAGAGATGCTGCAGCAGAAGATTCTACCAAAGGAGCTTTACAGATAAATATCAGCTTTAACCAACCCTCCCAACTTGGCTATTTCTGTAGCAAGTGTTTTGAAATACCAAATCCAAATCACAGAACACTTTGCTCTCTTTCTAACTCTGCAAAAGAAGAAATCAACTGCCCTTTAATACTTAGTACAAACCTCTTGTTAACCTCTGCCTTGAAGCAACTGGTCTCAAAACCAACAAAATGTCTTACTCTGCACAAAGTTCAACCTTGCTTAGGGATTACACAGATCTTGTCCTGCTATTTGCATTTTTATTACTACCTTGTGTAACACAGCAGAAGGGTATGTGGAATCTGCCCTGTTTTCCTAACTGCGTTTGAGTGCTGGATGACAAATCTGGACTGTGCCAAACATCTGACAGTTATGCTGCAGCTCCATTTGATGGAGCAACAGCCCCTGTGTCTCTCTAGCAACGAATGTAAATTTGGAATTTAAAATGTTATTTCATACATCACAAGACAACATTATGTTATCTGCTCCATCCAAAGCTGTACAAGCTGTTGGAGAAGTGGAGGAATATATTCTGTTTAATTTCATACCTCCTCTGATCACCCAGCTGTGGGATATGATACCACCAAAATAACTTTTGAAGGAATGGAAATGCTCCACATGTTAAACTCAGAATGCAGCAATGAATCTCAAGGATTCAATTTGCTGTAGATGTTGGATATTACAGCAACATAGAGAACAGCTCTGAATATTGTAAGAAAAAGAGGACATGTGACAAAAATGCAATTTGTAGTTTTCTAAACAGTTCTGACTGCTTTTTTATTAAAGTGAAAAAGATACATCTGTCAGCTTTGGGCTTGTGCTTTATTTAATACTGGTTTTATTCCTATCATCTGCAAACTTCTTCAGTTTATGCTTCAGTCTTCAACAAATCTTGCTGGTATTATAAATCAAACAAATAATCTAACCATGATGTTCCAATTTAGTTGGCATAATCCATCCCCTTCTGCCTTCCCCTGACATCAGGTACTAGCCACTACTGTGAATGGAATATGGGACCCTGGGCTCAGTCTACCATGAAAATTCCTATGTCTTGTTTAAATAGTTTAGGCTTAACCCTCAAAACTGATTTGTGCAGCCAGACAGTCCAGTCTTACCACAGAACACATGCTTTCCTCCATGGGCTGTTGTAACCAACAGCTAGTGATGCCACCCTGCCTTATCCTTCTGCAAGTGTGCTGCTAAACTGGAGTTGAAATGAAACAAAAGTGTCAGGTGAGTATAAAGAATTGGTGTCAACAAACAATGGTTTGATGGTTGAGGGTCAATCCAAGCATCTGGAAGAATATTTGCCTTACATGAAGGTAATATTTGTATTCAGTCATGGAGTCAGGAAGGAGAGTTAAAAATCAAAGCTAATTAAGTTATGAAAAGCCTGGGCAGGTGGTGGACCAAAAAAAAAAAAAATGAAGGGAAAAGAGTTGAAGAGGCTAGATATCTAACTCAGGATCCTCCTCAGTTTTAGCTCTACACAGAGTTTTATCTGAATACCTGATCTTCACCTTGGTCTCTGGATGTATTTGGGTAAATGAGAAGACACATGTCTTGAAACTGATATGGAGTATACTTAGGCACAGACGTGCATCTTCCTGGAAGCCTAGGGAATGTGTTGCTCTCCTAGGATTGCTGAAAAACCCCTCAAATACCTGAGGAAGGAAGCACTCATAAGATGTAGTTGGAAGATGTAGCAAGGAAAGCTGCTACAGAGGCCAGGATCAGAGAATGTATTGGGTTGGAAAGGACAGCTTTGAGCCATACCCCCTTCTCCTGTCACTGCAAACCCTTGGGAACAAACCCTCCCCTGCTTTCCTATAGGCCCCTCTCAGGCACTGGAAGGTGCTCTAAGGTGCCCCCGGAGCCTCCTCCTCTCCAGACTGAACAACCCCAACTCTCTCAGGAGGCAGAGACCAGAAGGCTGGGTGGCCACACTTCACATTTAAGAAGATGACCTGGACATCTGAGGAGGAACTGAAGCAAGACAACAAAGAATGGCTGAAGATTAATAACAGACTGAGAACTGAATGCTCGGGGGAAAACACAAAGGACTTTTAAGAACACCACTGATTACTTAATATTGTGTTAAGAGTACATATAGGTGTTGAATTTTCTTACTCCTTTGCCACTCACTGAGGTGATGGCCCAACTCTGAGTTGTTAAATAAAGCAAACCTGGAGTAACCCACTGTATGGCAAAATCCTTGAACAGAGGTGTCCCTGCCCATGGTGGGGAGGTTGGATTAGATGATCTCTAAGGTCCCTTGCAGCCTAAGCCATTGTATGATAGATGCTGAGCAAATTGTCGTGTACAGACAAGGAAATCTACAGGTTATAGCAAATAGAGATTCTGCACCCTCTCCAGAGTATCCTAACTTCACCAGCAGAGAAAAGGAAGGTCATCTCTGCTTGTTTAACAGTAAGTAAACCCAGCAGCAGTACAAGATGATCTAAGGAAAGCCTGTCTGGTGTTCAGCCCTCTCCTTTTATAGAGCAATCTATATTGAAGACTGTCTACCTTTATTTTTTGCCCCCACTAACACCTGTGAGGTCCTTTTAGAGCTGCCACTAGCACAGCATTTAAGTGCCCAAAAGACTTATTAACTAGAAGGAAAGTTTAAGACAGCATTAAGAGGACAATGTTAAAGCTCTGTAGTTGGTGCACGTCCTGGGCTAAGACCTGGTTTCTGACTGGAGGTCACTTAAAGTGTTTGAGTATCTGGTAGAATGCAGCCTGTTTCAAACCTTCAGTGGAATTTGTCAGAAAAATTTCATCTCTTTACCAGTGCACTGAGCCCTTTCCTCACTCCCACACACAAGTCAGACGCACGGCAAATCAGTCTGCAGAGATCATTTAATTACTCGGGAGTGCACCTAGGGCAGCATCTCCTAATTCTCCCAAATGACCTATAGCTTCCAAGTGTTTATTCAGAACAGAATAGTTTCAGAAGGTCAGGAGGGATCATTCATCACAGACTTAAAAATTGCTTCTCTGACAGTTTTACCCACAGTAAAAGGATGCACAGTAATTTTCAGACACGCATCAGGTTTCGTTATTTTTCTGATAGAACTATTTTTTTCAACAGAAAGAATACATTTTCCTTTAAAGGATTTTTTAACTAGTATATTCTTTCATATTTAATCTAGTATTGAACATAATTTCATACAATCATCCTAGGGCTGTGAGTAAGAATGTTTTTTATTTATCCTGGCACTCAGAATTGATTGCTTTTGTACGGCTCCAATTTATTGCAATACAAAAGTTCTCCCTCCCCCCTAAACATAAGAAAGAAGACTAAGTTCCAGTAATTTTTGAACACTATTCCCTGAAAAGAAAAATAATTTCATTTCCAGCATTTCACTATATAAAATTTAGGCTCATTCTATTTCCAGAGCCTGAGGTGTTGCTATGTGAACGAGAGGAGGTGAGCCTCTTCCAGACAGGATAGTGAAGTATCTTCTCACAGGGTATCTCAGGGAGCACCACCTACATCCCAAACTACATCACGTGACATGGGGTGCAGTGACACAGGACATCGAGTCACTCTAAAGGCGGGTGAGGGGTAGCACCACAGCCACAAAGTGACCCTCTGTGGCCTCTTCCACCCACTTCCCTGCTACAGCTCTGCGACGGGTGAAGTTCCCACCTTGCTGCAGAGGGGCAGGAGGCCCCTGATGGAGAAGGAGAGGGGAGATACAAGCACTGCAGCTACCCTCTACTCCACTGTCTGCAGCAGAAGATTAAACTCTACTATACCTTAAGAGAGGACAAATCTTGCCCAAAGGCTTCCTTCTCATAATGGATGAGCATTGATTTTAACTTCATTATTCATTTATTGTGGCTCTATTTCTAATCAAAAGATGCAATAAAAAATCACTGCAGTCTGCATCCACCTTCAGAGATGTGGTGATCTGGACAGAGACTTCCTGGCTTGGCACACGTTTCGAGTCATCCCTCCACCCCAGGAAACATTGACAAAGTGCTTTAACACACACTAGTGCAAATGCAACTCTTCATAAAGACAAAGTTCCAGATATAGATCAGGTATAACTCATTATACCTCTACTTTCTTACAAATAGCTTGAAAAATGACTGGCCATTGAAATCTTCCCTGCTCAGTTTAAAAAAACCAATATGCTGAATATTAAGAACCATGTATGTAAGCATTAACTATTCAGGTACCTGTCATTTCAGTGGCTGATAGCTGAATAAAAATGGGTGAAATATGAACTCCCGACAGTAAAAAAAGCATCTGGAAGAGAGGCAATGAAGAGGAACCAAAAAAAAAATGCTACAGGAGTACCAAAACTGGGAGCAAAGACCTTGGGGCTCTTCCCTGAACTTGCAGTCACCCCTCATGATATAAATCATGGCAAGGTCCTGAAGAACGAGCATTGGCACAAGGCAAGACTGCATCATCTCATCTCACTTGCAGATCTATCACTGCTCTCAGCCAAAGCCTGACTTTGAGCAGAGAACAGCATACACAGGTAATGCTTCTTGGCCACGAGCCAGGCTGTAACTGATTTGCAACACATCACCTCTGCTGAAAGACTTTCCAAGGCTCGGGGCTGAGAGAGCAGGATCTCCAAAAATTTCATCAGGGAATCGATAGTGACCCCCCCCTCCCCTCCCCAGCATTAACAACTGGGAGTGCTGGCTGAGCATCTGCAGAACTCACCTAATTCTGTGCCCCGTGGTCTTTATGCAAAGTTTGTGGAAGGTGGGAGATGCAGCCTGCTCTCTGGATTGCTTGGCAGTGCTGATCCGTCCTGCTGAGTGCACATCTGCAGCTGCCAGAATATCAAATGACCTGAACCCGACAGCAAGCAGCTCTAATCTACAGATGAATTTAAACAGCCAATTCCCTGTTGATTTAAAACAGGATTTAAGACTCTCTCCAGCTCCAGACAGTGACTAGTAAGAACCAGTAGGGCAGAAATCAGTGAATATTCCTGGTAGTAAGCACAAGCTCACCTTCAATCACTCTGAAGATCCTGAGTAGCTTTAAACACCTCAGAGAAGGACAGATTTGTGGTAAAATGGGCATTTGCACCTGAAAAAATCCATACTTAATCCAGTACCTCATACTTCTGATTTATTTTGCTGCACTTCAAACAGCCCTGGTAACGTAGATGCTGTTTTCAAGGGGAAACAATTTAAAGTTGCCCTGTAGAAAGTTTTTTCTTGGGCCTTCCTGGGGCAGGGGTCTTTTGTTTTGGTGGGGGTGGTGTGTGTGATATTCTCCCCCCACCTAGACTCAAATTCTTTACTGCTTTTACTATTGCAGTTTGAACAGCTGTTGGTAAAACTCCCTTCCTCTGGTCTTGTTTTGTTTGACTGATGAGAAACAAAGAGCACGAGCTACAAAGGAAGAACTTTTGGAAGAAGGCACGTTATTCTGAAGCTCCCAAACATGAACCTGCTGCTTTATAAATAACTTCCAGCCAGTCAGTAAAGTCTAAGTCTCCCTAAAAGAGAATTGAGGAAAAGAGGAGAAAATTCTTCTTCTGGATCATTTGACCATTAAATTGAACCAGGAATTCAATTAGCTGGTTACATTGGAGAGGAATACTTGGGCAGATGCTCTCCATCAGAAAATTGGACACAATCAGCCCTCTTACAGTTTTACAATGTTCTGGAAGACTTTGCTTGTAGGAACTGTCACACAAATTAATAAAACTCCCAGAGACCCCAGAGAGTGGCCAAGAGCACTGGATTCTTGATTTTTCCCTATTAAGTCACCCAGGTGACAACTCCTGATTATTTTTCCTGGACTATTTTAGCTAGAAAGGGCTGCAGACATGTATGTTTTGCAGTTCATGTGACACTGACTGGAATATAGTCCCACTGGTGCTTTAAAGACTACAGCTTATTATGAAGCTATGGCAGCGAAGCAGCATCAACCATCTGAGTAGGCTGTGCTTTTTCATCCATAGAAATCGTGGCTCTGTAACTGCACGTGTTCCAGCACTTGGTATTTATTTTTAAAGTACCATTTATATTTGTTTTCCTTTACTGGAGAGTAATAATCAAACATTCAGAATGGTGATGTAACCAATTAGTTTGGGGTTTTTTGGTTTTGTTTTTTTTCCAAGAGTATAGCAGACATTGGAACCTAGCTGTTAGAAATTTCCTCCTCAAGTCCCTATTTCCCTGGAATAGCTTTTCAAAAGTAGCTGTTTTCAAAGCTTTGGTGCTGGTTTTAGGTTAACTGGAATGGAGGAACACAGGCAAGCCAGGCACCCTGAGCTCTCCTTGTATAGTCATCGCATCCAGTTCATCTAGATTAAAATACTACAGTCCTGCTCATCCTTGTCACTGATGTGGCCTTCAGTAGCTAGATCCAGTTTGGAACTGAGAGCCAGTATCTATCTCCAGCAAAGATCCCGAGACTTTGCATTTCCTCACAGGATACCCCTGCTTTTTAAGTTACCCACTGGAGTAAAGAAATCCCTTCAAAAGAGACCACTGTCTCTTGGGCCATCTTGTGTGCATCTGTGTAAAGTCCTTCGTACAATTTCCCCTGGCTGTGAAGGTTTTTAACCTTTCTGGTTTAAGAGGTTTCTATTAAAAAGCACTTCAGCAAGTGTGAATGCTCCTTGCAAGTGGCAGTGCCAGCTTCCAGGGTGCTGTGAGGTAATTTAATAGTGCCAAGTACCAGCTGGAATCTTAAAGCATGCTTTTAGCAGCTCGAGCTGCATTTGCCACAAGGCTGTATCACCACAGATACCCTGGCCTTGCAGTGACACGAAGAGCCACACTTTTGAGAACATTTAGACATCACAAAGCAAGTCATGACCACCTGATACCATCACAGTTGCTGGACTATGTCTAGTGAAAACAGTCTATGAAATGTCATACGATTAGCAGAAATAATCTTACAATAATGCTGGGTTTGGAGAGCAGACAAACATTCGAGGCCACGATCTCTAGCTTCTCAGCAAGCATAGGCAAGCCAAGTTTTCCCCCAGGCTTTGTGGTGTTGGGTGGATAGTTCCAACCAATCTTAGACATATTTAATCCATTTTCTGTCACCCATCTTTTTAATTATACCAACATTTTTACCTTAATATTTTCTTCATGCTTTTCTTTAGCTACCAGAATTCAGCTTTTCTCTTACTTTTTTTTCCCTGCATTTTCATTTCATTAAAGCCCCCCCTATTAGCCTGCATTTGTCATCTCCTCTATGCAGCACCAGCATCAGCCATGCTCCCTGGTCATTAGGAATCCAGACTTTCTCCTGTTCCTGGGAATTCCATAGCTTTTGTATCAGACAACATACCTGTGCCATAAGCCAGCAAAAGAAATCCCGACAAAGGCAGCCCAGGGTGAAGCAGGTCTGGAAGGGACCAGGTTCCACAGCACAAAACTCCCAGCTAGAAGAATGAAACTCAGAGTTAACACTACACCCAAACATACAGGTGAAGGGGTTTTGTTATTCCTCATTGTCCTCAGCTGGGATGCTGCTCAGGGAGCTGCCACAGCTATTCCTCATCATCTGAATATGCTTTCTAGGAACACCTCAGGTTCCTGCCTGCATCCTCCAGCAAAGTGACCCCATAAAGTATGTCTGGGTGGTGGGGTTTAAACACTGCTGGAAACTAAACACCTCGAAGCTTCTTCCCCACTGCATGCTCCCTCCTGGGGGATGGGAAGGAGAACCAGGAGAAAAGCCAGGTGTGCTGGGCCAGGAACTGTTTAAGAGAGCAGGATAAGGAGAGTACCAGTGAAGTGATGCATAAAGTGAGTGCTGTAAACCACAAGGCAGTAGCGAGTCCCTGTCCCTACCTCCAGCCCCACCGCTGAAGCCACCAGCTAAAAAGCCCTGCCCCAGCCAGGACATCAAGGTGGCATCACCTCTCCCAGTGCCTGACTGGGGGGTTTATCCCGGCTGTGGCCCCTCCCAGATGCTTGGGCAGGGAGCTGCTAGGAACATTAACCCTCTCCTAGCCGAAACCAGGACTCCCTCACCTCTCTGTGCTTCTGCTGGGATGTTAGGGTCCCACAGGGACCAGGCAGCTGGCACAGCGCCTTTGAGCTCGACTGGAAGGATTTTTACCTGGTTTCCCACTCTTTCCCCAAGCCTTCTCAGCACTACAGTGAGCTCAGCTTTAGGCATTTCAAACGCTGCATTGTAGGCTGGGGTGATATCCCACCTTAGGAAGCAGTTTCAACCAACTTCTCTGGCATTCCAGCCAGCATGCTGTACAGATGACATTCACAGAAGCAACGAAGGGAAAGCAGCACCACTGATTCCAGGCTGCATGGCAATAAAAATAATCCAGAAATACCCTTTCCCTCTCAGCAGAGGTAAACTAAGCTATTTGAAGAGTTTCAGTCAAAGCAGACATTCCCCATCCATAATTGAGTACAGGATTTGGGTTTTCTGAGGTGCCCAAAGTGCTTTGCTGCTTGCTGTTGAGCACCAGCCACCAGCAGCACTTAGCCCTTTTGGAGCTGCCGCCTGGGAAAGCTGCTGACCCTGCCTGCCCTGGGTCTCTGGTCACGCAAGGTTTTGTGTAGTGGACCACATGAAATGCACGTGCAATATTGACCATAATCATATTTATAAGGGTTCTGGCTCCCAGGAGAGACTGAAAGCCTGAAAACCGTATCAGAAATGGAATAAAATGTAGTGTAGTTTGTTGGAGTTTTTTCAATTGTGTTTGAAAAGTTTGAAGCCAAAGAAAAACCCTGCTTTGTTGGGGTCAGTGGCCACAAGAAACAGTCAGACATTGCTGGTGAGTGTTAGGAAAATAGCTGAGCAGAAGCAACACCTACCAGCAGAAAGCCTCTCTGCTTGCAGCAGGCTCTGCCAAGCCCTGAGCCACCTCTCCCTGCTTCCATCTTGTTTGCTCCATCCCCATCCCCGAGGTGCTGCCACTCCAACAGCTGCATTCTGTTGTTTCAGCGAGGCAGTGTGGGGTAGTTATCAATATATAATGAATGCTTTTAAGGCTCCCTGCCAGGAAGGGTGTGTGTGGGTTTTGAGCGGGTGCAGTGATGTTGTGTCCAGCATAAAATGCTGGTAGGCTAATGGAGAAAGGGAAGTGCTAGGGAGGGTGGGATGGGGGTGATGCAGGTGGCAGGGCACAGGCAGGAGCAAGGCTGGTGGCACAGCAGTGGCAGGGCATCTAGCAGCCCACACTGCAAAAGCAGGTGGCTAAAAGTTTCTGCTTTGTCTGAAACTTAAACCCTACAGAAAATGTGAAAATGTAACTTTCCTGCTAGAGGTTTTGCTCAGGAGTGTGCAGCTCTGGAGGCAGGCTGGGTGCTGGTCACAAGAGGCACCCTGACATCCATGTAAGTAAGGGCAGGAGGTGACCCTGCTTGTTGGCTTCATGGATCACAGCAGTCAAAAAGTGGCATGTTCTATGTGTTTAAATGGAGAGGAAATGCAGCCTGTGACTCTCGGTCTGGACCCGATTGCCTGCTTCCCAAAGACATTTCAATACATACTTTACCTAAACACGTGGCTCAGTAGTCTCACCTGGTTATGTTCAGCTACTTGCTATTCCCTGACTTTCTCCTGAAGTCTCAGCATGCTGGCTACTGACACCACTTCCAGAATTAGGGGCTTAAAGCATCTTTCAGGTCACAATGGGGTGCTGGCTGACGTTTGTTCAATGCTTCTATGGAGCTCTTTCATACCTCAGAGTATAAATATCCAAAATACAAGTTCCCATGCTCCTCAACACCTGAAGACTGCCTGTGAAGGGTGAGGGGAATGACACAGGAAATTCATCTGGCAGAACTTGAAGCCTTTACGATGCCCGAATGGTTAAAACTTGGTAATAAAACCAGCAACATCTGCAGGAGACAAAGCAGGTCTGGGAATTAAGCAGTATTTTCTGCCCTCTGATTTGGGGTGATTTGGGGTTGAGAAACTACATTTGTCTAACATGGGGGGTAATAACTCCAACCTGTTCCCGTGGGACGTTGGGAGGATGGCTTCAACAATGACCTTGTGCATCAAATGTGTCACACCACCCGTGAACAATCAGTAAGTGCTCTGATTTATTCCAGGTCTGGCTGGATGTGAATATGAGTGAAATCTCTGGGAAGTTCAGATGCTTAACACCTGAAAATCTGCTTTATTTTACAGAGCCAGAGTTCAGGATTCCTAAGGCATGACAGGCACCTGTCCCTTCAGCTCCTCAGATTTTAAATGTGGCCATAACAAGAGTCTTCGCTTTTTTCTCTTAAGTATTCTTAATAGTATTCAAGGGCACTCTAGTCCTCGTAGAAGAGCAACGAGGATGTGTGTGCTAATTCTTGGCTGCCTGTTTTGCTGAAGATGAGTAAGACTCGCTTATTGCCCACGGAGTTCTCTACTGTGGCGACAGATTACTTTTTAAAGGAATAAATGTTTAAAATGCTGAAAAGGGAGCACTGCCAGCCATGACTATATACATCCTGCCCGCAGTAATTCCTCTCCTGGCACGGGTGGGCAGAAACTCCTTCAGAAAAGAGACTTTCAGCCTGTAATGAAGGGTGAAACCTGTACAGAATGCCACTGGTGGTTCCCCAGCAGTGAGTGTGGGTCCTCTCCTTACCCTGTTTTACCCCATCGGGGGAGAGACGGTGCCCGAGATCAGGATGACAGGGCACAGAATGACATCAGGATCGGTGCATAACATCAGGATGACATCACAGCTCTGTGGCACGGCCCATCCCTTGGGGACACCTTTATAAGCCAGGTTCAGTGGCATCCGATGCAGGGGCTCTGATCCCGGGCTGGAGGCTGGCATGCTTCAATTCCCTTCCTCGTGGCAGCAATTTCAAGTGGTACAGTCTTGCCAGTCAAATTTATTTTAGATTTTTGCAGCCATGGTCATCTTATAATTTTACTTCTGTATGTAGCTCATAGACAGCAGTGTTTGCCTGTATAGGTAAAACTCTCCCTGCTCTTTCTGGACTGATTTAACTGGTGCACATCATTATTTACAACAAGTATCTGCATGAGAAAAGGTGAATCATAAACAGAATAGTGTGAAGGATATTTGACCTGCAAATCAGTAGACAGGCTTTGTGAAACTCTTACCATGCACTTGCTACACTGACCTTGGGCTATTAATCCTGTTGTTTCCACATACGATTGCCCTGTTATAAATTGCACATCACCTTTCTTCCTCTTGATACTGGGTAAGCCAAAAGCATAGTTTGCCTTTGAAAATCAGGGGTCCTTATCACGAGAGCCCTTGCTTTGAATACATTACACATGCAGAGCTGTTTGCAAAGAGCATTTCTCTAATTTTATTGATTCATATGAGAGATAACGGAAACTTTAAGCAGAATGTCATTTTTGCTGCAGTGAAATTTAACAGCTTGATGCACTACCAGCTGCTTAAGGGAAAATAAGCATCAAGTTGATGTTAGGCTTTGATGCTATAATAATACTTCAAACTGTACAGCAGTCCTGACAGCAGATTGATTCTTTCAGTAGATGGATCTCTTTTGGAAGTGCTGTACAACAGCAAGAATGGACAGAATTATTTGGTTTCTTAAGCAGGAAAGATGGGAAATTTGGTGCAGTAGAAAAGGAAACCCAAGAATGTTTGACCACATAGGCAGCAGAGTCGTCAAGGGGAGAATGAGTGCACTGGCTGTGCCTGCTGGAGGCAGGATAGCAAGTCAGGACAGCAGCTGGTGGACTCTGAAATCAAAGCACTAGGATCTGTTGATAGAACTGTACCACAGCTCCTGTTCTGAATCTGTTGCAGCCTTCCCAAGACCATCCTCATTCTCCTCGTGGTTTTGGCTAAATCCCATCCTTTTCTGGGAGGGGGAGCCTTCTGTGGCAAGTCATCTTTCCATTTTGCTTGTGCAGTATCAACCACCAATGTCTCTGCAAATAATGATGATTCATAATGATGGGACTGACTGCTTTTATTTACTCACTGGTATCCTCTCTTTCAACATGACAGCCAAAATAGCTTTAAATAAAAGCCCGAATGTTTTAATTTTGCTCTCTGAGCTTTTGCAATATAAATCTTTCCTACTCCTGTTCCAATCCAGGACAATGTTCTCCTTCAGTGGTAGACAACCTGAACAATAAAAGATAGGAATTCAGGGTTGCTAAGAAAGTTTTTTTTCCCCATATGTCATTTATTCTCCATGATCCTGCAGGTGCTTCTTCAAGAAAGTGAAATAGATTGAGGATGGCTTGAGTATTTTCCTTTCCTCTCTTTTTCTTTTTTTCCTGCTGTATTTTCTTTAATTATTTTGTTAGAAAGCATCATGTGGGGATGGGGCTCCAGTTTCTTACACCACATTAAAAGGTGAAAAGGAAAACATAAGTCAACCAGGATATTATTGTTAGTATCTACATTCCTCCTGGGCACTAAACAGTTAAACAGTGGAATGTCCTGCTTCACTTGTTGAGAGTTAATGATGTGTGAAAATAATATTACCCTCCTGTCATTTGTTACAATCAAGGACTGGGCATCCCAGTTTATATTCATGAAAAATAATATCTATTCATTTTACATTTCTATTCATGAAAAAATGGTTAAGGTATAACAGGAGTTGTCATTTCTTTAAAGTAACAATAAATGAAAAAACTTTCACCTCTTCTAGGCTGAATCTACACAGAAATAAAAGCATCACAGACAAAGTCTATTCATAAATGAAACCAAAGAAAGAAAAATAGCTTGCAATACCAAGGGCTATTTTATCACTTTTCTTGTGTTTTGAGTATAGGTGCTAAAATGATGTGTGATGTTGAAAACAGACCTTAACTGGCTGAATGCTATCTGCTAATACAAGCAGAGTTCTCCATGCCTAAGCTGAAAGAAGGAGGTAAGAATTTTGCAGTTATTTTATTATCCATTGGTGGAAAATCTAACCAAGAAATGTTACTAAAACTTTAGAAATTGTTCTTTAAAAGCCAGTGGTTCAGTAGAAATCTGATGACCTAAGAGCTGCTTGGGACTTGAGCTTAATTATTGCAGAGTTATAGGGATGGCCTAGACTGGGTTGTAAAAGCTGGTGGTCATTTGGCTACCAGGACTGTGAGACTGTGGAGCTTTCAGTCCTGTAAGAAGCAAAATAAACAGCAGAATCGTGGCCTTCAGAAGAGAAAATGATGACTTGTTAAGGTCTGTTTGGC
Source organism: Chloroceryle aenea (assembly GCA_013399075.1). NCBI lineage: Eukaryota > Metazoa > Chordata > Aves > Coraciiformes > Cerylidae > Chloroceryle > Chloroceryle aenea. The sequence continues at coordinate 302,656 of VWZY01008969.1, forward strand.
AGGATCTCATGGAAGACTGCTCTGCAGAGCAAAGGGACCCAGGGAAGTTTGTTGACCTTCAGAAACACCCTCGTAAGAGCACAGAACAGCCCATTTTGTTCTGTGGGTAACTGAGAAGTGTGGCAGGTGGCCCATGCATGAAAGGGGCTCTCCCACCTGAGTTCAGACAACAAGCAAGCACACAGGAGAGTCCTTGCCACCAAGGAGCAAGAGAGACATTACTAGGGTGAGTGTGGAAGGATTCAGTAAAGCCAAAGCTCAGCAAAAGTTAAAGCTCATATGGGATTTGAAAGATGACAAGAAGGGATTCTGTAAGTATTCACAATGAAAGAAAAATGTGGTCCTCCAGCTGGGGGATGCAGGTGACTTAGTGACATAGGACAGGGAAAAGGCTGAGAACCTTGATGCCTTTTGTGCCCTTCTTTTTTCTCCCCTGGTGAGGTCTGCCCTCAGGCACTGAAGAACTGAAGAGGAAGACAGGGGAGCACTGCTAAGTGGACATAGCCAAGTCCATGGAGCCAAGTAGCATGTTCCTGAGGGAGCTGGAGAAGTGGGCTGATGGGAACCTTTAAGTTCAACAAAGCACCTTTCCAGGAAAGGACCAGAGGACAAGTGGAACACAAGTCAGCCATGGGCTCTTACAGCAAAGAATGGGAACAACCCACAGAAAGGGACATACTGGAGCAAGTTCAGCTCTTGACTTGCTGTTAATCAGACTCAAGTAGCTCACTCTGACATGCAATTAAGCAGGTGAAATGTAGCAGCCCAAGACATACAGACCAGGTAAGTTGATCTAACATCTTGTGAATATGAAATAAAGAGATACAATGGAGAACAGCACAGAATTTTTCTTAGCCAGAAGGAAGAATTGGAATAGATCATCACCCTCCTCCTTTAGTGCACCAGTGCAGCAACTTGATACCTGAATGAAGTGCCTCAGAAAAAAAATGAGAGATACCAAACATTTTCCAGGTCATCCACTGGAAACTCTTTGATGTTTTTTTGCATTGGTGTGGTCACAAGCAGCAGTGTCAGTGAGCTGGAGGACAGCACTGTAGCACCAGAAGCTTGGACTCCAGTGGAACAGAGTTCCCTGTCTGTCAGGTTAACAATGATAAAAGAATGGCTTGTGCTCAGGGACACTGCTGGGTTCGTTTACATGCATTAAAGCTTTAAATAAAGATCTGTATCCTAGGATCTGATGAAAACATTGAGGACAATATACTAAAATATATTTTATTAAACACAAAATATTTTTCCTCTGTCATCAATAAACACAGTAACAGAATTTATGCAGATAGATGTATATTTTTATCAAGAAGATATGTTTGTATTTCTCAGCTCTATCTTTTCTACAGCATCATGCTGTAACATGTCCAAGTTTTTACAATGGAAAATTAGACAAATCTCCCCAGACTTTATAATAAAAGATAAACAGACAGTTGTATCAACTGTTTTTCCACATAAATAGATCTAATTGAAAAGCTGTGAATTTATGTGAGTGCTGCCTATGTGCTGGGTATCTGACTCCTCTGAAAGGTGTCACCAGTATCTTCCCACTTCAATCTGCTCTCAAAAGACTTCCACCCAATCATCCAAAGGCCCAAAGCCAGTAAGTATGTGGTGTTCAGTTTAGGCACTGGCATGTGACAAACCCTTTTCTAACTCTGCCACTCCCTCTGCCAGACATTTCATTTGCACCCCTTATCTGCAGGCCTGTCTGTCAGCAGAGAGCCCTGCCTTACCTGCTCTAGCTGGACACTATGGAAATAATGACCCAGTGACTTGCTCCTCACAGGTTGTGCACTTTGCCTCAGGCTCTCCTGGTCAGGTCAAGGCAGCCATAAAGAAAACTCTGCTGCCTGCTATACGTTTTATCTTCCCATCATAGTATAGCTCTAGTTTACCAACACCAGCACAACGCTCAACCTGAATCCAAGGCTCCAAGTGCTAGATGCCTAGAGGACCAGCGAAACCTTACCATTATTCTCAAGATTAGAATCAGCATACAATCAGAGAATGCACTGGGTTGGAAGGGACCTCTACAGGTCACTAGTCCAACCCCCCTGCAATAAGCAGGGACATCTCCAACCAGGTCGGGCTGCTCAGAGCCTCATCCAGCCTGGCCTTCAATGTCCCCAGGGACGGGGCCTCCACCCCCTCTCTGGGCACCCTGTTCCCGTGCTCCATCACCCTCACATTAAAGAACTTTTTCCTCGTGTCCAACCTAAATCTGCCCTTTTCTGGCTTTGAGCCATTCCCCCTTGTCCTGTCACTACAAACCCTTGGGAACAAACCCTCCCCTGCTTTCCTGTAGGCCCCTCTCAGGTACTGGAAAGTGCTCTAAGGCCCCCCCAGAGCCTCCTCTTCTTGAGGCTGAACAACCCCAACTCTCTCAGCCTGTCCTCACAGGAGAGGTGCTCCAGCCCCTGAAAATTTCTGGTGTTATCAGCAAGACTGCTGGACACTGTCAGTAGGCTGCCTGCAGCAGAAATACTGTGCATTTTACAAGCCTTCCTCTGCATTTGTTCTCTGATATAAATTGGGTTAATGATGGTAACTCCATCACTAGCTAACATTCTAACAAATACATCTTTTTTGCATTCTCACAGCTGCTCCTTCCTGTCATAAACCCTGCAAAAGGTCTGAATTAGGAGTACACAGAACTGGAGTCCACCCTATCAGTAACAAACAGGATCATATTCAATGAGATAGAATGGATATACTTCTGATTTCACTTACCTATATACCAGCAGGAACTTTCATCTGTACCACATTCTGGTAATAGACTGTTAGGACCAAAACAAACATCTCTAAATCTTCAGTGACCCTCACTAAAATGGAACAACAAAAGACAAGCAAGAAACATCAGAAAACTAAAGAAGTACATCTGACTGCTGGTCTTGTGGGTTTTCCGTGCAGATGCCTCAAAGTTCCATGAAATGCAGAATTAATCAGTGTCTGAGTGATTTACAAACAGCACAGGATTCAAGTGAAAAAAAAATAAAATAGCAAGTCTGCTTCTGAAATGCTCTTTTGACTCCCCAGGAGGCTGTCTGTCTAAACTGGAGCAAGAGTCTCATTGGAGAAAACACATCTATAATTTAAAGACTACATTTTTTGACTTCTTGGTTGGTGATATTTTTGCTGGGCTTTTTTTTTTTAATAAAATACAAATTTGAGGAGCAAATCTGATCTGTAGTGATTACTAAAATTCAACTAAGAAAATACAAACAGAAATAACAGCTTGTGTTTAGACAGTAGGCACAAGAGACAAGCAGATCTCTAAAGACACGTAGTCTTGCCATTGTTTCCAAAATAGAGAGGGAAACACCATGAAGGAAAAAAAAATGAGCAGAAGAAATGGTAATAAATTACTAGTCCTAGTCCTGTATCACTTTAAATTATATGGATTCCAGTTTCACTCTTTTGTACTGTCACACAGGTGACTGTTTTTGGCCCCATGAAATCCCTTTTCTGCCTGATGCAGTTTTAATTTAAAAGCCTTTCTTTCAAACCGAACTCCCCAGCAGCATGGCCTAGTAACTCACAGATAACCAGTTTGCTACTTTTGGGTGTAAAGAATGCCAGAGTCCAGCCTTGCATATCCTGAATATACACTTTCCTCCAAAAGGAATGTAAGTAACACAGGATTTAGCAAAAAAAAAGTTAAATCTGGAATTAAAAAAAAAGAGTACATTTTCTAAAGCAATGAAAAGGGACAACTGATCTATTTAAACTGCAGAGATCAAATAAACCTGAAAGAATGGATGTAACATCTCTAATGGCTTAAGTGAAAACCAGGGGTTACTTAAATAATGATGAGCCACTGTCAGAACTTTGTGGATCATCTTCTCTCACAGAAGGCAATACACTGCTCAGTAATTCCTTGAATATGTGACTTTGCCAGGTGGACTCCAGGGAGAAGGCACTTCATCCCCATGGACAGGCTGCAACTTCTTCTGCTTCTTCTCAAGCTGCTCTCTCCTCTCTTTCTTTTCCTGAGAGTAAAAATATGTCTCAAAAAAAACCCAATCTAACCCCAAACCAAAACCAACCAAACAAGCAAAAATAAACCCCACAAACCCCCATCCCCTCCCAACAGCAAAGTTACAATTATTGTTACACCTTTCTTGTGTAAAATGAGAAGTTAACAAGCAATGGAGCTTTGCCCTTTGGAGCTGAGAGCAGCATCCCTTTCAGGGATTCAGCCACACACACTGCACAGCACAACACAATCGGCTGCACGTCTCAGGTCAGCTTCCATGCAGGTGACTGGCACAAGGGTGGCCCCATTTTGTGCACCACCTAAACAAAAAGCCCAATAGAAAGCCTAGAGGGTAGTTTGTCTTGCATATAATTAATCTCATCATAATTAGTTCTTTTCTTTAGGAGGATACCTAAATAACAACACTAAATACGTTGTCCTCATTACACCAGAACACTGATGCATCTTTGTAACCTTTTGTACTTATTAAATCATACTTGCCATGCACTGGAACAAACTGGGAATTAAACAATTTAATTATAAATACACCTCTATCTAACTTATATTATAAAGACTGCAAGCTTGTGATGTCATCCTCTATTGTTTCAATCAGTAATGGGCAATTAGAACAATGAAGGATAAGCAAGATACTTGCAATATTCTTTATGTGCCTGATTAATGATTTCAAAGAGATCTGTCACTCAAAAATTAAACTGCAATTCTCTGTAATGATTTTTAATTTTCTGTATTGTTCTGTTCTATATAAAAGAAGCATTTTTCCTTGCAAAGATGACTGCTATTTCACCAGCACCTAAGGGTGCATCTACATGAGCAATTCAGTAGACTGCAGAGTTCTTTAGAGGTGCAAAGCTCCCTCGTGTCACACTCGCTTGAGCACACAACTTACTGATTAAAGCAGTTTCTCTCTTGGTGAAACCAAGGTCAACAACCATGGCCCAGGGCATCACTGAGTGCCCCGTTTGCCGAGTGGATAAAAGGTCCTTGAGCAGATGATTTTCTGGCACAAGAACAGTGCACTTATTCCTAGGACCAACAACTGGCACACGCATCATTGGTAGCAAGGATATCTTTGCTACGTGGATATGCAGGCTTAACACCATCACCAGCTGTGTGAAATCCCACCTTGGTCCTCTCCTCTTTTGCTGCCTATCAGACAGTATCTTGAAGCACCTAAAAAAAATCAGATTTTCACGTGTATGAACTGCAGTGCAGTGCAAGCAGAGCTCCTTAGCTCCTTGAGAGAGAGCTCTGAGGGGGAGCGTGCTCTGAGATAACCTGTGACCCTGTCTCTGAGGGATGCTGTATATCCTCAAATTCCCAGGATCCTAGCAGTGTTTGCCTGTTATTTGTGAGAAGAGCAATAGTGAGGTAACTGTGTCTGAGGGAGTAGACTGGTAAATGTGGGGAGAAGTGCTAATGTGAAAAAAAAGGGAGCTTGAGTGGAACTTTCCTCTTATTTTGTAGTATGCAGCAGTCAAGCTGCACTCGTGCTGACCATACCTGGGACAGGTACAAAAATCTTAGAACAAGTAACATGCACTGAAACATCAACCCGAGCCATACCATCTTAACAAAGACCTAAAGGGCTCAGATCAACAGACTTCTAAAGATCTGATTCAATTAGAAATGTCTGGTCTAGCTAAATAAACACACAATTACTTCATGTTGTTACTGATAAAGCTAATTAAAAGCCAGGCAAGGTTTGGATGGAGAAGTAATGTCCTTTGCACTAAAGCAAGTGATAGAAAATTTCATCCCAGTATAATAGAAAAAAATATTCTCTCCACACGAGCTTTATCCTTCTGGATTATTTGGACTAAGTGAGACAAACTCAGTTTGTAGCACTGTAAGATTCTGACTCTTTGCTCTCAGGCTACATTTTTGTCTTCTTTCTCCTTCCACAGAGATCTTCCTTGGATGAACACCCCTGGTGGCTTTGGGTCTCTAGAACAAGTTCAGGATATTTTTTCAGGAATTTTTAAAGGGAACTGGTGAGTACCCCAAGGGGAAAGGAGTCTGTGTTCAAAAAAGATGACAAGATATGTGCAAAGCACTAGATGAGCTTGGGAAGAATGTGCTCTGGAATGGAACACAGACATGACTCACGTTCCAGTTCTGCAGTATTTGCACATATCCAACCAATTTATTTCCCCCCCGCCAAAAAAATTTACTTTTTTCATGTAGGAAAAATCCAGCCCGAAGATAAAGCACACATCCACCCAGGAAGGGAATAAAAGTTGCTTGGAAAGTCTGAAGATCCAATTCTCGTGAATGAATCTCAGTGCATAGGAAAGAATGTTGACTTAATTGAACTGGTTTTTAAGAGAATACATTTGAAAGAAGACTTACTGGCTTCTCTGCCTTCAACACAGGGGGTTTATGTTCTACTCCTAACCACTGCTTACGTGCTCACAAGACACAACAGATATAAATTTTCCCTAAAATAATAAACAAGATGTTATTTGGACTAACAGGAGAAGAGTAAAAGGAATAGTGAAAGATGAAATCAGTTAACTTGAGCTTGTTAACACTAGACTGACTCAATTGTATGCCTTGTTTTCTCTGTGGGAGTTCCCTACTCAATAGCCTAGTAAGATGAATACATTTTTCACTTTAAAAATTCTGGGAAATTCCATTCTTTAGCACTATGACTGCCACACAATAATTGAATTTTAGATAGTACAGCAGCCTTACAACATTTAAAAGGAATAACAATGATGGTCTTATTTCCAATCTATAGCAATGCCAGGAGATTAGAATTCCAATATAGAATGGTTTTTCAGATACATCTTATTAAACCACATGAAATGAATAACCCATGTCAGCTGTTTTATTAAACCACAGGAAATGAATAACCCATGTCAGCTGTTTCTAACCCAGAAAAGCAACAAACCCACAAGACTCACCCAGTACAGAATTCCCTGATGCTTTTAAACAGCTCTAGAATGCCCAAAATAGGTGAAATTTCAAATTTCTAGGGCACGGAACATTACTACTCTGACCTCTGAGAATGAGAGAGCAGCCTTACTTCTCATCAACTCATACTAGGTAAATGTTTACCACATAAAATAGAGAGCATAACACATCTAGGATACTTGCTTTTCTCTGCAGAAAACAGGTATCAAGATTATTATCTCAAAAATAAGGGAAATTAAACCCATCTGTCGTTATAAACTTTCTACATGATTCTTCTTCAGGTTCTCCTCCTCAGAATAGGTGCTTGGCAATGGCAAGTGTCAGACACTGGTATGACAGAATCATAGAATAGTTTGGGTTGGAAGGGGCCTTAAAAGATCATTTAAATCTAACCTCCCTGACACAGGCAGGGACACCTCCCACTAGACCAAGTTGCTTAAAGCCTCATCCAACCTGACACTTCCAGGGAGGGGCATCCACAACTATTCTGGGCAATCTGTGCCAGTCTCACCACCCTCACAGTGAAGAATTTCTTCCGTGCAGCTAATCTAAACCTACTCTCAGTTTAAAGCCATTACCCCTTGTCCTATCACCACATGCCCTCATAAAAAGCCCCTCCCCAGCTTTCTTGTAGGCCCCCTTTAGGTACTGGAAGGCTGCAATAAGGTCTCCTTGGAGCCTTCTCTTCTCCAGGCTGAACAACCCCAACTCTCCCAGCATCTCCTCATAAGGGAGGTGTTCCAACCCTCTGTTCATCTCCAAGGTCTTCCTCCATACCTCCTTGAGGAGATACGGGACTTTCTTACGCTGGGGACCCCAGAACTGAAGACAGGTGGGGTCACACGAGGGCAGAGCAGAGGGGCAGAATCACCTCCCTTGACCTGCTGGCCATGCTTCTGGTGCAGCCAAAGGTGCAGTTGGCTTTTTGGCTGCGAGTGCCTCTTTGCTGGCTCACGTTCAGTTTTTCATCCACCACCAGCCCCACGTTGTTTCCACTCATCACCCAGCCTGTAGCTGTGCTTGGGATTGCCCTGACCCAGGTGCAGGACCTTGCTCTTGGCCTTGCTGATCTCCACAACACTTGCACAGCAGTATTTCTTAAGTGAAAAATGGTCATTTATCAAGCATAGCATCTACACTGGCTTGAAGAGTACTTGGCGAGTAGTACTATGAAAGGAACAAAAAAATCAGAAGCTTAAATTTCCTCAGCAATACCAAAGTATCTCAGCTCAAGATTATCCTTTCTACGTTTGCATTTTACAAGTGTTAATAGCCTTTCTCATGGCATTTATTTTCATGCTTAAAAAGTAATCTTCTCTATGCACTTACATTATCAAGCATCCACACAATGACCTCTAAAATTATAAGTAACAGAATTTTCATTGACATAAAAGCAGAATGTTTCTTATGTTCTAGAAGAACTCTAAGGAGATTCTTATGTCTGTTCTACCCATGCATTATGGTCAACACCTGGCTCAGGAAAGATGAGGATAAATTTACACATTAATTTCTGGTGAATGTTAATGGATGAAGACTGGTCGTGGGTCACACCAGTCAACACCTGCACATAGACACTGAAAATAAGATAATTTTAGACAATTCAGGACCTCTCACATCCTCCAGAGCCTGCTTTTTGGTTTTTTGAACTGCTACTCTGTACATCCATTTAGATTTGGTCATTCCTCCAACGACTAAGGTTTGCATTAATAATCCTACTGAAGTGGTGACCTCGGGAACTTGAACACAATTTGAGCAGGGGAACCTTTGCTAGGCAGCAGATTTCATTCCCCAAGAAAAGAGTTCATTTTTTTACCTTTATACCAAGTCCCAGGCAGCAAGGAAGCCAAGTGTACAATGAGAGGTGACATTCACCCTTTGGTGCAACTGTGCTAATTGAGAATAGTATCAGAAAGCAAAGCATCCTGGGACAGAGTGGTAGCTACTACTCAAAGCATTGCACTTCCCTCCTTGGGAACCAGGAATATTGACTAAGCAAGAAATAATCTAAGATTGGACATGCATCATTTGACTAAACTGAGCTGGAAATCACTTGGCAAAGGGGACCAAAGACTTCTTAAGAATGATTTCTGTCATCAGAGGTATTCCAAGAGGGGACCAGATCAAAGAAGATCTTAGAAGATTTAAACCTAAGACTCAAAAGGTTTGAAAATGGAGAGAAGAGAAAACATGCAGGCTTTTGCTGTGTTATGTAACTGCATTTTTCTAAGTTAGCCATGTAGAGGACAATTGTCCTTTTAAACCTGTTCCTCACCCATACATCTGCCTGCCTCAGTTCTCCTCTATCTCCCTCCCCCAAAAAATAGAAAGCCTGCTGAATTTCTCCAGCAGATTCAGCTATTGGCAGTAGACATGAATCTCTGTAAAGACCTTAAGCCATCCGAGTTACAAGATCCCATTCTTGTAAATGGCAACCGAGACTGCGTGCACGGGCCTCAAGCCAGAAGTCACAAGGAAGAAAGACAACAAAAACCACTCTCAAACTAAGAAAACCTTGGAAGTCAATATGATGAATGACTACGTCACAGTGTGAGGATGAAAAATGCAGGTTTTCTTTAACCATCAAATCACCTATCTGTAAGAAAACAATACATGCTAAGAACATTAGTGATCTCTCTCGTGGTTTCTCTTTCTGTAGCAAGGGAAAAAACCAAACTGCCTTCCTGCTGGGACTAGAGTACTGAATTATTTTACTGGGTAGCAATTGTAACTAATGTATGCTGTGGTAGGAAAAATAATTGGGAGCATCACAGTTTCACCCTTACTAGTGAGTGGAAATAATGCCCAAACTCGTTACAAGTGCTTTTATCAGTTTTAAGATACACGTCTCCACTCCAATGGTTCTTTGGATGTATATGATGTATATGCTCTCACTGCTGCTGCTGGTGATGCTGCCTGGCTTGGCAGGTTTTGTCCTGTTTTGAGTTTTGCCCTTCAGAGATGGTTGCTTCTGATGTGGAATGTCAAAAAAATGAAAACCATGCAATTCTAACTGTGAAATTCAAAACTCTCTGAGAGTCTCCCTAGGCAGGGAGAATATATTTTCTACGTGTGCTAAATATCAAGAGCACCATACTTCACCATTTTGCTCAAGAATTTGGAGAGATTAGCTATGTAGTGCTGCCATCCTCTGCTTCTCATATCAGCGTGAAAAACCATAAGCATCACAAGACAACAGTGTTCTCACTCATTATACCTTCACCTTTTTAGTTCTGACAAAGTGCAAATAAAAATAAATACCAGCCATCTTTCATATTCTTCCATAGCCTTCTTGTTTTTTTCTTCTTTCTTTGCCTGTTGTATTTTTTGCTTTCTTCTCTCTAGGATTTTTTCTGTTTTCTTCTGTTTCATATATTCTTCCTTTTTTTTATTCCTTATGAAAAAAAAAAAAAAAGATTTAAAGCTTCTCTGGGTAAGAATAAGTTGCCCATGGTCTGTGAAAACTCCTGGCTTGTAAAACAAAGAATTTCTCCAGCAGACATATCTTACTTGCTTCTGAATACATCTACATTTACACCTTGTATTCTACAGTAAGATAAAAGATTTACCCTCCTTCCTATGAAGCATGAGACTAATCACATAATACATCACTACTCGAGGAATCTTACTTAGTTTCAGCATCTGCTTGGGCTTAGTTAGTGGCCTTTTGAGAAGGAAAGGATTTGAGTTCCTAAACTGAGAAAAGCTGTACAGCTTGTTCTCATTGTTATGCTTCTCTCCACCGGGAGTGAAGAGCTTGATCCCAAGCATGCCATTGTCTCTCAATTAAAAGCACATCAAGCACTCACAGAAGACCTACTGCATTGTTAAGCAAAGATTTGGGAAACATTTATTCCAAAACCCAGTGGAGTTAGTACCATTTTTCAACTGCTGACATGCTGTCTCTCTGCTTCTCTGCAACCAGTTCCTCCTCTTGTTTCTTCCTGATTCTTTCGGACTGTTTTTCCTTTCTGCTTTTCTCTCTTATATATTCCACTTTTCTTTCTTTCCATTTTTCAAATGCCTGAAGAGAAACACAGCTTCATTTGGAATCTCACCCCTCACCTTTTCATCAGTACTCCACTTGTGTTTCTGTATTATTAGAATATCTACACATTCCAGTTTTGGAACATTTGCTTGCAGAATTGCTCCCAAGTGGGTATCAATATACCTAAAAAGAAAAGGTTATTTCTCCCAGTAAGACATGTTCATTGCCAATGTATTTATACAGGGTTTATTTTATGCTCAGTTAAGAGAAACCAAATATGGAAAAATACCTATTTGTGGGCAAATGTAAACATCAGGTACTTTCAACAGAACAGATTCCAACGTGAACTTTCTTAACCGTGTTCAGATTTTAGAATCGAGTTTGTTTACACCTCTAGCTGGATTAATCAAAATTATTCTCAACACTCTCCTAAACCATATCCCATAAACATCTATGCACATATTTCACCTTCTGAGCTGCTTCTGTTTTCTCCTCACTCTGTTTTGCTGCTTCCTGTTTCTTAAGCTCCTCAAGCTTCTTTTTTTCACTTAACTTCTTTGCTTCAATTCGTTTCTTTTTTTTCCAGGCTTCAAAAGATGCAATTGCTTCCTCTTTTTTAACAGCTTCTTTCTAGATTAAAAATAACAGTCTATGGTTAAATCTACTTGAATATAAAAATGTAATTGATATAGTAGCCTTTAAATTCATTGTCAAATGTAGGATTAGATGGAGCAATAAATAAATGAAAATTGATTTGCAGACAACTGAAAATTAATTTTGAAAAATATAAAGCAGGTTTTTTCTATGCTTAGGTGAACATGCCTCAGAGAATTACAGTTTGTTAACTTCTTTTGAAACAAGAATGTGAACGAACCTTTTCAGTATCAGCCTTTAGATTTTCAGCTTTCTTCTTTTCAGTTCTCTTTAATTCCAGTAAAAAGGTCCTTTTCTTTTCCAACCAATTCTGTAAGAATCATTAGAAGACTTCTAGAATTTTTAAAAGTCTTTCTAAGCTGTAACTAAAAATGTTTTGTTAAAACAAACAAATATTATTAGAGCAATACAGAGCAAATACTAGATCAATATAATGACCACCAGAATTACTCTTAATTCTTCCATGTCCTACTTAAGTAACTACCTAATGCAGAAGACTGAGCTGTGATCACAGAAACATTGTGACCAAAATGTCTAAGGTTCTAAAATCACAGCTGCAAATTCCAAAAATATCTTAAGGATCTTTAAAAAAATGGAATTACATAAATCCTTAAAAAAAAACCAAAACAACACAGTAAAATGTAGGCATCATAAAAAATAAAAAGAAGAATGGAATAAAGATTCTTATCACTTGGTATATAAGAATATTATTTACATTTATTGCCTCACTTACAATATTTTATAATATCCTATAATTAAAGAGAATAAACTCCATCTGGGAAGACAGAGGCTTTGGGTATCCAATAAAGTGTTAAGAGGTATTTGCAGAATCAGGCTTAAATTTTCAAGGTTTAACTATATATTTGCTATTCTGCTTAGAGATACAAGTGTCCTAAACAAAGCCTATTTTACTTTTAATATTGTGGGGACAACACAAATTTTGTTCTAGAGCCCTAACAAGAAGTATTAATGACACATACCAATGCAAACAGCAGCTGTTAATGAAGTTTTTCTCACATAGATTAGTAGCAGATACGTGTGGGAGCTCAAACTAATCATTATGAAATTCTACAGAGAATCAACATTGATTATCCTTCCGGAGAGAACACTCGGCTTGTCTGCATTTCTCCTGAATGCCAATGGAGTAGAACATACCAGGAAAAGAAACTTTAAACTACACACTTACTTACATTAAGGAAGAAGTAGAAATAAAGGAAAATATCATATTTGTCTGAAAATAGTCTGACATAATAAATGATGAACCACAGTATGTCCCTCTCATTTACTGTTTTTAGTTCAGAGTTGATGCAAAGGCATAGCCAACATAATAAGAGGATTATTACACCTGTAAGCACATAGAAGGAATATACTCAGAAATATTAATTTCAAGAAAATAATAGGTGTTGACTCCTGTAACAGAATCTTTTTATGCACAGTTTTATGTGTTGATTGTTCTGTTCTTTAGTTATTTGTTTTTAAGATCTACCTGGAAAACAGCTGCTCGTAAACTGTCTGCTTTGTCAAGTTCTGCACCATTCCTCTGTATGCGTTTATCCTCCAACACCTTTAACCTTCCCAGGTACTGAGATGAAACAGCTGTAGATTTCTCCTTTTTCTTTAAGTGCACAGAAGAAAGAGCCCTATAAAAATACCAAGACACAAACATAGTAACGATCTTTCCAGATATTGTAGCTGATACCAAGTAGTGTTCCTTTTATTTCGTTGCATACCAAAAAGTTACAGTGGTTCTGGTTTTGCATGCACTGGGCAGGTGATAGAGGTAAAGGAATGGAGGAAGAAGGCTGTTTTCTTCCAAGGGTTTAATTATTGCCAAACCAAGCCACTCCTCAACATATCCAGCCCAAGAAAGTTTGCAAATTCCTTACACTTTCACCTACAAAAAAGCTTAAACCCCATAAGGATCTGAATTCACCGGTGGATCCAGCAGCACACACTCATCACTCATCACAGGAACTGGCAAAGGACTTGGAGCCTGATCTGATAACACCCTGAGCAAGGGTTTTGATAACATGCCACGTCTACTAAACTGTTTTCCACAGATGGTCAGATGTTGTCAGCAGTGAAGATAATGCTGACAGAAAACAAGAGTGAAGCAGCACTGTCAGAGTGCTTACAGGCATCCTACACTCTACAGGCTCTGATACACAGCATCCTTCTCTTACCTGTCAGGTGAAGAAGCTTTGGGGTTTTGTAGAACTCTCTCCTTTGTTTCACTCAGTTTCTGAGAAACACAGAGAAAAAGTAAAATTATAGTGTCTTTCAAGCAACAGAACTAGATCAGGATGAAAGAGATTTTTACAAGCTAATGAGGACAGTGGGAGCTGGAGTTGATGATCCCTATGGGATCTTCCAACTTGAGATATTCTGTGTTTCTGTGATGTTGCAAAAAAATGCAAGAAAGCCACTCTAACATAGAAAATGTACAGTACAGTGCAAGAAAGTAAAACAACAACAACCAGCCAACCAAACCAACCCAAACTAACAATAAACCAACCAAGCAAACTTTCATTATGCCCCTATCTTTCTGGAATGGCATCTAGAAATGCTTATTTGTATTATGAAAAAATATAATCTATAGTTTAGGAAAGCATAGAAATGAAAAGAATCTGTCTGGGCAGTGGGTTTCTCTTATTTTATCAACACTCCTTTAACTATTTCAAATATTTAGTGTTAACAATTACACAGATCTACACATTTCCTTTCTTTTGATAAGGCATTAAGGGTTTTGCATCTTACACATTATTCAAGTCACACCATCCTCTGACAACATGCACTGCTCATTCCAACTCAGCTAACCTCACAACAGAGATACCCTTCTACAAGTGAAGATGTCCCATTTGTTAGGTTAGAACACACGGTGTGTAAAAGGTGTTGCCTGTCTATTACATAAAATGATGCAGAATTTGTAAGAGCCTCAGCTCGAGAAGCCAGAGATAAATTGTGAGCTTTACAAAGAGATCTCTACACACTTAAGGAACCAACAGTAACTTCACAGAACTTTGCATCATACTTCTAGGACCTTGTTCTAACCCACAGTAAAACACATACCTCGACAGTGTCTTCTGAAGTGTTCTTTGCCTCCTCCTGCTCAGAGCGATCGTTCACCAATACCCCCTGTGTTGTATCAGTCACTATTTGCCCTTCCAGTGTTTCCTCAGTTTCATCTGTCGACTTCTCTAATTTCCTTGGTTCCTCACACGCTGTCATCACCCCTTCTGTCACAAAAGGGGAGTTCCTACTGCTGTCCTCCAGTTCCAAGTCACCGGTGCTCATCTTCTGATCTTGGTCTAATGGGAGAAAAGAAGATTGAGAGGACACATTAATAAGAATTCCATTGTTTCTGAAGATTGTTATTTCTGTACTAAACCCATCTATTTATTAGAACCCATTACTAAATTTGATATAATGCATTTTCTGTATGTTTCCTTCTACGTGGACTAATGAGAAGAATATTCATTTGTATTTGAATGCTAAGACTGGAGTAGCAACTCCAATTTTAACAAACGTTGCAGAATGTGAGTGCCTGACAAAGGCAAAACTCCCTGTCTGCCTTACCACTGAAACATGGTTCCAGTGCAGGAACCAACAGCTAGAGCCACTGCAATCACAGCAAGAGCTCTTCTGACATCTAGCAAACTACTAATGAAGTCTGTACAACAGTCTGGGTAACAAAAACTATTTTCCTTGTGTGGTGCTTTTCAGGGGTGTGGGACAGAAGGAAATAATGGAGAGAATCTGCAGTGAGCACTTAAACAAAATATCACCCCCAGTTTAAATTAATGGCAAAATGGTGAAATTGTCATTTGTGGCACATTGCATTAATAATACTTTATCAGAGCTGAGCAGAGATCTACATTTGGGCAACAATTCAGACAGAAACCAGAAGAGGCCATGGTAAATTCCGAATGACAGTCTGCCACGATTTTCTGATGGAATTCTCAAAAGAAATGCAAGTTTTGGTTGAGAGATTGACTCCAAGTTACCTGAAGAGAGGAATATCAATGCTGACAACCTAAGAAATCTAACTTGGATTTACAAGTTTGAGGTAACAAGGACAATTCTGAATTTTTATGAACCATTTTCTATCCTCTGTTGATATGTAAACATTCATATTTTACTTTACACCTAATAGTACTACTGTTTGTAAACTGTGAACATCAGAAACTGCACAACTCTAAGCTGCAGCACTTTGTACACAGGACATGGGTGACAGCAGATTTAATATGAGCACTTTGTAGCATAAACTTCACAGAACTTCATGTGCAAGGCAGACTGGCTCTGTTTCCAGGATGAATACAAAATACCAACATTCCCATATTAGTTGAGAAATGCCACGTAAAGCCTGCAAATATTAGTATTGTAGTTTCCTTCCTGACAGTTAAAGCTATACAAGTTTTATCAGTTTGCTTGGAATTCTTAAACTTGCACCCTTCAGCAACAGTCTTTTCCAATCGTTTTTCCTCCACTTTGGCTGAAGACTCCATATCATTGTTTTTTCTATGTCACCCTTTGACTTAACAACGTCACCTTTCTTATTCTCTTCCCATTATCCTGCCCTGCACTTGGAGTATCCATCCATTCCAGTATGGTGATGCTCATATCCCTTTTCCCTTTGTTTCATTTACGATGCTTAAAAACATCAAGCTGTGCCAAACCCCCAAATTTTCTGATCCAAGGCATCAACAAAATACAGAAAAGAACTGAAATTAAACACAGATCTAAGCATAGTTGTTATTTACTATGCAGAACATTGCCTGAGTTTTCAACTTCTGTTCAACTTTCTGCACTAAATTCTTCAAGCCAAGCCTGATCTTTTCTCTCATTAGGTGAACGAATGGGCATTACATAGGCCGTACAGAAAGCATTCCTCTTGCCTCATCTGACAGTCTACATCATCTCCTGTTAACAGTCCTGCACGTAGCAACGTCCCCCCAGAATGATTCCCTTAGCAAATTCACAAAGGTGTCTAACAGCCTGTTCCAAGGTTTTTCAGCATGGATTTTTTCACAACCACACCAAAAAGGGGGACTGAGAAACCTAAATTCAGTGGATACTGCTGTGAAACCCAAAGATCTGATATTTCTTAGAGGGTCTGCAGATCCCCTAAGAACTCTTAAGGATTCACAAACCCCCAGGAAAAGAAAACAGCTACTGAACCTTGTGGAGAAGGTGCAGGATGAAGTGAAAGGTTCATCCTAGCCATGTTGACTGCAAAGGAGGAAATTAAATCAAAATAACTTGTCTCAAGATACTCAGAGAATGATGCATACACTTGATATAAGTTAAAGTACAAAACCTAACTACTATGAATCTGTTCCTCTCCATTCCTGGGCCAAATTCCTCAGTACCTGGTATGATACTGTACTTGGGATACAACTGCAAGAATGAGGCTGAGTTCTACCTTTTACAGGAGGTACTTCTCCACACATCAGGGAATCGGAGTCTCCAAATCTTTCCTTGGGGGAGGTAAAAGGAATGGAAAATGATGGTGAAGTACTTTCTAGCCATGGACCCTTAGATCAGAAAGTGACAAAAAAAAAATATCAATGAGCATTTAATAACAAATCAGTATAATTTAACTTGACTTTGTAATACTTGGTTAGAATGTTTGAACAGAACAAACACTCTGAGAGAAGTACAATTCTTGGCTTACTTGTGGAGAAATAAAACCAGTCAGCAGCACACAAGGCTGCAAATCACCACAAAAACCTGTTTCTAGTTAGAAAGAAAAAGAATTGTGCTCTCTTACAAGGCCCTCACCCTGAGAACGCTAACTACCAAAAGCATTTTTTCCCCACTCTTATATTTATCCTATTTTTCTCCCTGAAAATTTTGTCAGCTAAAGAGAAGTTAGTTTCTAAGGTTTCCAATGTAGATGGTAAAAAAATCAACATATAAACTCTGTTACTTCAGGACAAGGGCCTTTAGTAAGCAGTTTTTTTGGGGCATTCAGAGTAATTATGGATGGTGCTGCTGAAAATGAAGGAAGTTGATTTCTGGAAGTTGTTTTTTCTTTCTGAGCTATTAAGCAAATTATCTTGCACAGGACCACTTTTTCTCAACATACTTCTTGGTTGAGGTGATGGTTTCTAAGAGTGATCTAATGAAGGAGTACTGATATACGCAGCTGAAAATAAATATTATACTTTCAGTTCTGTCTAGTTAAACAATCAAAACTTATTTTTTCCATTTGTCATTATCTCTGTATATACTGAAACTAGATTCAAGGTCTTATCTGCGATTAGGGAAACAGAGCTTTCATAAATACAGAGGAGAGCATGTATCTAATACAGCACTATTGCAAGTAAACATTTTTGGTTCTCTGCTTGTCCAGTGATGCACTAGCAAAGATGCAAAGGGAAGACTGGTTCCCTCTGCACGGTGCAGAACAGGATAACCCTGGGTAGGAGAAGACACCATGAGAAATGCAGCTGAAGAGAAAGGCTTTCAGTATCTTTCTAGCTTCTTCAGCAATGTCTCTGTTCCCTCCCTAAGGCATCAGAATCTCCATTTCTTACAGGCTTCCATCCTCTGGCTCCTTACCTTTCTCCCATTTAGTAATCCCATTTTTTCCTGTTTTCTTCCCCCTGCCCTGCCATCAACACGACCAGGCCATACAACAGCTTTCCACCTGCATTTTTCTTTAGGTATGCCACTCCACACAGAAATGTTAATCTAATTCTGCTCCTTGCCAGGGGAAGAATTCCTTAGTAAGTCCCAGTTCCTACAAATCTGTCCCAGGCAATGGGAGAATCACCATGCCTATCCAGCACATTCAGCCACATAAAGTCTGATTTTGTAATTAGTGTGAAGTTTAGAGAGGTCACAACAATATTCCTAACAAGCACACCAACAATTTTTCCATGCAGTAAAGCACGAGGGAAATCAAAGGAGCAGAAAAAACAAATTATCTCTGGATAGTCACCTCCTCCGTTGGCCAGGGATCAATTTCTCTAAGAAAATTTACAACGGTGACTACTGAAGACAATATGCTAGTAACACTGTAGTACTTAAGAGAAGTAAATGAAGAAAATAAGTAAGTACTTCAACTTCTTTCTGCTACACAGGCGTACTGGCCAGGAAAGAGAGGGATCTGCAGTGTCCGGCTGCACATTCAAATATCTGGCCCTGTGGTGCCATCATGTGGCTAGAGAAAAAAGCAGCTGGTGTCACCAAGCATGCCTCGCCAATCTCAGAGTTGTTCTATTCCACCGCAGGTAACGGCCAGCCATAAATTTCTCTCAATATCAAAGAGCTAAAATTGTTCTCATATTAATAAGTAGATAAAAATTATGAAGTCTTTTCAAAATGACACGGTCAATTAGCAGAATTCCATTTTCTGCTTTGCATATTAAAAAATAATTAGCTATTCTTTTAACCAAACATTAAAGTTCAGGCTTTTTTACATGCCCTAACACACAGGGCCACCCCACCACCCCTCCTTCCCTGTCTATCCCTCCTAAAGAGCTTGTAGCCATCGACTGTGGCACTCCAGTCATGTGAGCACCCCACCACCACTGTGTGATAGTTCTCCTGTTTCATCACGGCTTCAAGCTCATCCTCGTTGTTGCTCATAGTCCATGCACTGGTACAGATGCACGGAGCATGAGCAACCAAGCTCAGTGCAGCAAGCTGTGCCTCTTTGGAATAGGCACAGCATTTTCTTTCCAAATATCCTATCCCTTTATCAGGGTCCTGCAGTTTTCTGGGAGTGAAGTCAACATAGGGAAGTTCCTCAAGTTGTCTGGGAGCGAGTCACCACTGGAAGTGACAGGTTCTCTAGACACCTTTTCATATTCTCCCACATGCCATGCCACTCCTGACTATCCAGCCTCAGGTCAGATGCCTGGCTGATATTCTTAAAACATCTGTAACCCTAAACAAGACCTGAAACACATTCAGGAGACATAACAATAAAAGCATTACTAAATTCTGAGAGGAGGTGCCCGAGATACAGTAACTACAACAGTGCTGCATACAACTAGCAGTGTAATCTCATGCCCAGGGATGCAATCCTGTCATAAACTGACATTACCCAGTACAGTGAAGTGATAATCCTGATGCCTCCCCCAGGGCAGATGAGCATCACCACAGGGAACAGAGGATCGACCTAACACCACCATGTAACTGAAGAACAACATCATGACAAGTGAATAGTTAACTAAGATATTTGTATAGCAAATTTGTTTTCATGTCCTCTGTTCAGATCTGTCATTATCTCAGCCTTTGGGTCCCATTTTGGGCACTGCTGTGGTTTAGGATCCTCCCCATTTGTGGTGGGTGGGATGGGGAAGAGAATTGGAGGAAAAAGGTAAAACCTTGTAGGCTGAGATAAGAACATTTTCACAGGACAACACAACGAGAGAAGAAATAACACCAATAAAAACTAACAAATGTATAAAGTGAGCGATGTACGGTGCAGCTGCTCACCACCCACAATCCAATGCTCAGCCTGTTCCTGAGCCAAGATCCCTCCTCCACCCAGCCAGCTCCCTCGGTTTATAGACTGAACATGATGTCACATGGTACTGAATGTCCCCTTGGCTAGCTTGGGTCAGCTGGCCTTGGCTGAGCCCCCTCCCAAATTCTTGTGTAAATTAACTCTATCCCAGCTGGACCCAGGACACCCACATTGGTTCAGTTTAATCCCTGGCAACTAGAGGTTCTAAAAACATGTATTTTGAGAAGAATGTTGAATAAATTCCCTGTAAGTCAAAGCAGATGATACTTCAGACAGAAAATAACCCAAAATACAACACTAGAAAATATTGTAATGTGGCTAAGCAAATAAAAGCACTAACATTCAAATGGTTTCTTTTCACCTGATGCTGAAGAACTTCTTGTTTTGTGCACCCGTGGCTTTGGTATTGGTTTGTTTTCTTCTTGATTTCTTTTTTTCTGTAGTTCATGAACAGCCAAGTCCTTACAGTGGTGACTTTGACTATTAGCACATGGTGTCTCTTCAGCAGCTGAACACTCTTCATTATTTTCTCTGTCATCACCCTCATTTCGACTTTCCAAACATTCCTCTTCACCATCTTTTCTGTCATCTTGTGTGTTTTCACTTTCTAAAAGCTGAAGCTTCTTTTCACACAAGGATAAAGTCAAGTCATCAGCAGATTGATTTTCCAAATCTGCTGCTTCTTCTGAAGCATCATCATCTGAGAGTGGACTCTCATCTGCAACTGATTCCTTAGTGCTTTCAGCCCTTGAATTACTTTCATGAAGTTCTTCCCCAATACCTGAAAACAGCACATTATCAAATTCCATTTGAGACAAGTGAGAGAAAAAGTGACACAGAAAATATACCTTCTATAATTTAAAAGTATTTTTCATGTAGGTCTCCTGACCTAAACCCTTCTTCTGCACCTCTGATCTCTGCAAAGCCAAATGAGATCCTTATTCTATTTCCTTTCCTGGAATCTGTTTCCATGGACCCAATCCTATGAAAATATTTCAAATAGTCCCTCGTTAATTCTTATCTTACATGCAACTTAAACTCCTTCTAAAAAACTACATCTCCAATGCCAGAAGAAGTGGAAGCGTCTCCAGAAGAACAATGATTGGCACATCTGGTTACCAGAATCTATCCCTCCCCTTCTATTCTCTTCACTTCTGTCCCATCTGAAATCTACTAGAAGTTTCTCAAAGGATGTATCTGTTCCAATGCTAGGGTTCACATTTAAACATATTTTTATCTTCCTGTAGTCTATTACTTCTAATTGACTTTATTTTAACGTTAAAATGCTCGAGGAAGATGAAAAAAGAATGTCAGCATTGTCGATAAACTTGTTTAATGAAGGAGGAGCTCTTTTTCTAAATCTTGTCAGCAACGGGAAATCAGAGCATCCCACAAACTTTTAATAGATGTTTCTAGATGTGAATGAAAACCAGGACCCAGAAGAATTCCTTTTAAAAATACATGATGATATTTATGATACATATTTCCCTCACAAGCAGCATCATATCCGGAGGAAGAGCCTGATCTAATCTTGTTAGAACAAACATAAACATTACCAAATACCAAAACCATCCCAGACCAAGAAAACCAGCCAGATCCAAGCTATTCCTGGTTTGTGTACACTGCCAGGCAAGTGTGTGCTGCAGTGTGTCCTGCAGCCCTTATTTACTTATTGTCCAGACTGGGAAAACAGAAAGACAACAGCATGGTTTTACCAGCACTGATTTCACTGGTAATTCTGCTCCTAACTTGGAAGGGGAGGACTAAATGACTTTGAAGTTGTTAACGTGAAATCTTGGAGCAATAAATCACACTGACTCACAAAGATTCTCTATGATCTAGTAAGGAGTCAAGAAAGGGAAGAACGTGAGGAAAACCAATTAATTTTGTCTTACCGTTTAAAATGCCATCTTCATCACTCTCAAAGTCATCTGAGTATTCAGCTGTTTGCTCTCTTGCTGCACGAGCAGAAATTGCTTCTTGTTGCTCATCCTGAAATAGTTTCCCAAATAACTTTTACACAGAAGGGAAGATTTACTTGAGTTCAGCACAAAGTTCACCCCCCCAGACATAAATAAAACTAAGCAACGGGGATTAACCCCTTCACTGAAAACTGTGACCTATAAATAAAATACAGTGGTTTCTCTCTATCATCAGTTCTTCCTCTGTTAAAAAACAAACCCAAAACCAATCCTCCATGTATTAATTTATATTTCTTCTTCAGAAGAAACACATGCTGCGGATCCCTCATGGATTTTTTGGCAGTAACGACTCTCATCCTTGGGACACTTTTCCCCCTTTTATGCGTTCTCATTGGCACAACCAAAAGGTCTGTTCCCCATCAGGAGCAGGGGAGGTGGGCAGGGCCTACCGACTGCTGCAGGGCAAGAACCCGAAG
Source organism: Chloroceryle aenea (assembly GCA_013399075.1). Lineage (NCBI taxonomy): Eukaryota > Metazoa > Chordata > Aves > Coraciiformes > Cerylidae > Chloroceryle > Chloroceryle aenea. Next base: position 325,100 of record VWZY01008969.1, read on the forward strand.
CATGTGGCAGGCCCCAAAACAACGGGACAAAAGCCACCGACGCCGTTCCCGGCCCCATGGGCAGCGCTCCGGGCCTGCCTCCGCCGCCCCTCTCACCTGCACCGCGCNGGCGTCTCGAATCGTGAGGTGCTCTGTGTACCGTAGACCGGTCTGTGCACCAAAACTGAGGCCTTCTGTCACCGCTGAGCAGCTTGCTTACCAGGGCTGAAGTCAAGAGTTCCACGGAGTCATAGAGAACGGCTTGAGACCTCAAAGATCATCGAGTTCCATCTCCCCTGCCAAGGGCAGGGACTCCTCCCACCAGAGCAGGTTGCTCAGAGCCCCATCCAACCTGGCCTGAAACACTTCCAGGGATGAGGCATCCACGGCTTCTCTGGCAACACATTCCAGTGTCTCAGCACCCTCATAATAAACCACTTCTTCCTACTGTCTAATCTAAATCTACCCTGCTCTAGTATAAATCCATCACCCCTCATGCTACCACCACATGCCCTTCTAAACAGTCCCTCCCAGCTTTCCTGGAGGGCCTCTTCAAGTACTGGGAAGTGCTATAAGGTCTCTCCAGAGCCTTCTCCATACTTCACCCTTGCTTTGCAGAAACCATCTGAAGTCATCTGGATTTATTACTTTTCCCATATCCAACCCCCCACTCGTATATAGGTAATTGTCCAAAACTTCCTGCTTGGGATTTAAGTCTTCACGTAGAAGCGTTTTTCATAAGGAACATACATTTTAGTGGTTTCTGGATAAAAAAGAAGCACCTGTATGTTAATTTAAATTAAATTTTAGAGAGGAAGGAATGATAGTGGTGTAGAAGTCAAACACCTGGTGCTTACACCTCCTATATTCCCCCAAAAGACGGTTGTGCAACACACCTGGCGAGCACCAAGCCCCAGCTGACTGGACACCTTGCCGAGCAGCACAAGTCCCTGCAGAGCTGTCTGTCCTCGAGGTCACCTGTCCACTGCACGAGCAGGGATGGAAGTGATCAAACCCCAGGATGCTCTGGAAATAACCATCTTGTGCTTCAAAAGAAAACTAGAGCTTCAGGACCACGTAGAGATAGGGACATTTCCATTCTTTCACCAGTTGAAATAAATAAGACATGTGCTCCAGTTGTCTTAGTGATAATAAAGAGCTTCTGACATGCTCTCTGCACTGGTGCAATATTTGCATATATTAATCTTCCCAAAATGCATTACATTTTCACATGTGGTGCAAGAGAAAATCCATCTGACAGAAACAGGAGGGACTCTGTAGGACAGAGCCCAGAGCCTTTGGACTTCTTTGCCTCTTGTTTATTTATGTAGAGCTGTATTTTAAAAGCAGCGCAGTCCCACAAAGGCCACAGCATGCCCTGGGGGAAAGAGGCCCCAAGTTCTAAGAAGTCACCTTGAATTTAACCTAACAATTAATTGTGAGTGGTTAATTGATATTTATGGATCCCCTGTGAGCAACTCCTTGCTTTATTTCTATATTTATGAGCAAATAATGCTTGATCTGCTGATTATTCACGGCATTTGTTGTGAGTTATGCTTCATGTACCCTTTTTTTCTCTATTCACATATGAAAGCCTTCAATCTGAATCTGTGCCATTCCATCTCTCTGTGGGAGGTGACACTGGGTGTACTTGTTTAGGATTTAAAAATAATAAAGAAGAAATGCCTGCATTGTTTCTCTGTAATAACGTCAGAAGTTGCTGCTGTGGGCTAAGTTATGTCCCTCTTACAACTGAGATGCACATCTTATTAATTTCCAGAAGGTGGCGGCAAAATATTTTAAAATAAAAAATTAGTTAATTTTTTTTTTCCTAAATGTCCACTTTATTCTAGTTTCTTTTACATTACAGCTGCTGAATGTGGTATTTAGATCCATTTTCCAGCCTTGCATACACCACAGAGATTTGGTTGCAATTATTATGTTATTTATATGAGACATGGCAAAAGTCTGTTTTCTGAACCCTTGGGTGGTAAGATCTGAACAGAGATTTTNGACAGCCAGCGAGCCCCGGCCCCGGCGCTGCCCGTCGCCCGGCAACACCGCCTCCCTCGAAGGAGGGACCGGATAAAGGGCGGCCCGGGGACCGGATAAAGGGCGGTTCGAGCGCTGCCGGTGGAGCTCAGGGCTGGAGTTGGCCGCGCTGAGGGGCGCCGTTGCGGCGTGAATC
>VWZY01008969.1:328142-390367 GCA_013399075.1 Chloroceryle aenea
GGTATTTAGATCCATTTTCCAGCCTTGCATACACCACAGAGATTTGGTTGCAATTATTATGTTATTTATATGAGACATGGCAAAAGTCTGTTTTCTGAACCCTTGGGTGGTAAGATCTGAACAGAGATTTTCCTGTGGAAACTGGGGATGCCACCTGTATCCCAGCGGTGTAAAGGGGCTGATCCCTTGCACCCACCACTGAAGAACTGGAGAACTGGACTCATCCCATCAGACATCACTGGACCCAAGGGTGGTAATTTTCTTTTTCTCTCTCTCTCTCCATGTCCCCCACTCCCCCTTTTCCTCTTTCTACTCACTTTTCCCTTCTTCTCCTTGCTACTTAGTTCTGCCTTACAGTAATTGATAAGAAAATAACATTTATGCCAGAACACTTTTATCCCCACCGTTTACTGATTGCTGTTGGGGAGAACCAATAAATTGTTAGATATTGTTGTGACTGTCCTGCTTCTGCAGCCCTGCTGTGCAGGGACAGCCTCTTTCAGGGGATCATAATGATTCACCTCCCTCAGCATCCACAGAGTGGGATGAGGCATTTTCAGTTGGCATCACGGACNGAACACTTTTATCCCCACCGTTTACTGATTGCTGTTGGGGAGAACCAATAAATTGTTAGATATTGTTGTGACTGTCCTGCTTCTGCAGCCCTGCTGTGCAGGGACAGCCTCTTTCAGGGGATCATAATGATTCACCTCCCTCAGCATCCACAGAGTGGGATGAGGCATTTTCAGTTGGCATCACGGACAGGGTTCAACCATTTGGCCTCATATCACCTGTATTATTAAATATTCAATGCACTGAGATGTTAGGATGGGGGGGGAAGAAAAGGAAAAGATCAATACTGTCAGCACTGAGCTCAAAATGTGTGAAGATGTTTCTGTCAAAACACATGAACATCAGATCTGCATCTTCTAGTCTTACTTCAGGCAAAAATCCCATCAAGACCCACTGAGGTGAACGGGAGTCATGCCTAGATAGGAATGCAGGGCTCTGAGTATAAATATAAAGGGTTTTAAGAGTCTTACTGAGGTCAAAAAGCAGAATATTTTATAGCATGAAAGAAGCATTAACACCTGCTTTTTAATTAACAACTGGTGAATAAATTAGGTATGAATTGGACAAGAAAATGTACGTTTGAAGGTGAAGCTGCTCTTTCTCAAGTGTTGTGAAAAATCCTCTAAACAATCCCAACAATTATATTAATTTGGTTAAAATGCACTTAGAGGTCACATTTAATTCTGTTGCCCAAACTTATGTTACACTCTGCCATACCCAGAACCTGAAAAAAAAGCTTTTTAAAACAAACATCACAAGAATGACGTTACATTCTGGAAGCAGTCAGGTAGGATGAGTTTTTCGGATGGCTAACTCATGCATATAAACAACTTCCAGCAGTGGTTTATTTTATTCATGTGCCTAGAGTTTGTAAGATTGGAATCAGAATTTCCTCCAGACAAATGTCACAGAGATTAAAAATTCTAAAATCATATACCATGAGTTACCTGAAGTCAAAATATAGAAAACCCCTTCTCAGAGGGAAATGTTGTTCTGCTTGCTTTGGTCTTCCTTCCCAAAGTCAAAATATACTGAGAGGAGACTTTACAGCATGACACAGTGGTCGAGCTGATGTCCAGTCTACAGTCTGTGGTGTTGGTTGCAAGGGTCTCTGCTCATAAATGACTATTCCTGTTCTTGGCATCAGTGGGAATTAGACACCTACACGTGCATCTGACTTTTGGCTTTTGCATACATATTGGTTTAGCAGAGCAACGTAGTCAACTGGACAAGTAGCTTCAGTTTTAAACAACAATGAGATCTCCTACCCGTGGGTCACTCTCCTGGACATTTTTAAGCACAAACATTAAAAATTATCCTTCTCACATTTTCCCCCAGTTAACATGAAATAATCTGTCAGAACATGCTATATTTTTTAGGGCTATGCCTGTCCTGACAAAAGGTACTGTATTGTTTGGTTTTTTTTACCTTTCTGGAAATAAACCCAGAAATATAACCAACTTTGTGCCTTTAGGGTCAGATGTGCCAGGAAAGTCACTCACCGTCTCGTCCAGTACAGACCGGTCTGAGCTGGGCTTGACCTTTGCTATCTCAGATGGTGAAAGCAGCACTGCTGTTTTGGGAGAACATTCAGCATCATCTACATAGAGAAGAAGCTACGTGGGTTCCTTGGTGAGTCTGAAGCCTGCAGTGCATGCTGTCCCACCTGAGCTAATTGGAGGCCCTAAGGTGCCTGAACCAGCTTAAAATCTCTCTGGAGTAACTGAAAAACCAGCCACACACCACCAGAAAGAAATCCCCAATAGGACTTCAGCCTGTTGGTTTCCTCACCTGGGTTATTTTGAGTCAATTCCATTCTTTATTCCAGAGAACAATCTGTTCAAACCATGACACTGACAGCCAAGCTGGAAAAGATTTGATAGCTCACCTTAACTATTTTTTTATTGTCACTCCTCTACCAGTATCCCTGGATTATTCCACAGATGCTCCTGCAAGTGATGAAGGACTTGGGCTGCTCGTTCTAAAAATGTCTCTTCATACCTCCCAGACACTTTCTCAATTTCTCGACCATCTGATTTTCTTTCTAAACAAAACCCAATGGTTTAACTAGTTTGAAGAGCTAACCAGATAAGAGCCTGGAAATAGAAAACCTGAGGGTGCTAATGTATCTTCCTCCCCTTGACTTTTCCTTTTGTGCAGTGATAATACAGTCTTTAATTAAGTAACTGAATTGGACTGTTTATTAACATTATTTACATGGAAAGCCTCTTTTTCAGGATAAAGATATACATTTCTTCCTTTTCAATGCTATTAAAAGAATCTGTCATTATTCAGTGATTAACACAGCATCTTGGTCCCCACTGCACAGAGAAAGGGGGTTATATTCCAGTAGATTACAAAAATAACTACATTTTTAACCACATCTAGGACCATGAGCTGATTGAAATATCACCTTAAAATTTAGCTTGACCTTTCCTTCAGCATTCATTCCTGTAGGAAGTTTAATGATATCAAAACAAAATCATTCTTATTTTACTGGAACTATATTCAGTGGTTTTCTACCACGTTTCCAGAAGACAGCAGCTAAGTTTGTGACAATGCCAATAACGTAATAATACAGATTAATAGCCATAAAATGTGGTGTCGTGGAATCAGACAGAAATCCATCTTGTCATCAGTGTCATCCTCTCACTTTTACATCTGCATCCTGACTGGTAAGTGGTTAAGGAAGATGCTGTCAGGAGAAGGAGATACACAAGCTTCACTTAGATTCTTGCCCTTAGGCACATTACCAGGGAACTTGAATTTGATGAAATTAATAGAGAAGTAAACAGAGTTGTTGAAGGAATAGATGGCAAAACTGGGGCAAGAGAAAAGAGGGACTAAGATGAATAAATTCACAACTACTTAGCAGTTTATGAAGAGTACAGGTATTCTTGACTGGTTGATTTATTCCTGAGAGTTCGACTTGGAAGCAGCAGATGGAGGTAGAGATCCAAAAACAATACAGAGGCAAAAAAATGGCTCCTTTCTTTTCTGAAAGTTATTTTAAGCTATTTTGTTGTTGTTGTTGTTGTTGTTGTTAACAGCACTTGGTGTGATTTTTAAGGAAAAGTGCTGGAACGTGAGGGGATGAGACAGAGCTGTCTCTGTGTTGCGCTTGGTCATGGTAACAGACAAGGAACTTTTCAGGCAGAGTTGTATGTGTTGGTGACAGCAGATTAGACTTCCTGTAAGGGGAGTTGGAAAATACAAACTTTTCATGCCAAGTGGAAACATTTTGTGTGCAAATGACTCCAGCTACTGGTGTCTTTTGTATACAGATAAATTCTTATTTTAAAGCCTTGCAGATGCGAGCTCTGGTTGAGTAAACACCTTTGATAGAAACCTCGCAGACCTGCAGTTTTATTAAACATCTCTCACTCTCAAAACATCTCTAATCCTGTTTTAATGCTGTCAGGAAGAGCCAACAGCTGCTAAGTGCTGAGCAGTCGCTCAGGCCTTGAATGCCATGGCACATTTCACAGAGAGGAACAGTGTTTGTCAGATTATCGCTTGAGAAGTGTCAGGACTCCAGCCGCTTCCACCTGCAGGATCACCAGAGAGGCGGATGCAGGACCTTGGGCTAAAGACTTGGACTGTGGCCCGCAGACTTCCAGCCCCAAGGGACAGAAAGTCTGACATCAGTAAAATTAATCAGAGAAAATGGATGCAGTAAAAGGCCAAATTAAATTGGTGTGTGGTCAGAAAGATTGGCTGGCTAATTCTCACTGACAACAATAATATCTGCTCCGGCTCTTTACATGTATTTTCCTCCCTTGTCTCCTTTTAATTTTCAGTGCTATTCTGGTTACACTAGGGAAGGAAGATTTAAAGGGAAATAATGCTGCCAAGTCTGCTTTTGCTGCAGTTATCCTAAGATAAGATAGAACTCTATGGTGCAAGTAGCTTAGGCAAGTAAAGATGTATGATTACTTTGTGATCCCTTCACTAAGTGTGGCCAAACTCAAGCCCATTTGGAGCACACTGACTGTATTGCTTAATCTTTTTTTTTAATTTATAAATGATCATATAAGGATTTTTTAATATCTTTTGAATTTACTGCTTTGTCTGTTTGGTATACCTTTATGAATATCCCTGCTATAAGATCTTCCTAGTCTTCAAGGGAGTTAGCAGTTTTCCCTGCTACACTGCTAGGAGAGGGAGTATTCCCATTTTGTATACATAGAGAGAAGACTCAGGTGCTGTTGTAGGGACACAGGCACGCAAAACTTCTACGGTGTTGTAACTTCAGAGGATTTCTGACATGTCTGTTTTTTACTAACTAAACCAGTGAAGAAAATTCAGACATCACGAATGAGAGTTTGTACCCATCAGAAGCAGTGCTACAAGGATCTGAAGAACGTTCATGGTATTTCAATGCCTGCTAAAAGGTTTAAGCACTTGCTAACAGCTCCCCACAGTGGTTATTTATTTATTTTTAACTAAAAGTGATATTGAATGGCATTTTTAATTCATACACTACAGCCAAGGTATGTTTCTATGATGACATAGTAGAGAAAGCTCCATCAGTCCCATTCCTCAAGAAATAAATAGATGACTCCAGCATCTGGTTGGGCACTTTCTGTTTAGTGTATGAAGGAGCAGATCACTGATTGCTCTGTGGAGTGGAGCCCTGGTTTCCTTACCTTAGAGACACTGCACTCAAATGCTCTTAGAGCTGTTTTAAGGGAGGACACTTACATACCCTTTTCACCTTTCTAGGCCAGTCAACATATGTCCACTGGTCATGTCCATGGCTCCAGGCTGAGCTCTATAATGATAACACCAGAGAGACCTGCAAAATACAAGCTCCAGCTTAACAGCAAATATCATCAGCCCAAATCTCTACTTCAAGTGATCTTTCTTTCCATTCACTATTTCTTTATCAAACTGATTAGTCCTTGGTTCAGGGGATTATCTAAAGATACACTGACTGGTTCTGTGTGCCAGGGCTCTCCAGCCTGTTTTGTCAGAAGCTAATGGGCATGTCAGAATGACAAACCCCTCTCAATGGGGGCTCTGGCAGAGCACAGAGAAGGGACATCTCATGCAGAAGAGAGCTGTGCCTTCAACAGTGAGGAGGAGACAGCAGGAAGGGGTGGAAGGGGATAACTGAGCTCTTTGTGTCAGGGCATATTTGACTATGTGCTCTTCTAAGTACATTTTCCTGCAGGCGTAGCTGCAGATTAGCTGATTAAATTGCATTTGCAGTCACACAGGCCCGCCCAGGCTGCTTGGGGAAATGGGAAGGAGAGCTATTTAGCTCTGCTACTGCAGGGTCATGCTAACAGCTCTGCTCTTTCAATTTCTGAAGCAAAATCAGTCAGCAGTAATGCTGGTATCCCTTGACAGACGTACTTTATGCCATGAAGATACGGTCTAAATGTCTGAGACGCGCGTACGACGTTCTAAATGAGATGCAAACATTTCTAGGTACAAACCCAACACACTGAAGCAGTACAGCCAAAGATTAATACTTGGAAATGGTATTCTAAAGCCATAGCTGGAAGACCATTTGTGGCATGAACTGTAATAAATTTTAATTTCTTTCTTAGTTTCAATATTTGTACCTTTCAGGCTACAGTGGCTGATGCTGAAGCTACTCTTTGCTGGGGTTAAAGTTTAAAACAAGTGGCTTAAAAATACTTTCAGCCTGTCAGTAAGCCCATGTCTACATAAACACACACATTTAGGCTACAATATCTATCTAAGCACCTGACTGCCTACCTATTTACTTAATCACCAGGCTCTTTGTGTTGCAAACAAATCCTGGAATACTTCATGAGAGGAACCAGCATGATCCTTTTCATCTGTTGCCTATGAATTATCAATAGAACAGCAACTGCATTTCCCAGCAATGGTATTTTCTGAAGCTTTATAGTTCTATAATGTTGGCAAGCTTGACATGCAAAATTAACAGGCAGCATCAACAAAGCAGAATGTATTTACCCAGCTGCTGAGAATCTTTTCTTGATGGTAGAGCTGTGAGCGATGAAAGCCATTTGATGACAAAATACAGCTGGGAACTGCATTTGTCTTCTATCAAAATATGTTTTTTTCCTGTAGAAGAATAATGGAAAGCAGATCAAGATGAGGTAGTAATTGCATGCTGGTCTTTTTATGCAATGTTTCAAAGTTGGAATGTTTTATTAAAACCCTTTTTGCTAATGATGTGAGACCCATCTGCATTGCAGTAAATCGCTAAGTGGATTGTGCAGTGTATTTCTTAGACAAGATCATTGCCTCTTTTTTTCTTCTTCTGTTTGTTTTTTTTCCAAACACGCAGTTATTTACCTCACAATTCAAATAAAAGATGCCAACTATATTTACATATCACTTTGGGAAACATCATGTAACTCAGGGACTGCTACTAGGAAGCAAATTTCACTTCACACCGTCATTGGAGCATCAGCAGCACTGACAGATGCTGACAGCTTACTGCACGAGAGGACGTATTAAACATCTAATGGGATTGTGATAAAGAGGAAAATCTCCAGCAATACAACATCCATTTTACATGCTTAAGCAAACTGGATTCAGTGCAATAAAAGGCAGTGGTTTTCTATATGCTAATCCGTGCATTTGAAGTATTTAAAGTCTTTATTGGTGGCCTAATTCTGCATTACTGGTTTTAGCAGCAGGTCTATAATGGTCTGTGAAGGGGCAGAGCTTGGGCAATACTGAGGGGTTTTCCAATTCTTTACCCCTGGAGAAGACACTCGTTGGTTATTAAATTCCTGGCTTTTATCTGTGGCTTAATGCTGTGTAATGACTGACTTTAGCACAGCAAAGGTGTTAACCGAGCACAGAGAGACCTCTTGAGTCAAATGGTGCCCTTACACAGTTCAGCATCTCCTTGGCTAGCTAGAATCTTCCTGGTAAAATCTTTCCCAGGTGAAATTGCAACTGCAAAGTCTTTCCTCCAGGTTGGAGGGATCCTATTGATAACTCTGAGTATGTATTTAGCAGCTGACCTCTGCTATACAGAAAAAAGCTATCCTGTCTTGTGGCTAAATGCAACATATACAAAAAAGAACTCCAGAAAGGTCTTTAGACATTGGAAGTGAAGCACTTGAGTATGACTGCGAGTGGTGATGGGGTGGTTGTGTTCTCTTCTTTTGGCCTGGGGCTAAATATATTAGTTTGAAAGAAAAATGCAGTTATCCTGTGATACCTTCGCATGAGAATCATCCCTCAAGGTTATGCTACCCTACTTACTCTTGAGAAGTAGAATCATAGAATCATTAACGTTGGAAAAGACCTCCAAGATCATCAAGTCCAACTGTCTACCCACCATTATCATGGCCACTAAACCATGTCCTCAAGTGCCACATCTACTCGTTATTTGAACCCCTCCAGGGATGGTGACTCCACCACCTCCCTGGGCAGCCTGTTCCAGTGCCTCACCAATCTTTCAGCATAGAAATGTTTCCTACTGTCTAATCTAAACCTCCCCTGGCCAAGTAGACAGAAACAAAGCTAAGGAACAAAACAGAACTACAATTATATGTGAACTCCTGTTCTTCAAAGAGGAGACCAAAAGTAATTGGTCCCAATTTTATTTTCAGGTGATGTCTTTTTCCCCCCATGGTAACTGTGCTTGTGATATTATTTTGCATGTTCATGGCGTGATGTTGTCATTACTGAATGATTCTTACTAACAGCCAAACTCATTAGCAGCAAGTAAATAGTCCCTGCCTTTTAAATTAGAGAAAATGAGCCATACGGCAGAGTCCTGAAATGAATATTAAAATATAGCCTACGTGATACAGCACTGGCTCTCCACACAGATTTGGATGGGGTTTTTGATATCTTTTTCCCATTGCTTCTAGAAAATGCTTACTGCTGGCAAACGGAAAAAGATTTATCTTGTTATCAGTTTTTCCCAGTGGATGAACCCTGGAAGCTAGTGGCCAGTGTGACTGCTTAAATGAATCTTTCCATTTGTATTTTCAAATAGTCTGCTAATCAGCCTGGCTTCACACAGGGACGTGACTGCACCGTTTCTGTGCTGTAGGTTATTGGGTGTGCAGTGGGTGTGTAGGCTTTTTTCAGTTTCAGTTTCAGGGAAATTTTAGTATTATCTTCTGGGGCAGTTTTTAGGTGGAAGGCTATTTGCATGGTTTTCCCTCTGCCTTTGTTTCTCTCTTTCTCTTACACACAGGTATGCACACATAATCACATGTATACTTACATGTGTGATCCCCATGTATAGAGCTCACTGAATGCACATTATACTACTATATACTGAATCCTTGTGAGATGGGCATTTCCTTTTGGATTACATCTTCTTCTCCAAAGATAAGGAAATACACTGACATTCGGTATCATTTTGTTGCAACAGGAGAGTCTACACTAACAGACCCATAGTTGTAAACTTGCAGATGTGAGAATTCAGCATTGCAAAGCTTGATTTATTTGCTTGCCCAGTGCTATGTTCTATAATTAGCTTTGGCTTCCTTTCACATGGGACAAAAACCACAACGTGTTCCACAGGGAATCATCCAAGTGTGTCGAACTCGGGTGTAGTACTTAAAACCCTTTTAATTTATTTTTTTCTCCTGTATCTTTTATTACTTTGTAACTCTCACTTACTTAAAAAGATTTGCAAAGGTAGAATATATTTTTGAAGGGTAGAGATTTGTACCTAAAAACTAGGTTTCAGATGCCCATGTCCTTTCTCCTTTCTTTTAATGGAGTGAGAAAAGATCCAGTGATGTGCTAAAGGTTCTTGTGATGTCTGCAGTCTCTAAAGTTATGTTGAGGAAATGATGACGTGTCCAGCCTTCATATTAAGGAGGACTAGTGGAATATACACACTTCAAAAACATAAATGCTGTCATAGGCTGAGGAGAATCCAGTTTAAATTATGTGGAGTCTGCTATCTTTAATGATGAAGTCCTTGAATAAAGGATGATACTCTTGCTTTCTAGGCTAGAGATGGTAATCAGAAAGGAACTCAACTGTAAAACCTCGGTCCTGCATATGAAAGGGACCACTTAGTGTTATACAATTGCTATGGAAATATACCAGGGGCTAAACAAACATCCCTTTCTTCATTAACTGTGACAACAGAGTGTTTCCAGCTACACCAGAAAGCAGAGATCCCAGAAAACCTTCAATCACTGAACAGTGTTTTGTCATTTTTCTGAAAGGTTTAACAAAGACTTTCTTAAGAAAATGGAGCTTTGGAAGTTGTGAGCACTTGAAACAGAGGTATTTTTAAATCATTTTTTCAATAACCTGTAATAATTACTTGTCATTACTGATAGTCAGCTGTGGTCCACAGAGGAACCGTGTTTAGGCAAGTCATAATTGCTTCAGTGTTTTCTGTTTTAAATAGGGACTGTGGATCAGAACTGCATTCCTTCCAGAAGACAAGGTACAGCTGATACACCAGAACTGTTCTTACTCATCAGCAAAGTCTGGAACTGTGTTGTCTTGCAGCCTTTTGGCAAGTTTAGACATCTGCTCCTACAGCCCAGGATGTCAGAGTGTATTACTGAGATCATGTGAACCTAAGAACAGAGCATTTGCCTTTACAGACAACTCTTTCTCGGTTACCTTCTTCTTCCACGCAGGTTTTAGGTCTTTCAGTCAGCCATATCCTTCCCAAGACTTCTCTTATGAAGATTTGGTCAGGAGGTTTTTCTTCTCTTCTGGGAACTGAACTTCAGAGAGAGGTTAAAGAGGTCATGCCTTCGTAGAATTAATCAGAGACATTTGACTAGATGCTGCTGCCTTTACAAATTCGTGACAGTTTTTTAACTTGTATTTTGTTGTGTAAAGATCAAATCGCTCAGCTTTCTTTAACAGCTCTTCTGTTAGTGACACGTACACAAAAACACCCTTCTCCAGTCTAAAAGGTGGACATTCTTCATCACTGACTTGTTGGCCATCTGTCACATAAGGTACTCACCATGCAGTGTATTCCCCTCCAGAATGTCCTCCTTGAGAAACACATGCTGGGCTTGAAAGAAGTGAACACATCAGTCTTTAAAGAGGGAAAACAACTATCTTTCTGGATGCAGAGTGAGAGAAATTGAACCACTTGTTCTATCCCCTAACAATACGAGTTTTGTTTAATTTATACTGACAAAACTGAACGTTGAATCTTGGTCTGATTTTCTCTTTTGGTCTTTACAGTGGACTTGAGCATGATAAGGGACAGCAGACTTCAGGCTGTGATCCAAGTACTCTTGCAAATTCTAGTATTGCACTAGTTGCACACTCTCCACCACTGCCCCTGTCATTTAGTGCAGCTAAGGTAATAGAATCGTATGACTATCAGATTATACCAAAGGTCCATCTACTTCAACACCATCAGTCACCAGAAGAACATGGCAAACATAGAGTGGCATTTCCTAAGAAAGTTTTCTACCCTATAGCTGTGTGTACCTCAGAAAGTTATGGGTAATAGATTCTATTTATATTTAACAGCCTTCAGTGGATTCCTCTTGTAGTGATCTGTGGAGTGACTCTTGCCCGACACCTCCTCACTGGTCTTTTGAATGCTGCTGTTTAAAGAGAGGCCATTTGTAGTAGGAGTGGAGGAAGCCATGGCACAAGATTTAGGAGGGAGGGAATACTTCTAGCTGCTCACCCACAGAAAACTAGGGGAAGTTTAGTCCTTAACTTTATTATTAAACCCACTGTGATTCAAGCACATTTCCAGTTAATGTCTGTTACCTCGGGAAGTTAATTTTACTATTTCCATGTCAAAAATCCAGAGTTGCATTTTGCTCTAGTTCACTTATTTCTAGAGTTCCCTCTTTCTTATGAGTTACACCAGACAGAGCTCTAAGCAGCACCAGTGTCAGACTCTATTACTATTATGATGTTCCATTTGCACAGGGAAGACCTCTCTTTATTTTCATTTTCATTCCACTTCTACATTTTGTTTTCACTTTCCTCCTGAAATTCTTACAAGTGCCTAGGAATTTTAACAAGTATGGAGCCTGAAAGCTCAGTGTTAAGAGTCTGAGACATTGCTCTAGTATTTTCTCTAAGCTTTTAGCCCTTTTCTTGTATTTGGCAATGCCCAAGAAATCACAAAATAATTTCTTGCAGAGCTTCTTGCAGCCTTACGGATGCACAAAATAATTAATCTCCTTAGCTACTTGCATTAGTAAAGAGAAGGTGTGCTCAACTTTTAATAACTCCACAATAAATTAAATAGTGGTGTTATCTGATTAGGAGTAGCTCCTGGTCTCTGACAGGTGGCATTAGTGTACAGCTTCTTGGCTGTTCTCTTATTCTTTTTTGTCTTGTTTTGTTTCATGTTGGGTTTTTTTGTTGTTGGTGGTGTTTTTTTTGTGTGTGTGTGGTTTTTTGGGGGGTTGGTTTTGTTTTTTCCTGAAAAGTTATTGCAGACATGTGGGGAAAAAATGAGAATAGAAGTAAAGAACATCTATTTATTTACAGTAATAAATTGAGAGCACAGCTGTGTCATGGTTGGTTTCATTGCAAAAGTCTCAGTTTCACTGCATTTGTATCAGCTTAAGTGAAAATGTACCAGCTGGAAAAAAAATAAATCAGCATGAATCATACAGCCCAAAGGTCACTGATCTAAAAATATACATCCCAAGAAAAAGATCCAAATGATGTATGCAAACTAAAATTGCCAAGTAAAAAGTAAAATCCTTCTAAACATTCTAAACTTAGGATATAAATGAAGTTGAAAGTAATGTGGAAAGAGGCAGAAAGCCACTCTGTGATGTCACTTTCATTACAGGGAACACAGCTAAGGAGATAAAAGAAGATCATGCGGAGTCTGGGAGATTATTAAACCTCTTTATCTTGCTGTGAGAGGGGGAGAGCACATATATAGGCATTATTTTGTGTATGGAAAAGCAGGAGGAACTCCATGACTTGAGTTTTAATGTTCAATTCTAGCACTTCAGTGTATTGGTGCATAACACTGTGCATGCAGGAGCTGAGGATCATCAAGTCTCCCCACTGGTCAGTCAAATGACAAAGCTAACAAGCAAAACCAGTCCCTTTTCTTAATAAAAAATATATAAATATATGTTTATATATAAAAATTCTTAAAGGAAACAAAACCAAGCTCTGTTGGATGCTGTACCTTCCTGTCACAGCCTAATGCTGAACAAGAACAGCAAAAATGAAGCCTAAGTATGCATTAGGAATGAAAATAGAGTGCGGGTACTCTTGAAGTCAGGGCCTTATTTGTAAAGCCTAGAGATGTTTTGATCCAAAAGGAGATTGGCCAACATTTGGTCAAAATTGGCTTGTATGTGTGTGCATGTCAGAAGCTTCAAAAGGAATCTGATTAGACTTTCTTTTTCCTGAGGTGAAATCTCAGGAAATGTCTGTACTGACAGAAGCACCTTTGCAAAGACTGACTGGCCAAAGACAGTTGGCATACAGCCACCCAGGGCTATTGCCCCAGGTGACTCTTCCTAGATAATATGTTTAATTTTATCAGTAAACACTCCCCTTCTTCTTTTGTTGGCCATCCAGTAGCGGCCAGAGAGGCAGATGGGCTGATGCTAAGCTCTTGTAAGTAATACAGCTCCCCTGAATTCAAGGGAGTGAGATTGATTTGCATTAATACCTTTATCAGTCCCAGAATATTTACAGAAAGCTTTGGTATTTTATTCTTCTCTCTGCCAGCTGTCTTGGTTCTGCTTTAAAATCCGATGTCCATGCATTTCTCTCTCTCTCCCTATCCTTTCTCTGGATCTTGTAATGTTATGCTGCAGGGATACTGTCTGTATAAAGTCACTTCTTAATTGCAAAGTTCCTAATGGGCTTAATGAGTTTCTTTTCTTTCTTAGAGTGGCTGTCAATCGGTACCCTTCTTTTTCTGGTACATTCACTGATTTCATTATTTTGCCTGTATTTGTTTTAAGAGAATTTTTTCAAGGAGAGGTAGAAGGGCACAGAGAAGGAGGAACTATTGCCATAAAAACTCTGGGGTAATAGTGATGAAGAAGAGACTTTGCATGGTTTTCTAAAGATGGATAAATTCCAAGTTTATTTAATTTCCCCTGGCTGTCCTTCTCACTGCCTCATCTCCTTGACTGCGAGCTATCTGACACACTTGTAAACCAGAGACCAGAGCAGGTGGTGCATCACTGCATCAGCAAGCAGGAAGCCACACAGAAGCAGAAGGCCAAGCAGTGGATCCTTGCATTAGGAAGAGGCAGGAAGGCAATGGAGCACACCAGGAAACGGAATGGAGGAGCTATGGAAGAGCAGAAGCTGAAAAGAATAGCACTTTTTCATTATCAAAGGCTCAATTTAGCAGCTACTTCAGTGAGATTGTGGTAGATTGCTGCATATTGGGTGAACACTGAGAAAAGACATTCAGATTAACAAAGACCAAATAATTTAAGGTACCGTGAATATTTACCCTGTCAGTTCATCCAGAAGAACAAAACTGTGTTTTAAACTAAAGCACATTCTGCTAATGATGTAGAAGCATCTGTGTTATTGTTGCTGTTTGCTGATACAACTGTCACTGGCAGCATTGCTCCCTCAAGTGCCTTTCTGAGTAACAGTACTGGACTGGCACATTGTGGTGTGGGTTTTATTGTGTAAAACAAAGAGACGTGTTGACTTGCTAAGAGTTTACAGTATTTCCTGCACAGTTTCTAAACCACCTGAGACCAGTGGCAGTGTGGTTGTTTTTCTCTTATATCTAGTTTTCACAAAAAGAAAGTCAAGAAACACCTGAAAGGTTTGTCTTCATACACCAGATGTCTTTCTAACACAAAGCACAGCTTTAAAGGCTCAGCTGTGGTCTGTGGTGTGGTAAGTAATTCCATTTTGTGCTTGTACACAAAGGACTGGGGCTTTTTTTGCTGTAATTTTTATAACAATTTCTCAAACTTAGCTTTCACTGTGAAGTTTTTATCTAAAGTTCTTGCTGGTTACACCAGCTTTCCCTCTCCGAAGTAAAATTACCTTTGCAAGCAACATAATTCTTCAGCCAGCAAGGATGGGAAGCGACATCAACTGTCTCAGGTGCACTATTAGATAAGGAAAGGCAAAGGATAATCGGGTGCTTCTCTCCAAAACTTGCATTTCTGGCTACCAGAAAGCTCCCAGCCATGTTTAGATCCTCACTGCCACGAGTAAGAGAAGTCACACTTTCCGACCGCAAGGAAGGATTCCTGGCAGCACCCAGGAATGGTCAATTTATGCAGGAGAGGGAAGGGAACAATCGTGCTTCAGACAACCAAGAGGACTTCAAACACATAGATCTGGGCCAGACAATGCTGTAGAGAACCCATGGCAAGAACCCGTGCTCAAGTCACATATGGCATAACGACAGGCAGCAGTCAGTGCTCCTTTCCACCTACTTCTGCTTAGTAGCTTTATTTTTCCTCACTTGACATTTTATTCAATATGTGTATTTGCCTTTTTTGAAGTCAGACTCTCCTAACTGGCCTTGATTAGGAAAAGAAAAGCAGAAAAGCAGGGCAGTTTACATCCCCAGTGCTTGTTCAGAGTAACAGTAGGAGAGCACGGTACAATGACTGAGCGTGCTCGAGTCTAAGGAGGAGCATGAAGAGTTGATGGACAACGTGGCTGAAGAAAAGAAGAAAGTACAAGACAGGTATTAGAAGAATGCTGAAAGCTGCAGGAGGGCTGGGAAGTGTATAACAGGACTTCCATGGATAAGGCAAATAGCTGAAAGGAAACATACACTGGCCCATGTGAAAAAACACAGAAAACACTTCATACACATCCTAGTGTGACCAGCAGGAGCAGGGAGGTGATCATGCCCCTGTACGGGGCACTGGTGAGACCTCACCTTGAGTACTGTGCCCAGTTTTGGGCACCACAGGACAAGAAGGACATTGAGGTGCTGGAGCAGGTCCAGAGAAGAGCAGCGAGGCTGGTGAGGGGTCTGGAAACCACGTCTTGCGAAGAGTGGCTGAGGGAACTGAGGTTGTTTAGTCTGGAGAAGAGGAGACTGAGAGGAGACCTTACTGCTCTCTACAGCTCCCTAAAAGGAGGTTGTAGCAAGGCTGGTGTTGGTCTCTTCTCCCAGATGACTAGTGATAAAATGAGAGGAAATGGCCTCAAGTTGTGTCAGGGGAGGTTTAGATTGGATGTTAGAGGGAAATTCTTTACTGAGAGAGGGGTTGGCACTGGAACAGGCTGCCCAGGGAGGTGGTGGAGTCACCATCCCTGGAGGGGTTTAAACAATGAGTAGATGTAGCCCTCGAGGCAATGGTCTAGTGGTTAGGGAGATGTTGGGATGAAGGTTGGACTCAATGTTCCTAGAGGTCCTTTCCAACCATAATAATTCTAGGATTCTAAACTAAAACAAACAAATGTTTGAGTTCATAAGCTCTGAAGTGTATTGCTATTTGCACTTTGTTTATCACAGTTTGATATCTTTCCAAACCATGAACCAGCTAATGAGTATTTCATTCCTATTTATACACCCTTACAGGCTCTAACATCCCCTCTACCCTAGTCATAGGAGGCATTTGAAATCCACAGAGGTGGGTCCCAGAATTGTATTCCTATTGGTTTTGTTGGGAAAGTTTTTATATTTAGAAGGCTGTAGCATCACATACCTTCCCCACCTAGGGAATGTTGTTCTGGAAGCATCCACATTAAATATGTCTGGGTGCTACTGTAGGAGACTGAGGCCCCACTTGGTCATGAAACAGTAAATAATGAGCAACTTCTTGCTGTCTCCTTCAGTATAAACTACGAGCATCACATTAAATTAGTTGCTCATTAATGCAGTTCCATGGGCAACTCCCTCCAGAATTGTAGAACTTCCTACCACGGTTTCTTATGGGCATTAAAATTTCACAGGGTTTCAATAGCAGCAGCACAAGTTACTGGAAAAGGAATTAATCAAAGACTATAGAATACAATGTGAAAAACTCTGACCTTGGAAGTCCCGAGGCTGGGAGAGTGTTCTGGAGAAGTGCCACCACTTGCCTGGCCTCCTCTTTTCTCTCAGCATCTGTTGCTGGTCGCTGACAGAGAGTATGAGGCTAGTTAGACCATTCCTCTGAGCCAGCAGAGCTGCTCTGTTCCTCTGTAACCAGACATACAAGGTGATGAGTCAAACTGGACTGGGTACTGCACTTTTGCCTCTTCCAAATTTCAGGTCTCCCATTATTTCAGATCTGCCAGCTGTTACTCCTGCTGCCACAGTCCTGGCACACCTGCCTGACAGTCTGTTCCCATGCTGGACTTTCCAGCCTTTGGTGACTATCTTGGCCAGACAGAGCCACGTTTTAGATAGTAAAAAAAAAAAGAATAAGGCCATGCATCCATGTGGACATCCTGCCCTTGTCATCTACTGCCATCAGCAGCCACTCCAGCTGGTGTCTGGCACAGCTCTACTGGCTAGACTGGGAGGTTTTGTCTTTGAGCAGGCTCTGCTATGCTACTTACCTCTCTGGGGCCCTCTTTCTGACTGACAGATTGAACGAGAAGATGAAAAGGCATCATGAAATATCTAAACCAGAAAGGTGAATGTCAAAGAATGGGAAAACCAGTGGTTTGGATGAGAAATTGAACCTGAGCTCCATGTTGATCTACCACAACTCACTTGTGTGTGGTGTCCCCGAGGAGCTGTGCTCAGCAGCGTTGCTGGGTCAGTTGAAAGCGTGTATACCATATCTTGGGACAAAAGGAACTTCCAAGGGGAGGATGCTTGGCACTAGCAGAGGAAGCTTGTCAAGTACATACATGTCCTTCCAGTGCAATGTGTACAAGCCGTAATCAGCCCCAAGTCCTGCCAGAACTTTCTGGTGTAGACATGACCTCAGTCCTGTGCAGCGAGAAACCCAAGCTAATATTTGTGCAAACTATGTGTGCAAAAACTGAACAGCTCTCTTGCTGGCATGATTGCTGTGAGGCTGAGTAACAAGTTAGAGGGTGAGCTGGCTATACATAGAACCCCAAGAATGGTGTAGATACATGAATTATAATCAAGCTGTCCAAGTTACACTCATGCCTTCTTGCACATAATATTCTGAAATGGTGGAGGATGACAGTTACCTTTTTATTTCTATTTTAATTTGACTCCTCAGAAAAGGGATAGTTTTTGTCTGCCTTCAGTAACACTCTGGTTATTTCATAAAAGTGGAAAACCTTTTCAAACTACCGCATTTAAATTGAGAAAGTAATTTGTTATCGGCAGAGATCTCATGTTCCCCCCTTCTGTGATTAGAGGGAGTGACATGTCTTTGCCACTGGCTGACTTGTGTGTCACTTATGTTGCCAGCAGCAATAGTTTCACGTGCTGACCCTAATGAGTCATGACATGTATCATTAATTGCTCTGACATGAATTTTTCTTTTGCACAGATGATGTGTATAGCATTAGTAAAGTAACCAGCCAAATACTTCTCTCTGTTACTGTTTTCAAAGAAAGTTGTTCCATGAAATATATATTGAATAGTGGCTTCATCTTAGGAATGTACTTTCAACTCTATATTAGGATGAGCAACTGGTTGTTCAGCCTGGAGAAGAGAAGGCTCTGGGGAAACCTTATTGCAGCCTTCCCTCATTTGAAGGGGGGCTACAAGAAAGCTGGGGAGGGACTTTTTTCAAGGCCTTGTAGTGACAGGATGAGGGCTAATGGCTTCAAACTGGAAGAGGATAGATTTAGATGAGAAATTAGGAAGAAGTCCTTCACTGTGAGGGTGGTGAGACACTGGAACAGGTTGCCCAAACAAGTTGTGGATGCTCCATCCCCTATATGTGTTCAGGACAGGTTGGATGGGGACTTGCTCAGCCTGGTCCAGTGGGAGGTGTCCCTACCAGTGGCAGGGCACTGGAACTAGATGATCTTTATGGTCCTTTCCAACCCAACCCATTCTGTGATTCTATGATGCATGGAAATGACACACCGAAAATCAGTCTGAGAAAACAGAGGACTGCTATCGTAGTGATATAAATACATACCAGACAAATGAGTCCTTTCCATTGCACAAGGCTACAGATGAAGTCAAAACAGTATAGACATGCAGCTGAGAAAGTGAGGGAGATGTTAGAGCAGGCAGTGGGAGGTCTTCAGTCTGCTGGTGTGGGATCAAACAACTTTAATCAGCAACCCATCTCCTTTGGCATGTAGAACTGAAATTCCACTTGAAAAAAATATCCTCAGCAAGGCTATTTGGAGAATTCCATGTAAAATGATGGCTTTCCATTTTCCCACTGAAAGGAACTTGTTGGGTCTTAAGATAATATTGAGCCTTTTACTTTCATGCTGCAGACAGGAGCCAGTTTTCCCAATTGGAAAAATCTTTCTATTGCAACTCAGAAGCCACTGCCTCAAACACAAGTTGAGTATTCCTGCTTGATAGCCATAAAATATGTGGCTGTCTTGACTATCTTAAAGGAGAATGGAAAGAGAGAACATTTTCCTCCTGTGTAAGCTATCACATCAGTCAATACCCTCTCAAAAGAAAACAATCCACAGAATTACAACAGAAAGTAAAGAGGTTGGTGGGGGTTTTTTTATTGTTTTGGTTGGTTGCTAGTTTCACAGTTGCTCTACAGTGATTTTAGTACATTAAAGGTTTTCTCTTGCTGTCCTGTGCACTAACATGGAACTAGAGCCTCACGGGAAACATTTAGTAGAGCAAGATACTTTAACTTTAAATCCCCACAATCAGATTACTGGACAGATGGGTATCTAGCTTTGTATGTCTTCTTTAGATGCAGGATCAGCTCTTCCCTGAGACACTGAGATACATGACATGGACAGCTAACACATGAATAATAGATTCAGAATCCTAGTATAAATATCCTTTCTTGCTAAGCAGGCATAAAAACTAATGCAAAACCAAGATGAAATGTGCCTGATTAAAATTAGTTTCCTAAATCCTTTTAGAAAGCCTTTAAATACAGGAGCAATTTGCAAGATGTGCTTTTTCCTAAAGAGCTGCATGAGTTCCTGAGTCAAGGATAGCAGGTAGATGGAAACAGAGGTACTTTTTTTCCTTCTTCTTGCTTGCCTGCTGTGGTTCCTACTCTCTTAGAGAAGCACAGCAAATTCTGTCGGGAGGGAAGTTAACATTAGACAATGTCCCAGTAATTCAGGAACATCCTAGTGTTCCCTGCTGTAGTTATCGGTGGTTTAAGTCTTTCAAATATTTTTTACATCAAACTGGTGGAAAAAACAGTTTACATTCAATCTCATGGTCCTCAAGCCTATTATTTACAGTAGGACTTTGAGGTTGACAGCATTTTTAGTAAAGGAAAGCTTTTAGATTATTTAAGTACTAACTCTTGGCTTGCCTTTTCTGTTTGATGCTTTTAGGTTTATAGCATTAGCCTAAATGAATCAGATTCTTCTCACAGTTCTGTACCTCTTCATAAAGGTCACTGTTTAGTTCTTGAAAATACTGGAAAGAAGATACGTATGACATTTTATGCTATTGATCTGTTTAGAATGGATCATTGTGGCCTTCAGTGCTTCACTTTTCTCACAAGCCCACTTCGAGTGCTGCTGTCAAGGTGGGAAATAACCTTCCATGTCTTTCCTGAGTTTCTCTGCCCTTACCTTCTGCCTGCATTTCACCCCTTGACAAAGTCTTTTTATGTTTGGACTTGGTCTTTATATTCAGGACAGTAGGTAGCTGGTCTTGTATTTCATCTCTTGTGCCTCAAAGAATTTCACACCATATCAGCTATGTTAATATCCAGTACACGCTTACTGTGGAGAGATGAGCTGCTGAAAATAAAGTAAAAATTAAATATTCATTGACTTGAAGGTTAATTTGACTGGGAGTGCATGTGTGTAGGAGTAGTATGCTTGCAAGCTCTGTAGTAAGTAGGTTTTCAACTTATGTAAGTGACAGGCTGATTTCAAAGTTATAACATTTCATCCTGATGATGGACAATGAAAATAGAAATGAATATATGGGAAAAAGTTCTAGAGAATATTCTATCTGACTTCTGCTAATGGAACAAACCCATACAAGCCATGGAGCAAATTCATAACAGTGGAGCTAATCCATAGGTACATAACATACCTGGGATAAAAGACTGAATTGTGGGGTGTTTATCTTCCATGGCACAGCTGAAAGCCCTGGCAGTAGGAAAGCAGGATGGTGCATTCAGGAGTTATTTGTACTGCTTCCCATTTGGAATTTGCTCTGTGGGTAGAAAGCTGCTTCTGTGGGCAATGATGTAGGACAATATTCTGAAAATGAATTAAAATGAAAAACTTCTTAGAGAGTTTTACAGTAATGGAGACTTCAGATACAGGAAGGGGAATGAAAAGCAAAAAGAAAAATCAAAACACAGCACCATGTGTTGCCAGAGGAATAAAAAGAGGAGTGGCTTCCATGGGAAAGAAAAAGCTGAAAGCTCAGAGATCCAAAAGAACTAAGTAAGCCTTCAAATTTCAGTCACAGCCCCACTGGAGACCCTAGTGAGTTAGAAATGAGGATGCAGTTAGTAGTTTTCCCAGCCTGCTCTGGGGCTTGGGGGCCATTTGGAATCTTTTTTTAATTAGATCACTACTGTTGGTCTAAGTGGGTTGGAATTTTTTTCCATTCCTCTGCATTATCTTTTAGCATATTTACAAAATGTGGTCAGAAGGAAGATTAAAAATAGATCTCCTAACAGTGAAATATATTGGTTACTTTCAGCTTGGAGCTCTCCCTTTTGTTTATCATTCTGTCTAGGATAGAATTTGATTTGTTTTAAAAGGCCATTTCATTTTATAGGCTATGCAATCTTGTGTTCATCTCCCAGGCTTGTATTTTCACCACTGACACATCTGACACACTTATTATTAGAAGTCATTGCTTACTTTAAAATACTGGTTTTCCTCATTTGTGTAAGGTGTTGGCTCCTCTGATGTGTCCTGTTAAAAAAAAAAGAAATATTCTGAGCACAATTTCAGTCTTTTGAAAATTACTTCTTGCTTATCATATAAGTTTTTTGCATTATGTGCCTTTTAAAGTAAACATCTGAGTTGAACTTAAAATGTCATCTGCAAAAATGTTAACAAAAAATAGAAGAGAATCATAGATCAATCATAGAACGGTTTGGTCTGGAAGGCACTTCTAAAGGTCATCTAGTCGGACCCCCTTCAGTGAGCAGGGTCATCCTCAGCTAGAGCAGGGTGCTCAGAGCCTCATCAAGCCCCACCTTGAATGTCTCCAGGGATGGGGCCTCAACCACCTCTCTGGGCAACCAGGGTTCCACCATTCTCATGGTAAAGAACTTGCTTCTAACATCCAGTCTAAATCTACTCTTCTCTAATTTAAACCATTGCCTCTCATCCTTTCACTCCAGGCCTTTGTCAACAGCCCCTTTCCCACCTTCTTGTCAGGTCCCTTCAGGTACTAGAAGGTGGCTGTCAGGTCTCCCCAGAGCCTTCTCTTCTCCAGGCTGAACAATCCCAGCTCCCTCAGCCTGGCCTCATAGGAGAGGTGCATCCTGAGCATCCTTGTGGCCTCCTCTGGCCCCACTCCATCAGGTCCCTGTCCTTCCTGTGCTGAGGGCTCCAGAGCTGGACACAGTGTTCCAGGGGAGGTCTGACCAGAGCAGAGNAGGGGAGGCTGACAGGTCAGTAGCTCCCAGGATCCTCCTTTCTACCCTTTTTCAGATGGGTGTAACAGGTCCCTTCTTCCAGCCACCAGGGACTTCCCCTGACTGCCAGGACTTGTCAAATATTACTGAGAGTGGCTTGGTGACTCCATCTGCCAGTTCACTCAGAACTCTGGGATGCATCTCATCAGTTCCCACAGACTTATGTGTATTCAGGTTCCTCAGGAGGTCACGAAACCAATTTTCAGATACAGTGGGGGGGACTTTGCTGCCCTGGTCCTCACCTTGTTAACCTTGTGATTTTTTAACTTGGGAGGTGTTGGGAGAGAGGTTGCCAGTGAAGCCTGAGGAAAAAAAAGCTTTTGAGAACCTCAGCCTTCTCCTGTTGTTCCTAGCTCACTGTCCTTGCTCTTCAGGGGGGTATGTTTTCTTTTTTTTGATGTGCCTGTAGAATCTTTTCTTATTATTCTTAGCATCCCGTGCTAAGTTCAGCTCTGGCTGTGCCCTGGCCTTCCTGACTTCATCCCTACACAACTGGGCAGCATCCCTATACTCTTCCCAGGATACCAGTGCCTGCTCCCAGTTCACAACAGTGAAGCCTGTTCTGCCTTCCTCTCCATGTCTGGACCACTTTTCCTGTACACAGATACATGCATAAGCCTTTATCTCTATGTAGTAATTAAACACACAGGGCAATTCTATCTTTTTAACAAGAATTCAGAGTAGAAAAGAATTAAAATCACAATTAACTTAAGGAATCTGAATGAAAATGAAAATTACTTGAGCTTAATTAGAGAACTCTGCTTGTTTCCTTTTGCTTCAGCTGTATTTCTCTCAGGATAAGAAAATGAGAATGATCATAAAGCTGTTTACCCAGTCTTCTTAACTCTTGTTCTACTACTCAGTGCAGGATTAGACCTAGTGTTGGTTTCAGGATCTAATGTTCCTAGTCCAGGAAAATCTGTGAGCAAAGCTGAGGATAATGGAGAAATGACCATTCTGAAGATTGACAGTCAAGAGAAGAATAAGATTTTTAAGAAACTAAGAAATAGACATAAATGGTGACAGAGTCCATTTTGAAATGCAAATATATAAGGCGTGCTGTAGGTTGGGCAATGACCTAGCAACCTGTTTATGATGGTTTTGTAAAGGAAGGTAAGAGAAGAGTGATTTTCTGAGGTCGTGCTTTAATGCTGGGTGACAGTGGAGGCAAAATAAGAGATATGTTATATTTTTAGCACCCAGTCCTTCTGAGATCTTGTACATTTCTTTTCTAGTATCATTTGCTCCAGCATCATTTGAAAACACAATGGTTTTGCCTCTTTGCATCTCTGGGCCACACTATTTGGTAAATTAGTTTCCTTCTGTCATTGTGGTTTATTGTGAGAGAACCAAGCCATGATAAAACCCCTTGCACTGCAGCATTATCTGCAGCCAGAACAGTCTATTGTCCATGTTCCACTGAAGGAAGAAGTAAAAAATACGTTAGTCCTGTCTCTTCCATTTAATTATCTAAATATCAATTTAAAACAGATTTTTTGTCACCTCCACACCCCCCGATAGAAAAGCAGAAACAAGTTTGCAAACTTCAAGTGTGTTGTATTTATATTTAGCTTGTCAAAACGGATCCAACCGTGCCTTCCCAGGCGTGCTGACAAACAGACAACTACATCTGAAGATATTTTCTTCCTAAATGTTGAACAATTCATGGTCTGTAAATCCTTTGACATGCCTTCAGCATTTTTGCTCATTATTTTTTCATTGCATGTTCTTTTTCTATTATAATTCAGTTTAAATTGCCTGGTTTATCAGCAGGCTATAGCATGTGAAACTGAACAAGAAAGGATTTCCCTTCTTGTGGAAAAAAAACAGTGTAGATTGTAGTCTGTATTCTCCATTTCCTTTCATTAGACACCAGGGACCTTCATTCATACATTTTCAAAGCCAGGAAGATGAGTTTTCAAGGTGTATGTGCCCTAAATGGCACTAAAGAAAGTGGCAGCCCCAGTGGTCAGTGAGGATACAGAAGAAATAGAATGAGAAGTGAAAAAAAAGGACTTTTTTTGTATGAGTCTGACTGAGAAAAACTGTGTGCTTGTAAGAGAAGGGACAATTAAAGCAGAGTTTGTTCTTTTCTAGCAAACTTCTTTTTAAATTTGTGGTCTAGATAAAGAAATATGCCTTCTAAGAAGTAATTAATATCTTTTATTAACATCATGTCTCAGAATGAATTTTGTTTGAAATTCTCTGCCAGCAGATAAATTAGCATGATTGAACTGTGAAATGTGAAAGCCATAATTCATCTGCTTTATTCAGGTAATTATTTAAATTACAGATAAGCAAAAGAGGAGGGACTTACATTTTAATAGATCACAGAATAATCCTGTGTCAGAAAAGTATACAAAACTTGAAAAGAAATGTCTGGAAATTAACAATTTGGAAGGTCTGGAAATTAACAATTTGAAGGTTTTGGGGTTTTTTTTACCCTGAAGACAAAAAGGACTATATATAATCTATAGGCTACTTGTGACACAGATTAATAAATACTGGCAAAAGGTGGTAAAAAATGCCAGCCCCTTCTCTTTTTAATATAAGGAATATTCCTTTTTTTTATATAGAATCACCTAGGTTTGAATAGACCCATGGGATCATCATGTCCAACCTTTCACCCCACTCTACAAGTTCACCCCTAGACCATATCCCCCAACACTACATCTGAGTGATTCTTAAACACATCCAGGGATGGTGACTCAACCCCCTCCCTGGGCAGCCTATTCCAATAGCCCACCAATTTTACTTCGGAAATATTGGAAATAAAATGGAGTGTGGAAGCTCAAAGTTTATGTCTTGTTATATCCCAGTAGATTGATTGATTGATTTTTTTTACTTTTGGATGAAATGCTCTTTTTAAGATCTTTTTGAATTGCTTGGGGAAAAATAAAAAACAAATGAAAACTAAAATGACTTCAATCTCCTAAAGATTTGCTACGACTATTACATCTTCTTGATTTTTCTTAAACATTAATGTTTTCTTGCCTCCTGCAGTAAGTAAAATAATTAGAAAAAACAACCTGTGAGAATCAATGCAGGTAAATTTCCTTGTGGTTAAACTACTTGCCTAGTGTCAGGTTTATCTTCATGTTCATGTTTCAAGTAGATTGAACAGTAGGGTGAACTTGTCCCAGTTTTATTTGGTCCACATGGGCAGCTTTACAACTCTGCCTTTGCCAACATACACAAGAAATCGGCTTCTGGACCAAGAAAGAGGAGGATGGGATGTTAGGAAATCTTTCCTAAGCCTTTCAAGTGTATGGCATCGTGTGGGACTACCATTGCCCTAATCTTGTTTCACACAGATAAGCACTTCACAGATGTCAGAGCTGTGTTCAGTCAATTTAAAAATCCATTGCCAATGGCTAATAATAGCAATTTTGGCTAATAATAGCAACCTCTGTTAAGGGTTGGCTAATATGGTGTGAAATTAGTGCTATCAGGTGTACACTGTTGCAGAATATTGGAAATGTTTGATGGAGTTCAGCCTTTGTCCTCAGCCAGGGTTTCCAGACAAGACAGGAACAGTGAGAGTGAGGCTGGGCAATCATTCCTGCTCCGAAATGGGATTATGGTCTCAGGAGAGGCCTGTGGGATTTGAGCCTCAGGCAGCTCCCAGAACCTAATCCATCCCCCTGTACAATGCACCAGAGATAGATGAAGCATCTCTTTATCCCTCCTTTTCTCCAAAAAGCCTCTTGTTGGATGGCACTTTTCCCCTGGGGTACCCTTTTGGAAGCCCAGATCCAGCTAATACTGAACAGTCAGCTCCAGCCTTCTGTGCTTGTGGCATCTCAGCCACTGTTTTAAAGGATGCTGCTGAATGGTCCCCACTGGTTAGGCTTCAGAAGAGACCTGATCTTTGAATGCATCTATGAGCACAGTGAACGCATCCATAGGTAAGAGTATGATGGAAGCAGAGTCCATAAAGTTGATAAAAAGCACATCTGGAGATGAGATGATGACTTGCTATGACAGTCCCCAGCACTGAAATGCTGTTGTTTCTTGATGTCCCTGATGCTACGGGGCTACGGACTCGTTACGTGTATGAGTTTTTCAATTCTGAATACTAAAAGCTTCCTCTGAGATAAAGGCACAAATTGAATGCTGCAGGTGATCTGTAAAAAGTAAAATTCATCCCTTTACTGATACAGTGGGAGAGGAGAGGAGAGAAAAAGGACCGTGAGAATAAGATAAGTGGTGACGATTTTCTACTCGCAGTATCACTTAACCCCATGACTGGGGAATTCCACGTTCCAGTCCATAATCTACTGTCACTTAAATGCCTCTTGTTTAGTTGGCACTTGGGGATTTTAATTTTTCATAATACCCTTCTCAGTTCTCAATGTTTACACAAATCAGTGAAGAGCTTTGAATCCTCGCGGGTCTCAAACTTTAAATATGTTCTCAAAAGCTTCTTTATCATTTCCTAGGCTTTTCCCCAGTGAACATCCTGGAGATTTTCACAGCTCCTGCTAGGTGCCACATCAAAATGAGAGAAAGCACATAAAAAAATGCAATTCTATACATTGTTTGAGTGTAGCACTGAGATTTATGGATTAACTAACTTTAAATTCTATGCTTTAAAAATATTTTAAAATACTATATGGAAAAATAATGTTAAACAGAAAGCTAATCTTCATGCTCTCATGTTATTAATGTGTTCAGCCATCTGTGTAGCATAAGTCATGCTGATTCAATAACTAAATAATCTCAATACTTTCTCTTAATGCTCTAAGAAAATAAAGCCTCCTTTTTCTTCCACTGAAAATCTGGCAATACATTCAAAAATTCAGACAAGATGGACCTGGCAGAGGTTGTGGTTCAGGACCGGGGAGAATTCACTGAGTGCTTATGTTTCATTCTCATGTCTCCTAATTGCAAATCATGATTGCAATCTTCAGCTCATGTCAGCTGGTATAAGCCTGCTCTTCTTTGATTTATACAAGGCTGAAGATTTATCCTGGGGATGTGCCTACATTGTGCCAGGCAGTGTCACACAGAACTGCTTAGGTCAGGAGGCAGCACAGACACATTGCTGGGGCTTTTTGCTCCAGTTAACACACCTTGGATCCGAGCAGAGCTGGTGAGCTCTTGGCTGGTGATGACAAACCTGGGTGGCCGGGGTGCAGAGCCTTACCCGAACTGAGCCAGCTGTAATTGAGCTACCAGAGCAGAAACCACAGCAACAGTGGGATTTGAGGTGAGCCAACCAGAGACCCTGTTGACCTGATCAGGTAGCTACAGCTAGGTTACATGGGCCATGCCTCTGCCATGCCTGTGTGCTGGCCCCAAGAGCAAGTGTCACCACATAGGTCACTTCTACACAGTCACATCCTCTTCCCAAAACAGAGAGGTCTGGACTGCAGTGCCAGCTGGGAGCTATCACTGGCCTCTGCTGCTCCCAGCCTATTCCCCAGGAGATCACTACTTGGGATTGGCCAGGACTGGGCTAGAAAGTGTGACCACAACAGGAGTGTACTGGGCAATCGCACGGCTGCACTTGGGTCTGCGGAGTCATCTTTGTCAAGGAACATCTGTAGACATGGCCATGAGTTCTGACACCTGAACAACCTGAACTGCAGCTGTCCTATCCGTGCTTCACCCAGCCTTTCCTCATCCGATGAATCCCGGTAGGAATTGCCCAGAGCACGTGCAAGAAATGAGATGAGATGAAAATAGCACCCACATAACTGGATCCGAGCTGTAAACAATGTAATATCAGGTTTTGCACTTCTCTCTTCTGCTATGTTTGTTATACAAGAAGGGCAGTTTAAATAATTTCTCTGTGTTTATGAATTCCCAATGTGAATTAACATTCAGTGCAATAAACTGGAAAATGCCAAGCACTATTTTAAAGCTTCTTTTTCCAGACACGCTGTGCCTCAGATTTGGTCCTTCTTCTTTGCAGGCTCCATAGCCACAGAAAGAATGGGGAAGAAAACAGCATGAATAATGTGCTTAATTTAGAATGATTTTGCAAGCAGATTTCTAAAATCTTATTATGTTACAGTTATTTCAGTATTTCTCTTTTTTTACTTTAGAGGAAAATAAAGTGTCTTCATATTAAGGTAATGTTTTCTCTAGTGTTCTTATTTTTCCTACAGACTAATGGTAATGTGCAATGCTTTTAGTTTCTTGGATCTGTAGAAAAGCAAAACTTTTTCTTTATAGAGGTTTCTGAAAAAATCTGATTCAGCCTCCAGAAGTCAACGATTTGGTATTGTTTGTGATGGCATGTTCTTTACCTGCATCCCTGAGAACAGTTGCACTGCTTACATGGCAACAGATGAGAGTTTGTACTAAAAATCTCCCAGAACCCAGGGATAAACAGAGACTTGGATGTGTTGACCAGTAATGTGACAACAGTGGGTGGACAGTGAGTGGGAAGAATATTGAAGGAGGGAAGTTGAATGCCACCGATTCTTTGGAGCTGAGAAATAGAGAAGGAAAAAAGAAGCTGACATTTATCCTTAGGATCAATCTGGATGCAGGCAATCACCACTCCTAATGGCAAATTCACAGAGGGATGTAACCAATGCACACACTCTGATGTTTGCTGTGGTTAGGTGTGGAAACAGCATGGTTAGAAATATGAGTTATCTGAGGAGACAGTGGTTACTAATATTGCAGTTTTCCAGGTCGGGGTAGGGACAGTGCTCCAGCTGAATGGAAATCAGGCTGTATCATGGCATCAAGGTGCCAGTGGGCTTTGGTTTTCTACAGATCATTAAAACTCCAGTTGGAGGGGACCAGCTAGTTGTCAAAGCATCAGGCTGGAGTGGATATGCATATGTCTCCTTATTCCCTGTTCCCCAGGTTACATGCAGTCCTGTTTGCTAATTCCTGTTCATGGCAGTGCTGCCAAATTCTCCTGCTATGGTTGTACCCACCCGAGCACGTTTGGTGCAGACAGTGTCATTTCTCAGGCTTGACAGCAGGGTAGTGGAATCAGTCTGATTTATCTCAAAGAGAACATGACAGAGTCAAGGAAAAGCTAAACCTCAGAAACCCCACTGCTGTTTTCTAGGAGAAGCTGATGGAGAGGCAGAAATAATTTGTTCTAATAACATAGGGTAACTTACTCCACCAGCCCTCTGCTGTCTTTACTTCTTCCCTGACTTTTCTCTTTTGAGTTATTGGGAAGGATTACATCCCAGGGACACAAGTAAATAAGACAACTACCAAGTGTTTTGAAAGCACTAGAGCAATTTTGCATGGGTTCTGCTAATGGCAGAACCTAATGCCCAGTAAAATGAGAGGGAGAAGCATGCAAAGCAGAGATACTCAGGGCCAGGCCACAGACAGGCATATATTATAGTCTGGTTTCTCCTGTTTAGCAAAACCATTCCTCTTCTGCATTAGCAGCACTGACTGACCAGTCGTCAGGTACCAGAGAGCTATTCACATTACAGCAGGCACAACTGATAAAACCCTTTGGAAAGCTGCTGCAGTATTTTTCCCTGCTGTAGGTTAATCCTTGAGACCAAATAGCCAAGATAGTTTGAGCTTGTCACCCACAAGTTGCCCACACAGGTATGCCAGAAGCCAAATAGCTTTGAAGGCTTTTAGTTTAGAGCAATCTAAAGGTATCCAGTGCAAACACTCCCTGAACTACACTGAAATTGAAACCCCAACAGTAGTGCCTGGGAAAAAAAAATAGAATAAAGAGCTACTTATGAATAAAAAAGAGAATTGTCTAAAGGACCCGGGTCAATCTAAACTTTAAGTTGTAGTTGAGCTGCTGCTTGTTTGCCATAATAGGGCAGCTGTGCTGAAGAATCAGCTGCCTGGAGAACAGACCTGGTGTGTGCAATAGCTCCTCACAGGAGCATTAAGTGTGCACGTGTGATAGGAAGTGATGAGAATTTATGTTTGATAATAAAATTATCCTTCTGAAATTTGCAGACTGTACTTGCTTCTGAATGAACCAGCTAGCTTTCCTGAAACCAAACCCAATCCAGCTAATGCTACCAGAGAGGGTTTTTAACCCTTCTGTGCCCTCTCCATATATATCCTCTGTATGGGAATGATTTAGAAGAGAAGATGTTTCCATGAAAGCCCTAACTAAATGGGCAATCCTTTCTGAATTCTGGAGAATTTGGAATTGTATCCAGCTCTCTGGATTAGGTGCCTGTTATAAAGTTGTATATTTCTGCTCAAGAAAATTATGTTTATTTTAGATTGTTACATTGGGCAAGACCACTAAGTCTGGCTTGTGTATTTTCAAGGAGTGCCACGGAGTGTTAGTGCCATGCCACAAATATTCTTTGAATTACAACAGAATATGCATAACAAGGGGAGACAAAACAGAAAGGAGGAGAACCCAGGAGTCAAATGTTCATTCTTTGTAGGATAAAATCACCTTTTCTTGTTTTCTCTGAAGGTAATGTTTTAGAGGAAAAAAAAAAAGCTTACAATAAAAGTTTCTTGTTTTGCTGAATATCTTTCTGGGGAGCTGGGAAGGAAAAATGGTCATCTGAGAATTCATTCCCTGTTCATTCTGATTAAAATGGCAGAGTTAATGAAAATTCACAAGGCAGAAGAGAAAAGTGACATTTAATGGATGCATAGGAAGGCTGAGCAAAATACAGTGAGAAAAATATGACTAGAAGTCTCCTTTAAAGAAGTAAGAGGCTTGCTTTTCCTTTGCTAATACTCAGATATGTCTGGAATACACTCCCTTGCTCCAGCAACAACTGCAGCAATTGCCACTGCTCCTCCAAGCCTTTCACTTAGGGCTGAAAATTCTTTGGATTCTGCTTTTAATCGAATTTTTAACTGTGAACAGGGCCATGGGACATCCTACTGCAGGAGCCTGTCTCCATGTAGTTCCCAGCACTGTTTTCAGTTCCTGGACCACTCTTACAGGGACTGTACTTCATCCTCCCTGCAAGGGCACAAACAGTGGGATTTCAGAGGTGCTCAAAAGACTTTGGAGCATGAGTTCCATTAATATTTTTGTATTCTGCTGTGGTGAAACTGTCACCCCATACACAGAAGCTTTATCCTTAGTCCTTTGCCTTGAGCACTTCTACAGAGCAGGCACCATCCCAGCCTGTGAGGAACCTGTGGCCTGGGTGAGACTCTTTGTGCAAGTGCTGATGCACTCAATCTAAAATCCATTGTCAATGTACTTTTCTTATGGTTGATAAAGTAAAGAGGAAGCTTTAACAGGTAGTGAAAACAAAAAACATTCCTAGGAAATCAACAGGCACTAAGCGAGGGGATTTGTTTTAGAGATGGAGTTTAAATCAGTGCACAGAACATGGAGCTGTTCTGGGAAATGCTTAATAGGTTAAACCACTGCCAAAGGGTGACACGGGATTCTCAGCACTGAAAACAGAACTGGCATTTGCAGGTAGGTGGTTAGTGTAAATGAGCAATAAAACATAGAAGACAGCCAGTTCATCTGCAAGAACACGGGCAAAGAAATGGCCATTACAGGAAAAGAGAAATGCTGCTGAGTCTTTACAGCACTGCCTGTTAAGCATCATTTGCTTAACATCAGTGCAAAACTCTTTTCCAAAGCAGTGATAACTACTGCAAGCTGGCATTTCAGGCTATTTCCCCCTCCTTTCTCATCCTACTCCTTCTATATTTTTTCCAAGACATCTCAAATGCTATTTATTCAGGTTTGGTTTTGTTTGGTTGGTTTTTTTAATTATCTGAATGTGGTGTGAAATCTCAGAATGTTTAAGGCTATGAGATACTTCAAAACCACTGTCCTTTTCACTCTGTCTTTTAGAGCTTTCCTTAGGTTTCCACCACAAAGAAGCTGTGTTTTTGAAACCCAGCTGAAGAGCCAGGGTCAGTGTGCATTAGAAGGTGTCAGCGTGGTCAGAGTAAACACTTGGCTGCGTGTTTACTCCTCCTTGCTGAACAAGATGAAGGAGAAAACAGGGAGAAGAGGGGTGAGCAAACTCATGGGTCAAAACAAAGGCAGGCAACTCACTCACCAAGTACTGTTGTGTGAAACCCAAACTGTGTCTGAAGAATTTAATATTTAATTACCAATTTGTAAGTGGGAAACAAACAAAACACAAGCATTTAAAAAACCTATCCTCCCCCTTTCCCAGGCTCAACTTCACTCCAGATGCCCCTCCTTGGCCCTTCTTATCAGTGCAGGTTACACTTAAGTCCCTTCAGGGAGGCACCAAGCAGCACAGGAGAGTGTGGTCAACGACTGTGCTGTCTGCAGCTCCTTGCTCTGCAAGCTTTCCATGTGCTCCATCCAGTATGAGCCCTCAGCAGGCTGCACTCCCTTCCATGGTGTGTCCACTCCACCATGGAGCACCTCCTGCTCTTCTGGATGTGGTGTTCCCAATGGTGTTTCTCACTCTTTTTGTTCACTCTTCCCTCATTCTCTCCTCTGTTACCTCCCTCAGCAGTGTTTTCTCCTTTTCAGTATGTTCTGGCAGATGTGCCACCAGCTTGGCTGATGGGCTCTGCTGTGTCCCATAGTGGGTCTGTTCCAGAGCCATCTGGAACTGGCTGTGTCCAGCACAGGGCAGGTCCTGACCTCCTTCCACAGCACCTGTAGCTCCCTCTCTACCAAAAGCTCACCAGCTACACCAAACAGAGTCAGGAATTTTTATTGAATGCCAAGGTACAGGGAAGAACATTCTCCTAATGGCATATTCCTCAACCAATGTTTCTGTAGGTGCCACCTCAGCTCAAGGCAGTAAAAACTTCTGCAGGAAATTTTGGTGAATGTAGCCAGTGAGGCTACCAGCCCCTTTTGGCCTCCAAAGGCCAAAAGTAAAATTTGCAGCTCTGGGTGGAGCTAATCCTAGGTCCAGACACACTGCTTGCATCACAGCAAGACTCTAGGACGTGAGTCAGGTCACAGAGAAGTGCTAAATGCTCTGCTCAACAAGAGATACCATGCAATACCTCTTCCTCTTATCCAAGAGCCAGTAACAATAATCTTATCCAAGTTTTAATTGGGAAGAGAAGCTTTGTTTTGCAAATTATTTGAGGAGGGTTTTCTAACTTGCTCCTTTTGCTATGTGGCACCAGTGAGGGCAGCTAATTTTGAACTGAAGAGTTGGAAGTCTGTTTTCTGGGACAAACACCTGTCAGAAGCCAAGGAAGCTCTGTGCCACGCAAGGGATGCTAGCCAAATTTATCTGAGTAGCTTAAGGGAGGTTGACTTTCTTCAAATAAGGATCTCAACTTCTTTGGCTCTTCACTTCTGGTGTTAGTGGTCATTCCTTTATTTCATGAAGTCTGACACTCATTTTGAACCATACCTCTCAGGGAAGTTCAGTCAATAAAGCATCTTGCACATGGATGGAGAACTGGGGAGACAGGGGCATTACTCCCTTTCCCTCACACTACCTCCTGATCACTGACTGCCTTGAATAGGCTTCCCTCCTGATTTAGGTAAGCACAAAATTAATTTATGAGCATGGAAAAAGCTTCTACAAATACTTTTCAGATGACCAATACTCTTCAAAAAGAGGTGTTGGATTAAGAGGATGAAAATAGGAAATCAACAGAAATCTCAGCAGTCTTACCCTGTTTGACCATTGTGAAAGTTACTTGTCCATTGTGTGATGAGAACCTGCGACTGCTGTTTTGCATGTCAACCATTTGCAGTGCTGAACTAACAGCAAGGCAACATTAATGATAATAATCTAATTGCATTTTGAGTAATTGGGAATATTGTATTGAATTCAAGAGCTTTGACTCTGACTTACAGCAGCATCAGAAAATGTTTTGATTCTACAAAGCGCAGAACGAAGACTTTCATCAGCCTACAGCCTTCAGACACAAAGGTCTCCTTCCAAAAATAGGTTAACTCATTCTACCAAATAAAGAACATCTAAATCACAACTCTTCAGTGCATTTGTCTGCTATGTATATCATGTAGCATAGAGAGTGCTGCAATTTGTCATCCCTTCCCGGTGGTAATTACCAGGAAAAGTTTTGACTTCAGGAACAGTTTGTCTCTTTTCAAAGCCTACCAATCATTTCTAAAAGTTTCAGGTTATATAAAACATTTTGCATGCTCACAGTCTATTAAATTTTACTGCTACATCTTGCCTGAGGACCAGAATTTACTGGCATTTTAGTAATGCAGGGGGATTTAAAATTTATATGTGAAGTTGCTCATTTTATTAACAGCAATATTATTCTTACTGTACTTTTGCTGTTTCCTTCACTTGAGGAGATGAACATCAGTTAAGTGAGCCCCTGTTAAGTAATCTTTGATGAGGCAGACTTCCCTCAGCAAACATTTTGATATTAAGCTCATTATTTTATATTGTTCTATATCCTTATAAGAGTAACTTGTAGAAAAGAGTTGCTATATGGAAACCTAGCCCAATTAATAAGCTTGCTGTGCTTTATTTCTGAAGATACAAACATTTCTGCTGCTGTTCTGCAAGTGTTGGCTAGTAATGTGTGCATGTTTGCACACAATACTGCTGATCCCATCAAAGCACAGACATAATCAATGATAGCCTGTGGCAGGCGTGATCTCAAAGGTGGCAGTAACTTCTGGTGGCTGCAGTGAGTCGGAAAGGATACAGTGGCAAAACCACCAGGGGTTGTGTTAACCTTGGCAGTAGAAGTGGGGAGGTTGAAGGTCTAGTTCCTCTCGTGAAGGTGAGGTTCAAAGCAGCAGGCTAACAAGTTGTTTCAGATGAAACTTTCAGCATCTATCAATCCATCCATTTCCCATAAGAGTACAAGAAAAAAAGGTGCCCGGAGTGAAACAGCCTGAAAACCTCTTTGTTTCTACTGATGTGGGAACTGGGAAGGTGTAGTTAATGAATAATGAACAGACTCATTGATCACAATAGGAGAGATGTGTGTGCACGATGGCAAAACCAATCTGCACCACAGTGCAAGATTGAGAAGGGAGTTATTTTTTTTCTTGAAAGCAATAATTAACTTCATCAGAGAAGTTACTGTTGGTTTTAGGATAAGCCTTCACACACAATGAACAAAGATCACACACAACGTAGCGTTGTTGAACTAAAAACCTGTACCTTATGAATCATTTGTAGAGAATGGTGCTGAGACCACTGAGATTAGCTAACAGAGGGAACAACACTCTTCTTAATTGCTCTCAGTTATGGGAGTCTCAAGCCAGAAAGCACCAGTCCCAGTACACTCCAGTATCAGGACACCTCCTCAGGACCCTTCTATTTTCCCAGCCATAGCCAGTGTTGAGCAGCTGCCTTAGATCCACGTTGTGTGACCTTTGTGGTCTAGCATACTGCTCTTTCTGGGTTAGCAGAACTTGCTGCTTGCCTTCCCCCGACCCTTTCCAGGCATCTTCAGAGACATCATCTTATTGTCATGAAGATCTATACAGAAAATTATACCACAGCCCTAACAAGGAGAAGCTCTAAACCAGGTCTTTGCAGTGAAGTCTTTTTTACTGCATCCAAAATAAAATACAACAATACATCTGCACAGTGGCAGCCATACCAGATGTAGGCACTCTCCTCTCAGGAGGCAGGTTTTAAACAGCACAATGACACTGCCAGTATTTTGCTGTCAAAAGCAATAAACCAGTGTGGAGCTGTCTTGAACCTGGCATTCAGCAACTTGCAGTAGACTCAGAATATTGTTCTTTCATATCTTCTGTTAGAGAAACATTCCCAGTCGTACTGTAGCTATTGTTGCTATGGTTCCTTAGGCTGGAATACATGTTTATGTGCACATTCCCTATGGCTGAGGCTGCTGCATTTGCTAGCAAAATCAAAGAAGATGCACGTTTGAAATCTTCACCCTCCAGAATGGGGGAGTGTGGGGTCTACTGATGTAGATTACTTCAGAATAATGGTCTCAAATACACTAGCAGGTAGGCTGAAGAGTGATTTAGCACGTATCTCAGTTTTGAAGTGCAATGGCTTGTAGCTGTATAGCTGA
This sequence comes from Chloroceryle aenea, assembly GCA_013399075.1. Classification (NCBI taxonomy): domain Eukaryota; kingdom Metazoa; phylum Chordata; class Aves; order Coraciiformes; family Cerylidae; genus Chloroceryle; species Chloroceryle aenea. Next base: position 364,178 of record VWZY01008969.1, read on the forward strand.
GAACAAGCTGGTTCATTTTTCTAGCACAAAAAGTGCATCTCTGCAGTAAAACGTGGCACTGCACAGAGAGTTTTCAGCCCAGTCCATGCCAGTTCACACAGATTCCAGGACCAGTACTGGCTGCTGTTCTGCTTGGGAGAGGTTTTTGTCCTAACTGAAAGTAAGCTCTCAGAGCTTTAAAGCATTTTGCTCCTCTCCTGAAACCAGCAGAGTTGTGCCAGTATGATTCTGCCACATCACCAGTAAACCCAGTCCCATGCTCCTACTGTTTTCTTGTCTTCAGCAGACAAAACAGTTTATATGGAGTCCCTTGGGCAGCATCACAGTAATACTTGGAGCTACAGTGAATGTGTCTGCTCACCGTAGAACGCAAGAGCAAAATAGATCCTGCTTTGGGACTGACCTTTAATTAACAAGAGAGTTATAAAGAACAAAACTTCAGTCAAGATTCAGGATTTACTCTTCAGTGTCTTTCTCAATAAAGTACAAGGATGCTTCTCTCCTCTGTGTTCCACGTGTACATGAGAGGTACTTGACACCAAGATACAAAGGGCCTCAAGGATGCTCTCCCAGCCAAGCAGCTCTCCTGAAAGAGGCTAGAATGACTGGGAAAACACTTCAGGTCAGGTTCACTTGCAAACAAGGGAAAAATAAACCCAGGGAATGGAAAAGAGAGCGAACAATGTATTTGCTTAGTCCCCAGCCACGTTCCTACTCACTGGCTCTGTTGTCCTGCAGACTGCTGAGAACAATTCAGGAGACAGGTGTCTCTCACAGAGCTCCAGGAGGACTGACCTTAAGATTTACTGTTGCTGCTGTGCTGAACACTGTGGAAAATGCCAGTGCAGCACACAAAGTACAGAAACCCCAGCTCAGCTACACCCCCGGGGGAGGTGTTCTTTGGACTCTTTCTGCCCCCTGTAGTCACACAGAAGCCAGTCCAAAACTCTCTTTCCGTGGCTTTTGCAATATGGGAGAGTTTTCAATCCAATCTCTTCCCCTTTCTTTTTCATGCAGCGCTGCCCTAAGCATGCTCCATGCAGCAGAGTCACACAGAGCAAACGGTTTTTGGTTGGGGCAGAATTCAGCCATGTTTATTTATATAGCTAGACTAATCACTGCAACCTTCTGATGGTCACCATGTGTCTGGCAAGCTTTGGCTGCGGTGTTCTGGGAAGCTACAGCCTTGCTTTCTCCCATGCATTCCCCTGTGCAGCCCCAAATGAGAGGGGGAGCACCGGGAGACAATGAAAATCCAGCTTCTATACCTACAGATGAGAACAGCTGAACTTTTGCTCCCTCTTGATTCTTCCTGTTCACATCCTGCAAATGCAGCAATTGCCCGAGACCGTTCTCTCTCCAGGCTCCAAGTTGAGGTGAAACATTTGTAAGAAGTAGTGCTGCATGCATTTTCACATGAACTATCGCACTTAGAAACAACTGCTATTTAAAGTGGATTGTCCCAGGAGTCTCTCTCAGTTAGCACAATGCACTTTCCCAGAAGGGGTTCAGTTTCAGGTCTTGAACTCGTCCCACGCTCCCAGACCTTCTGGGCCAAAGAGTGTGGCAGAGTCATTAAAGCCAACCCCTAGCTGGGAGCTGGTACGCCGATAGCGGAGTTCTGAGCTGTTCAAACATACAAACATGAAGTTTGGATATCCAAAGGAGGAATCGAACTCAGCCTTCCTCAATCAGAGCTGACCCCCTGCCACCCCAAGGAAAGGAAGTGGTGCTCTAACCACTCCTGGGAAAGAAAACAACCGTCCTTCCTGTCTTTTCCCTTTCCAAAGAAAACCCCCAAGGAGAGCCTTAAGAAGGGGGAAATTTTAAGGAGCAAACTGAAAACTACAAGTATTTTTGCTATCTGTATTAATTTTGGTTATAAAGCTATCTAGAACCTAGAGGACTTCAACAGGTACCTGATTTATTTTTTGTGGTGCTAAAGAACTGCCTTTTAGGAAGAGTGTCCTGGTTAAAAGATCAAGAGGTTGAAGTTGATAGGGAATGTTAGGGACATAAGGCCAGGGGTTAATAAGTGCCTCACAAGAGGTGACCTTTTGCTTTCAGCATTCTCTTGCTCTCCTGTTTTCTAAGATTCTCAGGCCACCAGTGCAGATGGCTTCCAGCAGTCTGTTTCCTCTCAAATCAGTGATGCTGTGCTGATTTGCACCTCTGGGGAGACCCAGGAAGGTAGAGACAGTCTAGTATTGCTCATCATCTGATGCAGTCTCAAGAAAATTTCTTATCAAAGGTTTTCAATCTGGCATTAAAAAAATATTGCTTTGATTTTTTCTGTACAGAGACCCCATGTGTCTGCCACTCTGTGAGGGTTAAGATGGACTGTTGAGAAACAAGAGCTCGGTTTTGGTGGTGTTTGTTTTCAACATGTAAGCCAGAAGTCGTGGGTCCTCAGGAAACACCTTTGTTAACACTCTGTGGAAGAGGACAGAATTACCATCAGTGTCAGCTTTCCCTCTTTATCTCCAAAGTACCTGTTGCTGAGTTTGCTGAACATCCACTAAGAAGAACAGAGGCTGGAGGCTTAACCACCATCTGTGAATCTCAGAACGTGGATGGGGATAAAGGTTGATATCATGGGGTTCCCGTGCATTCAAGAATAAGAATTGGCACAGAAAAGGGCATGGTATACTCTTCTAAGTACTCCTGGTGGTCAAGAATATGTAAAACCAGAGAAAATAATTTGAAACATGCTTTTGAACTCATCAGTGACACTTCAGGTACTTACCAAAACATAACCAGTGGCCATATCAGTTGGGCCATCAAGCACGGAGCTGAGGAGGAAAGTAAGAGAGGAGGGAGGGAGGGAGGAACAAGAAGGGTGGGAAAGAGGCAAGCAACACATCAACACTTTTGCTCAGAGGTTCAACATGCAGTGGACCCTTTCGCACGGAGGCTGCAAAGATGATATGCAGAGGTGTTNATATGCAGAGGTGTTAACAGAGAGACTTTGTTCAGTCTGGAGGGACAGAAACAAACTGGACTGCAGTGTGGCTCTCAGTATGTCAGCAGCACAGAAATCATTTGACCTGACCGATTATAGGCATCAGAAGATAATCACTGAGTGCTCATTCATGGGCTGCAGAAAGACTTCCTGATGCTCACCCTAGCTACCAAGCTGTCAATGTCAAAGTCTTGTATTAAGAGAGACATACACACTGCATATGGTTGCATACGGCTGGCAGACCATATATCTGTGTATTTTCTGCTTCTAGTAGATGTAGATTAATAGAAGAAGTACTTCAAGGAAATGAGAATCATGAGAAATCTTGTGGCAGACAAGGGGAAGGGCCAATTCCTGTCTCTTTAACAGATGTCCCATGGTTTTTGGCTCTCTGCTGCAGCAGTCAGTAACTAAGTGCAATCAGTTAGTCTATCAGTACTTATAGGCTAGCAGTTTAATTTGTGTAGCCATTGAGCACTACCCTCTGGATGTGGCCATCCAGCCAATTCCTTATCCACTGCCATCCTTATTCACCCATCAAATCCCTATCTCTCCAACTTGGCGAGTTGGATGTTGTGGGGACCGTGTCAAAGGCCTTGCAGAAGTCCAGAGAGATCACATCCATAGTTCTTCCCTTGTCCACTGATGTAATCACTCCTGGGGCTGGGTAGGCCACAGCACTGTCAAAAACCCCAAATCTGTGGCAGTGACACCAGCCATGGAGCTTTGTATTAATAGACTGGATTTGATTGTTCATTCCAATGTTGCTGCCTGAGACTGGAAGAGGAGAAGATGAGGAGAAGACCTCTGCCCCCGAATCTCTCACCAGCTGTCCTAAGGCCCTAAAGTCTCTTAATTGTTCTTGGAATACCAGTCACCACTTCTTCTCCACTTATATGGAAGATCAGTAATGGGTAATAGTCCGAGTCCACCAGGCTAGAAAGTTTCCTCGTGACATCCCTAACCTGGGCTCCTGGAAGACAGCAGACATCCCCATGAGGAGGGTCTACCTGGCATACTGGACCCTCTGTTCCCCTCAGAAGGGAGTCACCTATGACTGTAACCCTTCTTTTCTTCTTTTCTTCTTTGTGGATGATGTTGTGATACAGGTGGTAGGCTTTTCTGACTGGGGGCATACCTCTGGTGTAGGCTGCCCATCATTCCCATCTTCATTTGGCTGGTCTTTCCCAACCAGAGCCTCATACCTGTTTTTTAGTGGCACCTGGGGGATGAGGTGGGTAAGGAAGGAGTTTGTCTGCTTCCTTGACCATCAGCTAGCCTCCATTCACTCCCCTCGTCCAGGTTACTGTTGCTGGTCTGACACAGCAGAGAGTCAATGGTGTTTTGTTTGTTTCAGGTGATGTTTGATTTTTGTCCCCGTTCTTAAATAAAACAAAGCTGCTTGGTATCTGTGCCAGCATGTTACACTATTTCTTGCTTCAGAGCCGTGAAAAATTAATGCATTGTATAGTGGTTAAGAATGTCATCCTTTCCTAAGGCACAAAAGGCAATACTTCACTCAAACACTGATACAAAATAAAAATATCAGAGTCTTGTCCCCAGCATGATACATTACACACGCATGGAAAATGAAGAAAGGAAGAAAGGCCACATTATTATAGATGCAAGATGTATTAAATCTGGTTAAACAGACAAACTCTCCTGAGCAGGATCTGTCTCCTTATGTGTCAGTGAGGTGCCTTGCACAGCAAAGCTCCTACCCAGTGGAGCCTTTCTTCAGACCCTTGAACAGCAGCCATTATGGGGGTTAAGGGAGAGACTGAGGCCCATATTTGATTTTCACTGGCATAACTGATTTTCTTATTGACCTTTATACTATTAACAGCATCTACACCAAAGATAGGCTTCTCTGTGGGTACAGCTAAACCGACTTTCTCGGTTACAGCAATGATGGTGTCTAACCAGTGGCTTTATGCAAAACAACACACGTCCACGAAGAATTTGTGTGGTTGTCCATGCTGTCAAGCAAAGAGAGACTCTTGCTGCACACACCACCTACCCCAGTAGGGTCTGGGAGTGGAGTGGCTTTGCTAAATGTGAGCAGTAAAGAGGGAGGCGTTGGCAGAGAACTAAAACCATTAGACCAGCTAACGTAGTTGAAAAATAGCAAACATGTCTTTTTGGCAGAAAAGCTCTTCAGGTTTTATAGCTCTTCAGGTTTTATAGCTCTTCAGTCCATCTGATTTTTCCAAGTACAGTTGCTGGGTCTACTGAGTAACCAGCTCATGAACTTGCTGTTGAAACCTTGCCCTTTTTTGTGTTCCATTTTTTCTTAGTCAGGCAAAACCATGCAGTAATAACCCTGCTCCCTCATTTTGACTGTCGCCTCCCTGCTATGGCTTTGGAGCAGATGAACACTAAAATTTATCATTTCTTGTAGCAAATCTTTGTTTTCTTTGCCCTCTTCCAAAAGGTGAAGATATGCTAAACTAAGTCTAGACTACCACCTTCTGAATGTCTATGCTGTGTATTTTAACAAGGGACAAGCTGTGCACTCTGGCAGAGAGTTAACCTCAGCACCCTTTTACAGCTGAAGTGATCTCATCTTAAAAGCACATGAGTTAAGAAGACAGTAATTAGACATTAAACTGCTATGAGTGCCGAGGATGGTGCTCTGGTATAAAAGGAGTACACAATTAGTTTGATAGCTCTTATCTTGTGCATTTGTAATTTTTCCTGTGGGAATAAGACAGCCTGTCCAATGAGCATGTTTATCCATTTTCTAGGAGTTTCTTTCTCATTGTTTTGCAATTTAAAGAGCCACTTGGTAAACCCTATATTGTGCACTTACATGGTGACGTTGTCTCTTTATTGTTCTGCTGAATTTGCATCCCAACCCCTAAGTATCTTTCAGTGCTGCCTAGGTTAGCCTCAGACAAGTGATTCTTCCACCAGGACTGGCAGCTTGGCATGTGAGAGTTGGAGCTGCCACTTATTCATTACAGGATCAACCCCAATTTAAATCGCATAGATTCCATCAGTTTATTTGTAGACTGTAGTATTTGTCACCCATGATTAGTAAGTTAGTGAGACCACGGGACTTTGTCAGCTTAATGAGATAGTTTTACTATGTATAGCCCCACAAACACTGTGTCCTTCTTGTCCTTTTCTAAAGAAAACTACCTCAATCATTTGGGAATGCTATTTCTCTGCATTTGATGTATAAACACTTGCCTGAATACAAAGACCTCAGTTAATCTCCAGTAAAGAAAATAGACATGAAGTATTTTAATTAGAAAGCTTGCTAAAAGCTACAAAGAGAGCTTTCTTCCTGACTGGGGTGACCTGTGTAGTCAGGCAGTAGGCAGTGAAATCTTTCACACTGTTCCTCACAGGGAGAAGAGTGTCCCTTGGCCTGTGTCCTTTGACTAGAAGTGGGGAAATTAGTAAGTCCATTCTACAACACATCTGTTTTGAAGTTTCTCTCTTTGGGAATGAAGTACAAAAAGAGGGACAGATTTAGACTTCCTATCATTTAAACTTTAGCAGCCTGTCCTTCCCATTAAAACTTCTGTCCCGTGCTACCCAGAAACGTAGTCCCTCTGCCCTCCTCTTGGACAGGTTGGAAGTCTTAGTAATTAGGCTTTGTGATGTGAGGCCATTTCACTAAATAAGATCAGAGTTTTCGAAGTCTTTGTGGCAGGTGTGCCCTCCTTCTTTCAGACTATGTGCAAGATTCTTTGATTTACACGGATGTGCATGCTCTACAGTGAGCTGGTAGTCAGGTTGCTGTTGGGTTGACTGTTATTTGGGCAGGTAATTTAATAGGACTGAGCACAACTTTTCCTAAATTCAGAGCTCATATCCATCATTCTCCATCCTTAAGTTGTGGGAAGGGACATGTTTAGGTCAGGGCCAATTGAAGTTCTGTAGAAACCCACTTATATGATTCAGCAGACATGACTCTGAGAGTAGGATGAAGGATGTTGAGGTGTTGGAGAGGGTACAGAGGCGGCTACCAAGCTCACAAAGAGTTTGGAGCATGTCTCTTATGAGGAGAGGCTGAAGGATCTGGGGCTCTTTAGTCCTGAGAAAAGAAGGCTGAGGGGAGACCTTGCTGCTTCGTACAACTCCCTGAAGGGGAGTCGTAGCCAGATGGGAGTTGGTCTGTTCTCCCTGGTGACAAGCAATAGAACAAGAGGGGATGGCCTGAAGCTGAAGCAGGGGAGGTTCAGGCTGAATATTAGGAAGAATTTCTTTGCTGAAAAGCTTGTCAGGCATTGGAACAGCCTGCCCAGGGAGCTGGTTGGGTCACCATCTCTGAAAGTGTTGAAGAGCCAGGTAGATATTGTGCTGGTTTAGTGGTTTTTATAGGGCTGGGAACAAAGTTGGACTTGGTGATCTTGAAGGTGTCTTCCAGCCAAAACTGTTCTATGATTCTAGGATGACAGTCCAAAGACAGTGGCCTGACAGTGTTTATACTGACTGGTGTTACACGTATCTGTCAGGCTGTGTTGAAATGTTCAACGCATCGTTCATTGCAATTCCAAGCAAGTCATGTGGTGATATTTGCTTGGTTAAGCAGAAAAAACCCCAACTTCTAATGAAAATCTGAACTTTCATCACCTGCCTTTCACATCTCATTATTAAGTTCAAAGACAAAGAACCCTTCTGCAAATACCATGTATTTCCCTGCTCAAACTGCACCCGACAGAGTGGTTTAATAGTGGTCATTAAGGACAGTTAAAAGACCTACTCTTTTGTTCCTCAGAGTACCCGTGGTTTAGAAAGAACCACAGATATTAGCCTGTCAATACTAACTTCTCTCACCAAGCAGTAATTCAGGACTAACTTGACTGGCACGGGCCTCATCACTGAAGAGTTTGTGTTTGTGAGAGAGGAAAACGACTGCAACACCAGAACTATCCACACTGTAAAAGGTTTGCCAGAGCAAACTCCCCTCGGAATCCTTCTGGACAGAATCTGGACAGAACTCGTGACACTGCAGAGCTTTTATCCTAACCTAATCATGATTTCAACTGTATTGCTTTCGGACAAATTTGAGTAGATTTAACTGTAACAGTCAGAAATGTACAAGACTTATAAGGACACGGTGTCAGGAAAGGTTTCAGTCACCAGACACACTAAATATTTTTCTGTGCTTTCTGCCAGAATAGCTCAATGCTTTGTAATGTAATTTGGCTTTCCGTTTAAAATCAAACAAAAAGATTGTTTGTAATTCTCTTCAAAACCCATGTAAATACTGCTCTGCCCTTCTGCCGTGCTCCCAAGATCAAAAGCATCTGAAAATATTTTATATGTATTGTTCCAGTCCCCTTGAAGGCTAGCTAATTAAATTGCATGGCTTTGGAGATATTTGTGGAAACAGACTCTGAGGTTAAATAATGAGCCAGAGAAAAGGGCACAAGTCTGCCTTATAGGCATGAGCAGAAGCCAAACCATGCAGCTACTAGCCATCCATTTTCCTCTGACCACAGGCGTGTGCTAAGTCCAGTGAACCTGATGAGTAGTTATTTTCCTCACTGTGCAGAATTCAGACACGTTGGTTCCTGTATGCTTAGTTTAACACATTTTGCTGCTATGACCCCTTGATGGAATGGTTTTGACACTTACTGTCCTGTCTGTTCCCTGGATGCAGTCCCTAATTGTGGCTCTGGAGGAAAAAGCAACCCGGTTCTTTTAGAAAACATGATCTCCAAGCTGAGTACCTGCAACTGGATTGATTTATCATTGAGATAATTCCAATTTTACACCAGCTTTACAAGTTTGCTCTCTTACAGTAAGATACATTTACAAAGGAATTCATTTACTCTAGCACATTGGAGTCACACTGGTGGTTTTATCCTGCCAGGGAGCAGCTTGCACTGCCTGGGATGCCTTCCCTGGAGCCATGCTGGGGAGCTCAAGCTGAAGTCCCACACCACTGGTGACACCAAAGGGAGCAGGTCTCCCACGTTTCCCATTGCAGTGAGTCTTAGATGGCTTTTGGCTTATGCTAGCTCACTCACAGCCCCTGACAGAGCACCTGCCACAGCTTGCCTTGCTGCATCTGGCAGGACTTGTGGTAGCAGTGATGAAGCCAGGACACCAGTAACAAAATTTTCTTTGCCAGTTTTCCTCCATAAGGAGGGTAGCACATTCATCCTGCTCAGAGATAGCAACGCAGTCATTTTTTGTGGCAACCAGAACTATTCCAAGCAGAGAAGCTGTCAGATTGCAAATATTTAGATGAGGCATCACAAGAAATACAATGGGAAAGAATCCTACTGCTTTCTGATTAACAGAATGTTCATCACCATCCAAACCCTAGCGTGAGGCTGGGCACTGTATTCATCATTTTTATGCCTCGGCACCAGTCACAGAAGAAAAGGAGTTAAATAACTGAGTTTACAACTACTAAAAATAAACTTGCAGACTTGCTGGATTCCTCCACATTAAAATGTAAACATCTGTCAGCTTTTCTGGAAAAGCCAGTTTTGCCCTGCTTGTGACTTCCCCAGGAGAATTTGTGGGGTTTTTTTTAAAGTTTTATGCTGAAGATTTGTTTCCATAATTGGGACCGGCCAGTTTTCGCTCGGAAAAATGAAAACTAAAGTCTTTCCAATTAAAACAATTGCTACTAGAACCATGGCACACAGACCATGTAGAGGATGGTGTGAGCTGCTTCAGCAGGGATTGCAGCCAACCACTTGCAAATCTGGGTGCCTGGAGAGAGGCAGCTAAATCCATATTTAGACACCTAGATTGGAAGTGCCTGGTCTGGCTTCACTGCCAGCACCCACAGACCCTATGGGCATCCTCCACTGTCTGTCAAAGGCAGGATCTTTGAAAGTAAATCTATTTCTTTTTTTAGGGGCCTAAATTAAGAAACATTTTTGGCATTAAAAGCAAACAGACAAACAAAATGATCTCCACCCCCCCAAAAAAAAGTCTCAGGTCTAAATTTTAGATACTTTGTTTAAAATGCTTTTATCTTGTGAACTGCTTTCTAAAGCTACATCAGGTGCCTTGATATATTAGACTATGTTTTGGCCTGTGGATTTTTTTTGCACGGGAATGCTTTATCAGAGCATGACCAAATCTTTGTGTAATAATAAAAGTTAGCCAGTCAAACTATTCATCTGCCTACCATATACCTCCCTAATATTTAAGGTGGTTTGGAGGATCCCTTTTTCAGTGCTCCTTTCCTGAGTGGTTTAGGCTGCAGAAATTTCACCATGGATAACAGTTATCTTGCAGAATGTTGGCAGATCACAGATATCTTTTCAGATCTGGGAAGTAAGGGGTTATAATGTACTACACCGACCCAGATAAATCAATAGGAAGCATGAAAGAATAGTCATAAAAAGACAAAGCAAAAGGAGAAATAATGTTTCTTCTCACACTTTGAGCAGAGGACAGTAGCAACAGAACAGATACAAGACTAGAATATCCCTTAATAAGGAATATTCATATCCTCTTATCAGTGTAGCATCACCCAAGGTTATTGTCTAATGATAGATGCCCTATCAGATCTCCAAGGAATCTCTTCCTAGGGCTTCCCTACTATTAGAAATCTATTCCTGCTATTAGTTACTTTGCAGACTGCAGCCTTTGTCCTAGAAGGACATGGAGAACAGTTCCTTTTGGCTACTTGAAAACAGATGCCCTCCTTCAGTGACCTCCTTTTTATTTAAAACAACATTAATTCAATCTTTTTCTGTAAATCATCTTCTCCTGACCTCTGATCTTTTGCTTTGCTCTCATCTGAGGACTTTTCAGTCAGTGAAAAGCTCTACCAAATCTGGACATGAAAATTGCTCAGCTCTGTGACAAAGGGCTTCGTAACTTGAGTAAACATTGTTGGAAGCATCACTCTTTGTTCTTTCAAATCTGCTGCTAGCTAGCTTAAGTTGATGTCTCCTCATTCAAGCATTAGCAAAGACGGTGAGGAATTTGCGATGCTTTCTGTGACATGCTCCTTTCTGCACAGCACAGGTCAGCTGACTCTTTTCCAGGCAGGATAGCACAGAGCTGGTTAATTATTCATCCTGCTGAAGCTGTTCTAAAAGTTAGATATTTCTCTGTACTTTTGTGTTACTCCCTGGATCCATTTTTAGAAAGTCATTTTGCCTTTCCCACCACCACCTTACGGTGTGGTGGCTTTAAGTGTCCAACTGTGTACTCTGGCTGGTTGTTCAGCCCTTTCGTGTTTGCATTCCTTCAGAGCTTGGGCAGGTGCCACCCAGTCTTGGTGCTTTGAGTATTCTGTCAACTTGTTCTAGAATCTGTTCCACTGACACTTCAGCTTGTGACAGATTCTCTAACACCTCCTCCAAAAAGAAGTGTTTCAGCGTGGAAATTTCCCTAAGTTTGTCCATGGCAAATGCTTTTATGCCTTGCTTATCTATTGGCTCTCACGCTTCTCTGGCAAGCTTTTACCCCTGATGTGTTTGAAAAAGAATTTATCATTACTTTTTATGTCTTTGCAAGCTGTTTTTTTCTCAAAATCTACTTTGGCATACTTTCACACTTAACCTGCCAGTGTTTGTGGCCTTGTCTGATACTCTCAGTTGGACAGGACTTCGGCTTTATGAAGGCAGCCTTTTATTTTTTCTTAGTAATTTCCCATTACCTTCAGTTTAGGTCCCCTAATTACTTTCTTTTAGGATAGGTCGCATGAATATCTTACAAGAGCTTCCAGTATGATGCCTTCCCATAGCCTCCATGTCATCTACAAAAATGTCACCATTTGGACCACTCCTTTTGCTAAAAGATAGAAATCTTTTGATTTAATCTGTAGAGTGTCCATCACCTCAAACAGTGGTTTCTTTCATGTTTGCTGTTTGTCTTCCACTTCCCAGTAAATCTGACCCTACTTCATTTTCTCAACCATGCATTTCAACTTTTCTGCCTTCATTTGGTCCTCAGCATGGCAGGGAGATTTCAGGGACTGTAACCCTGAACATCCTGGTTCATATCATTCAGGGACTGTAACTCTGAACATCCTGGTTCATATCCCTCAACCTAACACCATTAACTTTTGCTGCAGAACCTCTTTCCTACCACACTGATTGTTTGAAAGTGCAAAGAGGCTTAATCTTCCACTTCACATGCAGTCCACTCCAAGATAAAGGCAGTGATGAGGTGGCAGAAATGTGCAGGCAGGCTCTTTCCATTCTTTTTATTTGCTGAAAAGGTTTTTAATTTAAAAAAAATTGCTTCTGACCAAAAGAATTAGCTAAGGAATCTGTATCTGCTCTGCAACCAGGAGAGTGCATATTATAGATTACATTATTTCTGTATGTTTGTGCTGGAATCAGGTTTTAAATCTGAGATAACTAAATTAAGAGCTAATAGCACAGGAGCATTCATATAGGGAATTCATCAGTGCAAACAATTTACTGAAACAAAGTTGTTCTTATACCAGATGACTTAATTCTCTCTCTTATTACACACTATTACTGTTGGGCTTCCAGTACTCTTAGTAAACATTTTCATTTAAATTAATTTGCATGTTTTTAGTCTAAAATAATAAACTAATTGCAATGTATTAAGACAGAGCAACATACTGGGGATGGGTACTGCAGAAATCCCCAGTGATTTGGCTTTACTATGTGACCAGTGGTTTTTTTCCAGAGAATGTTTTTCATTCTGAGCTTCTATTTCCTATAATTTTCATGCTCGTTTAAATCTTCAGTGACTTTGTCATCTTTATGGCTGATAGGCTTCAGGACAAGAAAACCTGGGAAAATAGCTGCATCTAAATAAGGAGAAAAGATACACTGAAGGTCACTGAACAATTATATGTTTTCTGTCAAAATTCTCCCAGTAAGCCATGGAATAAGTTCCTTGGACACATCTCAAAAAATTATAATGCTTTGGTTCAGCTAGTCATCAAAAAACTTATTTCCTAAAGATGAAGAGCTGGTGAGCTTCCAATTTTATCCTGGAAATCCCCTTTGATGGTTTTGGTGATACATAGCTCTATATTTGGCTCCAAAATAAACAGTTGGATCATGTCCTTTCTTCTAGAAACCATGAACAGGAGAAGAGTTGAGAGAAAATTGCTTAAGGGTTTCTTTGTTGAGTTTCTTCTGAGTTCTCCAAGGAGTGGGACAAAGCTTTGATCCAGTGAAACTAGGCACAGTATCCAACTCCATCCTCAAAGATCTGTGGATCCTGGTAGCCTTCTGAAGACAGTGTCATATTCACACAGGTCATACCACAGCACACCAGTCCCACAGCTGGCACAGAATCTTATACCAGAGGCACCTCATTGTTCCTGTGGTTCACAGGAATTCATCAAAAGGAGGGATCAATGGGAAAGAAAATCCAAGTGTTTTTCCCCATCTATCTCGTATTCTGCTCTCTGCCCATTAGAAAAGGTTATGCTGTTAACCACCGAGTGACAGCAAAGAATCAGCATTCAGTGTAGCTCAGCAATTCAGTGGGAATTGTTTAGAGGAGCATGTTACCAGTAGACAAGGTGGTGCTGTGATTATAGGTCAGTGGGTTAGCTCCAGTGAAAATCAGCATCTCGTATCACAAACAGCAGGTTTACCCATACCTAATTTAATCAAGAGTTGGAAAACTCTCTCTGGCAACAGCAAGCACTCATCGAGGTGCATCAGCCTTCTCCTGTCAATTAGAGTTGATTTGGTATAGTACACTGGGTGCAAACAGCAACCACAAACAACCACCTGTACTTTTAGGTGACATTTTCCAGATTCAGATCCTCATCAGCACAAATGCTTGCACTCACCCCAGAAATCAGCTTGCAAGTCGAGCTGAATACACTGGAGAAAGGATGTTTATACCTGGCCTAAGATGCAGGATTGTGGCTAAACCTGCTGATACCTTTTGTCAGTTCAGGTTCTGTCCCTTCACAAAAGCAGAGTTGACCTCAATATGTTGTCAGCATTTTTCATGAGCATTAGTTCCCTTAAAATGCTCATGAAAAAATATTCTTAGATGCTCCACTGCCTTTGATATACTGCAAATACAATGAGTTCCCTGTTTCCTCCAAACTGTGATTGGTCAGCAGAGGAGAATTGAGGCTTTTCTTTTTGAAAACTAATAAATTTGTGAACCAGTTTTCCAATTTGTGATTTCTTTTGTGCAACTGCATAGGTTATCTTGAATTTACAGAATTATTTTTTAAAAATCAACATTAAAATCAAAACTCTAGCATGTCAAACTTTGGAAACTCTGAAAAATTCAAGATAATCTTACCAGGAAACACTGAGACTGACTGAGAGCAGCCCATAGGGCACAACAGGTTTCTAGCTAGCTGGACATCTCTGCAAAGGAAAAAGCAAAGGTAGTTTGTTTCTCTGAAATTTCCTGCCAGAACAGACCTATTCAACATAAGAAGTCAGAGACTTTGTCAGGTTGCTCTGAGCTACTCTATTATGCTACAGTAGCTGAATACAGTGCTGTAATTTCTGCAGAGCAGGCTGCTTCTGCCACTCTGCTTGAGATTTTCCACCCAAACATGACAAAGCTAATAGGACTAAAGTAGGGCAATTATTCATGTAGGTAACTTAGTAATACAGCAGTATAGACCACAGAAAACCTGAAAAAAATATAATACTGGCACTAATCATGTCAGATCTTCAGAATGAGAATGTCTACCTCATATAGGATAATGCACTATTACCAAGGAATGTACTGAGCAGGCTCCAGTGAAAATGCATTCTGAAGAAGCAAATATTCTTAAACCATCAATCCACCCAACTCTGCAGCAATACCAGAGTTTTCCCCTCAATTCTTGGAGCTGTTTCTGGCATTAGAAACAATAATAAAGTAAAATACCTTCCACCTGAACCACAGATGCTTGGCTTGTATGAAGCCAATAGGTCAACAATGCAGACACAGGTTTGCTTTGATTTGTTTTGAATGTACTTGAACACCATCACTTTGCTGTGATTAAGGCTTGTGTAAGTTGCAAACGGGCTACTACCATTAGTAAGAACAGAACCAAGGGTGTTTTGTCCAAAAGGCTGAGACAATTCTGCAGTTGGTGCAGAAAGTTTTCCTTGGCTGTGGAATATCAGGCATGAAAGGGCCCTAACCTCATGTCACAGGCTCTTGAACTCTCTGCCCAGGAAATTTCTCAACATGTGAACTTGCAGTTTAACTGTAACGAGACAGAGAATTGTATTTTTTCTTCAGAATGCTCTTCAATTACTTTAACCAGTCTATCTGTGCCTGCTTCTTTTCTCTTTATTCTCAAATGTAGGGATTAGGTAACTGATCACATTGCCACGTGAAACCCAAATCGCAAATAGTCTGCATTTTTTAACACTCTTGTATGAAAGTCCCACAAACTGAGAGTAGGAATGGTGATTGATGTTCACATTGAAGCTCAGTGGGATCCTTCTTTGGAGAAAATAAAAAAATAATTCCTCTAAACCCCACAACATTTCCATAAATGTGAAACTAATATGATAATGTAATTCAGAGATATTTTAAACTATTCTGCATAACTAGGCTCACTTTGTATTTGTGTCTGGATATAAGGTGTGTTCATTTTGGTTCATGAGGTTGCAGCTCAAATATTAACAGAATTTCAGGTACCTAGTTTGAGTGAGACAATGCCTGCAGTTAATGAAGCTATATTTGCCTTCTAAATAATCAGTCAGAAAACCATCTGTGTGCAAGCCAAACCCCATAAAATTTCACATTTCTCTTAGCAGATAAATGAGAAACATTTAAATTTAAACCAGAATGTAACACCCCCCTCTTCTTCAGTCCCAGTAGAAGTTTGAGGAATAGGGGTGGTTCTTTTTTTAACAAAAAAAGTACTCAAGTGTAATATCCACTTAATGGTCTCTGTGACATGTTGAGGGAACATGCAAATATCAGCTATCATGAAGTTTTTATCTATTTGAAATGAATGCTGTAAAGGACAACCAGAAATTTCAAAAGATCACCATCATTATTTTTGTCTTAAGCCATCCATTAGCCCCTATCACTGCAGGCATCTGTTAGTGTTCAAGATTTTGACATATGTGACTGTATTATTTTTGCTAGATGCCTAAAGAACACGTGTATTGCCTGCAAGCCACAGTCCTTGTTGGACACGTGACAGAAAAGCAGGCCATGGAAAGCTGTAAGAAAATCCTGCCTACCTTTTGCTTTGAGGACAAGAACAGATTTCTGTTTGTTGGCTTTCTGGAAACAGACAGCTCATCGGGGTGATTGTCATGAGGAGAGCAAAGAGCAAGAGAGGAGAATGAGATGATTATGGCAATTCAGTATCCACAGATGAGAACAGCCACGACTGTTGGCAAGCCTTTACCTCAGGGAAATGAACAGTGGCCCTCACTGTTGTACAGTTATTAGTGGCCTCGAGACAAACTGATGAGCAAAGCAAGTGTGAGGCAATCGTTCTCCTTTAATACAGCAAATGGAAAAGCCTTACACGTGGGTGAAAGATGGGCTTGTTTAGAGAGCAAATGATCTTTTCTGAGAGGCTGAAAAGCAAGTTACTGCTTGGTTTATGACTTTGAATAACCTCCTTCAAATAAAAGCAAAATGTATGTTCTGAAATGGCATTCCATCTCCCATTTTACAGTTACTTGTACCTGGAAAGTCACTGTGCATTTAACCTTCCTAATAACACTATATGTAGGAGTTTACACTTGACTTCAAAAAATTCTCCTCCTCTCCCACCCACACAAAATGAGTTACTGATGATCACTTTCATCTTTAGATACTGTTTAGAAAAGTAAGAAGAAAAAAGTTCCAGAATGGATTAACCTTCACATCTTGTCTGAAGTAGGAGTCCTGTGGAAATGAATAATTGGCAGTTCCTGGCTCTTAGATTCACAAAGCCTCTCCACATCTTGCAGCTTCAAAAATCTGTTTATTTGCTATAAGCTAATCCTCACATCCCTTCCAACAAAATCTATTTGCCAAGGAGGGCAGAAGCAAAATCCAAGTATAACTCATTTATTTGCATCTCTATGACTGTAAGAGCAGTATGTCTAAAACAGGACATTGTTCTCAAAACCACACAAACCCAGGAAACCAGGCTAAAAGGGAGACAGAGCTCAAAGAGCACCTATCTTGGGTTACCACTAGCTAACTGAAAGAAAAAGCTCTCTCTTGGCATCATCTGAAAGGGAGGGAGGCACAAATAGGCTGGTCAGCAATCATTTTGAGAAGAAGAATCAGATATTTAGTAGTTAATTCTAATGAAGAAATAGTTATTCAGTTGCATATTTTCGGCCAGAAAAATGCAAATATTTTAAGTTTCCTATAGCATGCAGCCTCACAGAAATAAATACAGAAGCTAAAAATGCCCAGAAATTAAATTTTAAAAGATTAGGAAATGTCAAGTAAGAAAGCCTCTACCATTTCCATCAATGAATTATATCAAAGGCCATGGTTTTCCAGTGCCTTGAATGACAACCACTCTGTGTGATCTCAAACATGTCACATTTTGTTTCTGCCCCAGTTCCTTCTTTGCAATAATGGGGCAGCAACACAAAGAGGTTTTGAAGAAAAATACAGGAAGAATTGTAATTAGCTGGCTAAATATGAAATTGAGCAAGATAAATGCCTCTGTGATAGGGAAATTTATTTCCCTTCAATCCACAATGTGATGAAGACTGGGTTTGGTCTGAGCTTCCCTGAGGCACTGATCCTGCACGAGGCAGGCACATGGCTGGTAGGTGGGTGCTTGAAGAATCTCTTCAAAATTACAAGAGCTGAATTCTGGCCACACTCCAATTAGCAGAACTAACACTTGAGTGGCAAAGATCATGGCAGTCATGTAATTTTTACCTGCAAACAGGAAGGCTCTTCCCTTTAACAGGAAGGCACTATATTTTGTGTAAAGAAACAGAGTGAGACTGCAATGTTTTAAAAACTAGATTTTGAAATGATTAAAAGGTGAAAAGGTGAAAAATAACCCGTGACACTGCAGTAGCAATTGTGGCTTCTACCACATGTACTGAAGAGCTTACGAGTGCTAGTAAAGTCTCCATCTGATTCCACTGGTGTAAAACAGTCCAGAGTAGAAGCAGACCCTCCACACAATACTCTGGAACAGTTTATCTTTTCTAGTGGAGGTGTAAAATGTCAGGGTGACCTGTTGATTGTTTGTTACAGGTTATGGAGGGTAAGAAATGGCTCCACTTTTTTGTTTAAATATTAGCTAGTGGAAGGTCTAGAAACTTGTATCGAGCATTGCAATCAGTTTACTAAGTGCTGCAGAGAATGAAGGATTTATGGAACAGTCTTAACGACTGCGTTGCACTCAGAGAAAATGGAGTGAAGTGTTCACAAGCATGGGAAGGAGAGAAAAACTGTGTTCACTGATTTGTTGGTAGATGTTCACAAACCACAAAGCCAAGCCCTGAAAGACACAGGCTGTAAACCACTGAGCTAAGAATTACATCAGTGAAAAATGAGTGTGTCTGGGGAATCTGACCAGTAGAGTTGAACTGGTGAAAATATAATTTCTGATAAGATTTTAGCAAGATCTGACTGCTACACAAAGTGGTTTATCTGCAGAGGACAGACAAAACAAAGCAGGTCTCTTAGAAGTGCCTTAAACACTGTATGGCTGCCAAGTTCTACAAGGACTGGATGGGTCACAGCGTTATAGGATCTTAAGAAGTGATCTGAGATTAAAAAAAATGCTCAGATGTGTGAACTGTCAGGTCCTTTTCCCCCATTCAGGCAGATGGGTGATAGTTTCCAATACAAAAGAAAGCTCTGTTGGATAATGAACCATAGATAGAACTGGATGCAGAAACAGAAAAGTTGATGATTTTTGTAAGGTAAACTGACAAGAAGGATTTCTATGCTCTTTGAGAGGAAAATGACAAAGAGAAGCCAAACAGAAGAGAGGAAAGAAAGCCAGTAAAACCACTTCATGGAAATAATTTCTTCCAATGGAAG
Source organism: Chloroceryle aenea (assembly GCA_013399075.1). NCBI lineage: Eukaryota > Metazoa > Chordata > Aves > Coraciiformes > Cerylidae > Chloroceryle > Chloroceryle aenea. The sequence continues at coordinate 383,019 of VWZY01008969.1, forward strand.
AAAATTATCAGTTTCCAAACATCCATGAAAGATACTTTTATAGCATTGTAGCTTCACATGGATGTGTACTGCACAGAACTCCATTGCCCAAACTCCAGACTGAGGGAGCTAAGATGCTACTTTTTGCCCAAGAATATCTGCTCTAAAATCGATGTTAACAGTTGAACAGAACGCCCAGGCTAGAATACATGATCTTGTCATAAAACTACAGAAGTGGTTCCAGCAGCAGAAATCAAAATTCAGCTTGACTTCCTAACTGGGAGCCCAATCTGTTATGCTGCAGAAGCACTCTGCCTCCTTTCTTCTGACTCGGTGAGAATTAAACTCTGAATTAGCACAGCCTGACAGCTGGGGGGTATCTCACAGGTATATATTTCACCTCCACAGGCAGAGAACGCAAAGAGCACCAAGGCTTTCCCATTCCTTCCAAATGTTCAGCCTCATAAACTGTTCAAAATTATGGAGAGTAACACCTACTTGGAAAGATGGAGGAATCTGGGCTGTGGATCTCATGTAGACCTTCACACACAGACAGGGGTTGGAAGGGACCTTGGAGATCTTCGAGTCCAACCCCCCTGCCAGAGCAGGATCATCTAATCCAGCACAGGTCACAAAGGAACCTTCCAACCTTCACCTCTAGAAGCTGAGAGTCAGATGCTGTGGCTTTCAGACAGAGCCCTGCGTCCAGCATTTCTTCTTACCTAGGTGTTGGAGACTTTATTATAAACTGTATTGACAGAAGGCAATAATCAAAGATTTCAGGAAGCAAAATTCCAATTAGTTATAAGTGAAAAAATATTCTCACAGTGACAGTGGGTAAGCTCTGAAACACGTTCCCTATAAAAGCTGTGGAATGTCCATCCCTAGAGGTCTTGAAAATGTATCTGGACAAAGCCCAGAGAAACTCGATCTAACTTTTAGGTTCTTCTGTGGTATTCAAGATGGAACCTCATTTTCTGTGTGGGTGCATGACTGGATCAGTGGAAAAGGTGCCTTGGTCAGGAGGGTAATGTTTATAGTTAATAGCTAATGGGATCTACTGGAAAAACCACTGCAAATGGATTCATTCAGGGGTCTATTCTGTGAAATCTCCTGCTTTTCACCTTCCTGAATGCCTTGGATGACACAAGATGTCTGGAGCAGATGATACAATAAAGGACAAGGCAGCCATTCAGAGGGACCTAGACTGACTACAGAAATAAGTAGACACAGGATTCATGTAATTTAAAAAGGTCAGATGCCCAGTCCCATACCTGGGATGAACCAGCCCTCTTCATTGTTACAGGCTGGATGCTGCCCAGTTGGTTTGCAGCTTTTCTGACAAGGACCTGGGTAGAATCCCTTTATTCAGGACTCGTTAGATCACAACTCGAATACCACACTGAGTTTGGAACTCCCTCTCTAAAGAACAACAACAAAAAAGACATTGATAAACTGCAGCAAGTTTATCTGACTCTCCCAGGCTGAGAACAGAACTAATTCTGTTCAGTGGTTGTACTTTTCAGCTCAGTTCCTTTAACTCCCTGCCCTGTCTGAAGGCAGCAGGCTGTTTGCACAGGCAGTGTCTGCTGCTGGCAGTGAGAACACCCCGTGGTCAGAGTTACTGCCAAGGTTGGGGTGCAGACCAAGGCCACATTGGGGAGTGCAGAAAGTGCAAGGCAGCACTTTCCCCCCCAAACTGACCAGCAAGGGATTCCAGCCCATGTACCTCATATTGGGTATAGAGCAGAGGAATCATGAGAGTCAAGGGCTCTTCCTTCTGGCAGTGGCCAGCATCTGAAGAGGACTCAATCTGTTCTGCCTTGGATTCTGATCTGTGTGTTCCTGAATCCAGTTTCAGAATCCAGCTCCTGGACACAGCTCCCATCTGCTGTGGGGCTCAGTCTGTGACTGCCCCAGTGCCTGCTCCACAGCACCAGTGGTGACGGTGACATAATTGCCATCAGGGGGTTGGGTTCAATAATGGTCTTGTAAATATTCGTTTATATTCCATTGCTTTATTATTTTCATTAAAGCTTTTCTAATTTCCTTTTCTAATTGTTGAGGCTCTCTCCCTTACTCCCTTTCTCTTCTCCTTTGGGCAGGGAGGGAGGTTAACAGAGAGCGCCTGTTACATGTCTAGCAAACTGCCCTGACCCTAAACTGTGACAGAGACCCAAGTGAACAAAGCCCTGAGCAGCTGGGGCTGAATTCATGTTGATCTGGCTTTGAGCAGGGAACTGGATACTTGAGCCAGAGGCCCAGTTGCTCNGGGGTTGGGTTCAATAATGGTTTTGTAAATATTCGTTTATATTCCATTGCTTTATTATTTTCATTAAAGCTTTTCTAATTTCCTTTTCTAATTGTTGAGGCTCTCTCCCTTACTCCCTTTCTCTTCTCCTTTGGGCAGGGAGGGGGGCCAACAGAGAGTGCCTGTTACATGTCTAGCAGACTGCCCTGACCCTAAACCGTGACAGAGACCCAAGTGAACAAAGCCCTGAGCAGCTGGGGCTGAATTCATGTTGATCTGGCTTTGAGCAGGGAACTGGATACTTGAGCCAGAGGCCCAGTTGCTCCATGGCCTAATGGGTAAAGAAGTTCATCTTCTTGACTGAACAGAAGACTCCAGCATGGTTAACCCTGATTTAAATAGTTGGGAACTCCAAATCTGCTTTTATATCAAGCTGATATTTTCTTCTTTAAGAGCTCAAGAATGTCACTATTTTAAGAGAGCTGTGCTGTATCAAAGTCTCCTTACTGCCCTCATCCACCATGATTCCTACAGTTTCTCTGATCTGGAACATGCTACCCAGCATGGTATTCCTGCTGTTGCAAGGTACATGGCAATCTGGCCAGGTTCTCTTCTCTGTTACCCTCCTGGAAAGGTCTGGTTTTGAAGACAAAGCTGTCAGCAATGTTACTTTACCCCCGACTATATCAAGGTGCAAATTAAGGCCATGTCCAGAGGTGGAATCTGCATGTGAGCGTGGATTTGTATTGCTCACAGCTGCCTTGGTCTCCTCAAAAGAATTCTTTCCCTGACTTAAATGTTCATCATAATAGCTAAGAAATGGAGACCGAATGTCTATCCAGCTTTAATAATGAATCCACAAGTGGAGGAAATAAATCTTGTCCGTGGTTTCTGATTTATTTTTTTTAAATAGTAAAAATTGCTTCACTTAATTAATTTATGTAAATATCCCCATGAAGTTACAGCACATCAAACTCATTGACAACTTAAAACTTCTATGCTTGTGCTACTGCAAAGCATCCTGCTGCCTGACAGTTTTTGGCAGAAATCTAGTAAACAGATATAATGAAATGACTTGGGGTTTTATACCAAACTGAATTATTTTATTCATACCACTGGTGTTCTTTGTATTTATTAAGCTGTCCTGCTTTTCTTCTGGATTGATTAAATGGAAGTCAGACTGTTAAGAGAATAATTTGAATATATGATGCTGAATCCTCTGCTGATAGGAATTGGCATAGGACCAGGTTTGCTCCAGCAGTTTCCGTAGAGCAGCAGAAATTTAACAGTCTTGCCTTATAGCCTGGGCAACTTACAGCAGTTGAGCATCAACTTGAGTAACTAATCAGCACACTGCAGAACCCAAGTGTCTCTTGGCTGTTTCCTTTGGGTTTTGGTGGTTTATTTTTAATTCTACTTAGTTTATTTCTGAAAACAAATGGTTGCTAGAGATTAAATTATTACAAATATATATATAAGCAATTTATTGTGGGCAAAAATATCTTTAGAATGAAGGAATATATATTGAAGCTCTATTAAAAAAGCACCATCAACAAATAAAAAATGTTAATTTCTTCTTACCTTAGGGATTTAGAACTGATTGATGGATGCTGTCACATGTCAAAAACAATGGTGGTATTTGTGCATTTAATAAAAGCACATATTCCTTTGTCCTTTGAAAGTCTCACTCTATTCATGTGCACTGTGGGTACCTCACTGGAAACTATAGATTCCTGCAGGTTTGGATCAGCCCGGGCTGTTACTGCAGGCAAGAAAACTGTCCCTGGGCATTTTTAACCAGCAGAGAAATTTTGAAAGCTCATAATGGACAAGCTAGAGCTCTCTCCCCTGACACACAGACTCTGCTACCTCTGAAAGCAAGATGCCACCTTTGGGAGAGAATATTGTCCCACTGCTATGTGAACGTGGAATGGTTATTCTCGACCAGAGAACGGAGCGAGGTGCTGCAATCCACAGAAGCAACCAAATGCTCCAGCAGGTCCTTCAAGAGCTGTGTGGGCCAGGCTGACAAAGCAGTTTCTGGCACTGCTGAGTTAGGTGCTCCTGACCATCAGCCCCTGGATGCTGAGGAACCACGGTCCTACTGACGGACAAGGTGACTTCTTGTTCCCATGCAGGGCTAAATACACACTCTGAAAGTTTTCAAGCAACACTCTTCCAAACTCTGGATCTACTTATGTTGGATGGAGCTGTTGGCAGCTGACAATGACAGCACTAAAAAGCAGATGAGTGGAAACATTCTGTAATGCTGCTAGGGCTTTTTCTGGGCTTTGGGAATCTCTGATAGAATGAACACAGTAATAATTGGAGCCATCTCAGACTATACAGACATTTTCAGCAAGAGCATGCAATAATATCTCAATTAGAGTCAAGTGGGGTTTTTTCTGTTAGAATGCTTTTAAAGCTTCTCAGATTTTGTTGCTTGGTAAATTTGAAATCAAACAAAGCATTTTAAAAGCAAACTGGTTTCATGCTTTTTTAAAGTTATATCTAAGGCAGCCTCCTGTGCTTTTTGTTACACGATTGTGCTGTTCCATTCAATGTGAACTTGGGGACTAACCCTTTGAAGATGTTTCATGGTTCTCTTAGATACTGGGCAGAATAAACTGACTTTCCAGCACAAGGCACTTATTCTCTGGCTGGAGTTAAACACCTAAACCCTCACTATAAGAAGGGAACAGTGTGAGAAGAAAATCAAAAGTTTTAGATCCCAGCACTGTCACTGGAAGTGCACAAAAAGTGGGGGAAGCTCTTGTTTTAGTGGGTTCATATCCCCAAAGGAAAGGCAAAACATAGTGCAATTCCTAAAACCGGGTAGTTCTAAATCCGTGTTGTTGCTTTCCATAGTTCCTGAGCTTCAGGGATGACTGCAGGCATTTTAATCTGCTTTACACACAGCATTGAAATATATGGGCAGCATGTTTTGAAGCAGAGAAGTCAAAGGAAGGTGAGTCCACAAAGGAGTTTGACTGACCTAGCATCATACTCACTTGAAATGTGTATGAAGGGTACACTGGGAAAAAGAAGTCTTCTGAGGTCTTGTGATTTTGATATATGATGGAAGATTTCAATCTCCTCTTTGATAAACAGCCAGATTTATCAAACCAAAGAGACCGTCCCTGTTCAGACTGAAGGTCATGGGTAGCCTCTGAGGAGAAAAAAGGGATCGGAATACGCAAGAACGGAGATGTGGTGAAGAAAATTATGTGGGATCTGCAGTAGTATCCCACATATAAAATATTTTAGGAGTCCATATGCCAAGATAACAGAAACCAAGAGAACTACACTTTCATGGTACTTCTGCTGGAAGATACCAAAGATTTTGTCAAAGGCTGTCAAAAGCTGATGTAATTGAAATTGAGAGGCTGTTACGTAGGACACTACTGAACACTGAAGGGCTCTGATAGGAGAAAAAAATCCACCCATGATGAGTGATAGCTGGTAAGTTTAGAAATTACAGAAAACCAGAATGAGACTTACATCAAGCCTTTGATTTTTAATCACTTAGAGTGTCACAAACTTACTTAGATTGGTCCTGCTGAAAAAAAGTTCCACCGTGGGTAGCGAGACAGAAGAGAGTTGAGACGCTGTGGGTTTTTCTTTAAAGGCAGGCAAGATTAAGCACTTTTCAGCACTGACTCCCAAATCTTCTTTGAAAGATCAGATTAATGGGCATGTTTGTGCTAAAAAAAGTGTTTGTTGATGCTTCATATTTTTGTTGCGCATGTAACAACCCTAACTGTGAATGTTTTTCTGATTTCAAGCTAAGGCTGACAGGCTTAAGGAGCTAGCCAGAAAAATGACATATTACAATAATGATTAAAACTCTATTGGTAATCTATTTTCAGTTACTACTACCAGGAATGTCAAAGCACTTACCCAGTACATGAACAGTTCCAAGAATGAGACATATGAATAGGCTAGATATCACTGGCAACAGGATATTGAACTGTGGTGATGCAGCAGTAACTCTGCCTTCATGGCCCAAAAGGAAACAAAACAATTCTGTTCTTGAATGTTTGAAGTACAATGGCTGTATAATTTGCTTGGAACAAACATCAGTAGCTTAGGTGATACTCATAACTCTCTTCACCTCTCTCTTCAGATAAATCAGATCTACCCTGCCCTCAGGGGTTTGTAGAGACTTTGAACAATGAGAAATATTGACATATTCCTAAATATTTCTCTCAGGTCCTTGCTACATTACTGATGCCTGTCAACTCGGTGACTCTTTGCAAGAAGAATATGGATATAATGGAATTAAACTCAAAACCAGATTATGTTTGACATCTGTCTCAGCAAAATACGAGCAGTAAAAAAAAATCAAGAGAAATGTAACAGGATTTAAGGGTAGTCTGGGCCAGAGCCTGAACAAGGGCTGCATGAGACAGGACAGCTGAGGAATTTAAAGGAAATTAATATTTGCTGAATGGTTTGCATTGCTCTGAAAGCAGCTGATTGGCATCAACTTCTCTAACAATGAGGTTCTCTTGAGATGATTTCAGAACATGTTTACAGGGGTAATGATGGAATACCCTCTCAATTTTTCCTTTGATGAAATAGTACCTGTCTCACAGGGTCATTTGACCACAGGAATGGTTTCTTCTTACTTCTCATTTACATGTTTATACGAAACAGTGAAAAGTATTAATTTTACCGTGGATCTTCAGTTTTGTACAAATACCTGCCTGGGAACTTGTATACAGAGGAGCTGCAGCGATCTAATGAAAGTTGTAATGCTAAGGCAGTTTATTTTAACTGGTGCAAGTTTGTCTGTAAACATTTATTAGCTTTGTTACATCCCTCTTTACAAAAATGATAACAAACTTCTCTTGCATCCTAGAGAGAAACAACATCACACCAAGTACTTAGTGATTGTGTACAAACACAGAAGATCTAATGGCAAACAGACTGGTCTTCTGGCTGCTTTCTGGAAGCTCACAAAACACAGGGATCCACCACTAGACTCACAAGCTTCTTACAAGTTGAACATTTAACCCTGATGTTTAAATACCCTGGTTTATTTTAGCATTAGTTTGCTGCTTTCTTCAGGACCTAGCCTCTCTTGGAGCTAGGTGAGGCCCCAAGACTCCCCTGT
>VWZY01008969.1:393567-413044 GCA_013399075.1 Chloroceryle aenea
CTTTCCTTTCCTTTCCTTTCCTTTCCTTTCCTTTCCTTTCCTTTCCTTTCCTTTCCCTTCCTTTCCTTCTGAGTTCCCATATGAAAAAAGACAAAATGCACATAGCCCAGTCTACAGCTGAAGTCACTTAAGTCTGGAAAAGTCTGGCATTACAATATTTATCTGAGAACCTCTGCGGGTCTGCTTCCGAAAGATTTAAAATATTCACAGACAGGGTTTTCCAATCCTGATCATGTAAGATTATCTGGAAAAGCAGATTAATGTTGTGTAGAAAGTGGAAAAAATCTGCCATTTCTGCAATGATTTACAAACATCTGCTCCGTGTATTTGTGTCCTGTTGCTTACTGCTTAATTAGGTACCTATTCAATTAATGCATCAGGTGTAATGTTTTAAGTATGTTAATATTTGTTAATATTAGATGGTTAGGACTAGCTTACCTACAAATCTCTATTCCTCTCTTTTCCCCAGATGTTTCAGTTTGTTCTTCATTTAGGCTGGTAGCCTGGAGGCCGGGATATGTGTGTTCTGACAACTATGATGTGAATACATCCTGGGTGTTCTGTAATGTAGGCAAACCTAGAAATGGTCCCTATTCCCATTCTTTTGTTTTAATGTACAATGCTTAATTTTGTGGTATTTGTGTACAAAAAGATACCCTGTTATATGGGGTATCAGTCTACTCATGCACAAAGTCTGTAACTCTGCAGAATACTCAAACATTCCCTCAGGAATTGAACTAAAGCCAACACACAATCAATTTATTAGCCACCCAAGCTCTCTGGCTTCCTGTGTGTTATACGACTAATGCTCATTTTCCACTTCTACCTGTGGGAAAGGCCTGTCAAAGCAAAACTTCACAGCAGTTGCCATGATGTTAATGATGGAAATGCACTCACGTGCCAGTACAGTCTCAGTAGAGATTAATGGGAGCTGTTGTAGGAATTTGATCAAGTTTGGGAATGTTTACTGGCTAGGAGACATCAGGACATATCAAGTTATTGAATGTAGTCATATGATCCCTGGAACAGATTATTTCTCCACACTGCAGCTTCACAAGGGTCAATTTTCTGGTATTTGTTTTCTTAGTTTTATTCTGAATGAAGTAAAAATCCAGTAGCACCTGATAGACTCTGTCAGCAATGAACAACCCTGACAAGTGCCAGGAGTGTCCTGGCCACACACCATAGAACTATGAAGCACTGCACAAGGTGAATAAATCCAAAACAATCCTGTACCTTTTTGGTTTGGAAAAAAGAAGCATTAATCAAAATTGCATTCGTGAATTCGAGTTCTCCACATTGAAAGTATCTTCAACATCCATCATGTTTATAAACTCACCTTTGAGCTCCTGACTTCACCCTATGAGTCCTGCTACTACACACAGAAAAAAATGATGGTGGGATTTTGCAGAGTTTCAGATAACTCTCTTTGCTACCTGCACAATCTGATCAGTGTGTTTTACTTTTTAGTTTGTATTAGAAAATGAAATCTCCCTTCCCAGACACTGGCAAAGCAGTTAACTGGAAAATGCATGTCCTCTCAAATTAATGTAGATGTCTACTTGGGAAGTCTGAGTGACTGCACTAGAGTAGACTGTACATTAAAACAAAACAAACAAACAAAAAAGGAAAAAAACACCACAACAACAAAAAAATCACACAAAAACCACCCAAACAAACCAAACCCCACACAAACACGGGGAAAAAACCCCAAACAAATGAACAAAAAAACCCAACAAACCAAAAGTGTTGGAGCAATTTCTCATCAGAGCAAAGCCCAGATTTCAAAGGTGCTGTGCAATGTGTTCTTTACAGTGGCAGCTGGAGAAGAAAACAGCAATAGCTCTGATAAACAGCACTGATCCAAAGCCTTTTGCATGACATTGAAGAACTGCCTGTGGCTTGTGTGCCAGGCTTCAGTGAAAGGAGTTCTAAAGCCAGTAGTTTGGATTTTTTTTGTATCCTTGTCTGTGCTGCTTTCCCAGTGTGAGATTTTATGGATTTTCTCTTGTTTGTTTGTTTTATTCCTCATAAACTTCCCATTGTTCATGGATTAGGTTGCTCGTATATGAGGAGGTGTTTTAACTCTGAAATACAGCGTGTCATTGGCAGCACAAAACACTCAGACTGCTCATGGCAAGCTGGAAAGATAACAGCTAGTACAGTTTCCCATTTTAGAGAGCAGCTACTGGGATCTTGTTGCATAGAATCGATCTGGACTAGCAGAATTCCTGTGCTGTGCTGATTTTATCTCCTACTGTCCATTGCCATGGAATCCAAAATGGTAGCAATATGAATCCAGAGTTCATACTGAGCTTGCCCAACTGAAATCATATTTTTATAAATGCATATTAACACTTACAAGCTGTTTGGCTGCATTATTTACTCCCTGGAAAGAGAGCAATTGGCCTTCAGCAGGAAGTAGAGAAGTTGGTGCTTGAGCCAGATAAGATTCAGGCTTTTCCCCAGCTAACACCATCAAGTATTTCCCCTGCCAGCCTGTACTTGACAGCTTGCCTTTGCATTTCTGCATTGTGTGCAACATAGGAACATAGTCTGTAAGCATTTATGTGCCTAACTGACTGAGAAACCACCAGGCAACAGCTCCTTTACACATTGCTCCCTCCAGTTTCCCACTGCACTCCAGTTAGAGCATTAACTCTGCTTTTCACAGGCATCATCCAGCCTGTCCAAGACAGGGACTCACATTTTCACTGGATTTCTTGCTGCTGACTAAATATCTTGATAAAACACCAATAGTACTCACACATACTGCAACAGTGTTTCTGTTGATGATTGGTTTAGAACATGTGTCAATCAAGGATGTCAAAACAATGCCATTTTTTGAAGCCTATCTTCAGCAACATTCTCCAATATTGTTTGGGGTTTTTTTTCTGATTCAAAAACTAATCACAGAATAGGAATGGTGAGATAAGTAATGAGAGAAAGTGATTCACAGAGTAAGACAAAATCTGAAGACTTTCCTAAAGCAGCAGGAGTACCAAACTGTCATGCAGGCAGCCTGGAGGTAAATTAATAGATTCAGAGTGAAATTCAGCAACATAGGTCCCAAGAACATTTCTTTGCTTCTAAGAAACATTTCTTCTGCAAAACTAAGATGCTTCTGCATGGAATGAAAAAAAACCAACCCAGATGTGTTATCTGACAGTGGATATGGAAGACAATTATGCACATAGTGGAGCTTGAAATAATGTTTTATATGTGCCTCAGTTTCCCTGGAAGCCTGAGCACTACAGCTTCTGGATGGGAGTTTGATGTATGATGGATGTGAAAGCAAGCTTGTGAAACAGCGAGGACATGCAAGGACAACCAGCCACCAATGGGACCAAACTCCTTAATGTGCCAAGATAAAAACCAATCTGTGAGATTCATTCTGGTTTATTTTAAGCACCCATACAAAACTGGTGCTCGAATTGGTGCTGGGAGGGACAACGTCTAGAGTAGCATAGACTAGATGGGTTCACTTTGCTTTGCAAGACAAAAGATGAGCTCTCCTTATAGCACACTGCCTGATGTGTTTTACATAATACCAGGGAGGAAAAGAACTACTGAAGTTAGGGGAGAGTTATGCCAGCAGCAGAGGTAAATTAAAAAAGCCAAAACTTGCTTTGCATCACTTCCAGCTGGAAATCAGGGGGAAGCTGTTACCATGAGAGCAACAAGGGTATGGAACAATCTGCCAATCAGAGTTGGGCCAGGCAAAAAATTTACTGCTAAAATAGGACACAACTACAGTTGCATAATCAGAGAATCAGAGAACTGTCAGGGTTGGAAGGGACCTTAGAGATCACCTGGTTCCAACCCCCTGCCATGGCAGGAACACCTCCCACCAGAGCAGGGCACTCAGAGATATAAGCCCATCTGTACTGCAGTAGCAACAGAGAATTTCATCATACACCACACAAACCAAACTGCTTCTTTCTCCCTCACTTCCATATCCTCTATCAGTACTTGGAACGTGAGGAATTGCACCTGGATTGTTGCTAAGGACACAACTTATTACAGAAAATGTCACTCTCGTTGTCTTTCAGATCTTGTATCTTCACTTAAGCTAAAATTTGGGGTTTCAAAGATGCTTTTAAAAGGTAATGTTGGAAATCCTGGACTGTCCAACCCTCTCTGGTTTTCTGTAGGGAAATAACCATTTCTATAAAACTTTTGCTTTGTGTAAAAACTTGCAAGCTGGTGAAAAAAAATTTTTTTGAACTCTTTACAGTAATTTTCAATTCAAATTCTCCTCTGTTCAACTATGTGACAAGATCAATTTCTCATGCTGTTAATGTGCACAAAACACACCAGGCCTGAAATGCTATTATGTTGCAAGCTTTGACAAATAACTGGCTGTGTTTTGAGTGGATGTGGCTGCAGGTGTCAGTTTTTCTACCCAGGCAAATCAGGATTTGCAGATTTTAAAAGTAAAAAGAACACCATGGGTCCAGAAAAAAGTTCACCTAACCGTGGCCAGGTATTCCTTGCACATTTTTACTTGCAGCTCTGACATTCTGGCATCAGAGTGACAATAGGGACACTGAAAAAGTGCTATGGTTTATCATCATGACAAAAGTCCAGTTATGAATCTCTTTTTCAGCCATGCAGTCTCCCCAGTGACCACACAATATCCCTGCTGGTTGATGGTATGGCACCATAATACCATTTTTTCCTTGCTGACATCAAAACAAGAAATGAAAACTGAGAAATCCTGGCATGCGCTGCTCACCTAATCTGAAATATAAATATGAAAATAGGCACCATTCACAATTTGAGTATGATCCTTTGATCCCCTGACAGACAAATGTCACAGATACACACGTAGCCTGATAAGCCTTCTGCTGTGAGCTTCAAAGAGGGTGTCTGCACAGGCAGTAGATGCAGTACTCAGTATATCCCCACTACCCCATTTCCAAGGCTTGCCCTCTGGAATACCACCCTGTACCAAACACTCACTGATGAGCCCTAACTCCCCAGAGCTACCAAATGTTTTTCACTAAGTTTATTTGAAGATCTAGCCTCAACTTCCTTCTCTGTAACTAAAAATAATTTATCATGATGAACCAAAGGAAAACAAGTGGTCATATGGGTTAAAACCCGTTTCACTTCCATTCAGCCTGGCAATATTCCATGCTCCAATAGCCATTCCAATTTCTTTACGTGCCTGTCTCTTTTCTCACTGGGATCTGTCAGTTGTTGCTTGTCTGCCTGCATGTGATTATGCAACCCTTGCTATCTGGAATAATCATCCAGGATCTGGGTTTTTTGAATGGCCAAGACTATGAATTTACACACTGAAAGTGAATTTGCTGTCTCTGACTAACAGGTTTGCTTGACTGAAAACATGACATTTTAACTAGCAAATATTCATGGGATTCTTATTTCCAGATATATTTGATTAAGGACTGGAAGCATCAAGTAAGTCTCATATTTGATCCGTAGCAGTAGGGAGCTTATTTACACAGGAGCAGACTACATCAGTCTAAGATGAAACAATTGACAGCCCCTGACAGGGGGCTGGATTTAGCCTCAGCTGTCTTTGACCCAGAACTTTAACCAGTCCTTCAGGAATGGAAGAGTCTCACAAGCTGCAAATGGAAATCAGTCAGGTTTATATTTTTGCCTCTGAAGAGGCACACTATTTGCTTTTGGATCTGACTATCATCTGCTGGGTTGGGGGGGGAGCAGTTCAACCTAAAAATAACTGTAGGGAAATTAAAATGCTATGTTGTTCTGCCAGCTACTTCTATTATTACATCTAATTATCGTGAGAACCTCTCCTCTGTTCTCACCAGTAAGTTTTTCACTCAAATAACTTGCAATAATAGCTGCCATCAAAGCTCTTCTTTGAACTATAGTTATTTTAAATTCCCTAAATGACATTTGGAACTTTTGGAAGACAACTTTTACAATGACATAACCACTGCACAACTCTGTCACAAAGTCAGAGCAAAATGTGACTCCCTGAGTCAATTTTCTTTTTGCTGAAACTGATTGCATTGAAATGCTTTATGCTATGGATAGGGTAGGAAATTCATGTTTTAATTCTAGACTCGGATGTGAAATGGTCAGACAAAATACATTTGTCTTGATGTTTGATTATTTAGCTGCTATTAAGGTATTTTCTTTATTGCATATTACCCTGACTTTTCAAGTGCTTTGTATGATAAAGCAAAAGTTAGGAAACAATAGAAGAGTGCATCAGAGAAAATGTAGGCATAAATTATGGGTGCTGTGTGCTTTATTTTTTATATATATAAGCATGCATTTCACTCCATCTGCAATAAATTAGTTCTTCTGTTGTTGTTGCTGTGGTTCTATTAATAATTAATTTGATATCTTCACTTCCTAATATAAAGCTATGTGAATTCTAGCACCACACAATAGGAAAGATTAGGCACAGAGATCTGCATGGATGTTAGCGAGTTAAACCTGAGCCTTGGTAAGCTGCTTCATCTACATCACTTGTTTAAAGTGATAAAGAATCTTTAGACTTGTTCATATCAACAGCAAATGCTTTTAGCAGGTCAACAGAACACCTGTCCTTATGTTTTGGTTGAGGCTAAGTAGATGTCATGTGAAGATTTTAATGGTTCAAGTCAGATAAATAAATTGGATTTCATTCCTGAGCCAAGTTTACCTAAAAGAAGAACCTGCTTTCAATTAACAATATTACCCACCTATTCCTAGTTTGGTAAAAGGAATCTATTTCATCACGTTCTTCATATACTAGCAGACTTGTGGAACTACTCAGCTGGCTGTTAGGTAGTTTTGACTGACCAAAGTTGATTTCTACTGATAGATGATAGACATAGCAGCTTGGCTTGAAAAGATCAAGGTTCTAGCAAGAATCAGGAGGAAATTTCAGAGTACTTTCCATTGGAATTTCCATGAAGACTGACAAGAGTTATATAAAGATCTGATATCCTCCAGTGTGACCATTGGGCTTAAGTTCCTCTGGTGATCTGATACCTCTGGATTTCACTAAATAGCTCAGCAAATTGATTACATCACTCTACTTTGCTTTATCCTCAGGTACAGTACATATACCAATCACTGCCTAAAAACTTACTTTTCCAGGAGTTTCTGGAATTTAATGGTTCTTAATCTAATTGAGTCAGTCTTGATACTTTAAGAGAACAAGTAAATTAGGCACGTTACAGATCAGCTTTGTGCTTTTCTACTTTGAAAAGTTCCTATTTTTTCTTCTGACTTATAACAATTCCATTTCTCAGACTATTGCTAATATTAAAAGATAAGAAGATAGAACTGAGTCAAAATGTATTCTTTATGTTTTGGTGCAAGGTTGATGTTGGAAAAGGAGCATCCTGCTGTCACTGCTTCCACAAAGGCAAAGCACTGTTGCACTGGACCCCTTGTCTCTGTGTCCCGGTCATAGCTTCTTGCTCTCTCAGCTAGTGCTCGAGTTTTGGGATATAATGATCAATTAGCTACAAAATATGCAAACTAATGATGACAGCTGACCAGGAGAAGTAATAAGATTGTCTATTCCCACAGCTGCTTTCCAGCCATGTCTATAAGAGCTGTTGCTTCAGAAGCAACGTGAAAGGCAGATCCTTTTTTACAATCAAGTTACATTTTTTCATCTTATGTCATTGGCAAGGTCTTATGTCACTCACTGGCTGCATGTTATTACAGAAACTGCAGTAAATTCTTTCTTTAAAATACTGTACTAAACAATATCTTAAGACAGCTTCCAGATAGTCTCACATGGTCTGTCAAAAAAAGTTTACTTAGCGCTTTGTCAGATTCAGATTACTTTACAGGAGCTAAATGCAACTCCTAACATATATAATCCTGTCACGTCTGAACACTGCGAGTGAAAATGCTAGTTCCAGTCAAGATACAATGTTTGCAAATCTTGAATAAACCATTTATACTATTTAAGCAAAAGTGGAAATCAGCTTTGGCATTTTAGTGTGTAGTAATTTTTCTTTTTTAAGACAAGTCATACTCCCAGACCTTCTCATAATCCAGAATACAAACAGAATGTTCTTATTTTCAGGTTTGCTCCATTGCAGACATTAACAAAGAACCAAAATAATGACACTAGCTTTAGAAGATGGCAGTGCGTGTAGTCATGGCAACAGAGAGCTTGTTGTGGACTTGCCTCCCGGGTATTTACTGACTTTGCCAGCTGATGTCAAGACACAGAGTCACTTGCTGCCATAGCTGTGTTGTGTCAGTACCTGAGATGGTCAGGTTGGTACTAGCTCAGCTACAGCCCCAAAAGCAGCCAAGATGCGCACATCTTGTCTCCTTCCAGGGTTGACAGTCAGCTGTGCTGACTGCCCTGCGAGCTCTGACGCTCAGGCAGGAAGTAATCTGCCTGAACACAGACATAGTTCAACCAGGATTGTCAACGAGAGGGGAAAAAAGCCAAACATCACCCTCCAAAATGCAGTATCTGTGGGTACCATTGCTGGCCTCCCCCCTCCCCCCTGAACTTACTGAAAGGAGAGAAAGTGAAATGTCTGGAGGCAGTTAAATGAAACACAGTGTACCCATTCAAGTCAATCAATCTGAGAAGAAACGTGTTGTTTTGATATTCCTGAGGAACTATGAAAAGAAGAGAGAAAAAGCAGTCTTTAGGAGCACCATTTCAACACTGTGCTCTCTGGGTTTTCCTAAGAAGTGCTCCTTTTAACAGCATTTTAAATGATTTCACATTAGATTGTTTATGTACCGGTCTGCACAGCAATACATGGGAAAGCCTTTTTGCATTTGCCCTTACGTAAGACTCTTTCAGTAGCTCGTTTGTGGGTGACTCCTCTCTTTCTGAGATATGTCTACTTACAACTGTCAAGAGGAGGGGTAGGGAAGAGAAGTACTGAGGTACTGAGGTCAGGAGGCCTGAATTCTTATGTTAATGATGAAAAATTTCCTGTGCTCAAGTAAACTCTGACACAAAAATTCTAAACACTTGGCAAGAAAGGAACGTTGCTGATCTGGTACTGGAAATGAAGCTGATGTTCCAGGGGCACTAGGGAGAAGTCATTACATCACTGATGGTCATCAAGTATAGATGTGAGTAAGAACTTAAGGTCAGCCGTAGCTGTCGGTGTAAATAAAGCTCAATGAGTTACTAGGCCAGGGGTTTTCTGACACAAGCCATATCATGATGGAAAATAAAGAATAAGCCCCAAGCCTTCCCTTGCAACCCTAAATGGATAACAGCAGATTCTGAATCCCTTGCCCAGATGTGTTCTCTTGTTTGCATTTAGTCTATAAGCAACTTACATTAATCATAGCAATCCTATTTCTTAATGCTTATGCACATTCTCCATTTGCAATATTACCAGAGGATCTGCCAGTACTTTTTTATTTCTTTTTCTATCCCTGAAGCCCGCTGTGCAATTAGTGGATGTAACCAAAGGCTGCAAATCACAGGAAAAATGTTCCAAGTTTGCTATGTCCCATTGTCACTAAAGTGCTATAGTGTTTCTCTCAAAAGATGTTTTGCAATCTCCAGTGAATTTTCTACAGCTCTGTTAAGAGTGTTAGCTTGTCTCCAGTGCCTTAGTGTGTGCATTCCAGCTCAACAGGCCAATGCTCCCTAACTGTGCTCAAGTTCATCCTCTGATAGTAGCAGAGGAATGCACTTGGTGATGTTAAAATAGTGACAGTATATGTATTACAAAGCAATTAGGAAATACACTGGTTTTTAACTTTGTTGGGTTGTTTGGGGTTTTTTAATAGATCATATCATGGACACATTGTTTGTTGGAATCAGTCTTAAACTGTAGCAGAACTGATAAAGTTAAAAAAATAAATAAATATGGAAGTTAAGTTCAGTAGTATTTTTAGGTATTTGTCAAACTTCTGAAGGATTTCAGAAGTTTGACCCTTTGGAGACCCCTCCATCTACGCAAACTTGTAACCCAGTTTTTCATTTCACAGCAAACAACATATTTCTCCTCTGTTTTACTTGGCTTGAATTTCAATCGGAACTTCTCTTTCCCACAGTGTACCCTGAAGTGACACAGAGAGAAGGAGAGCTCGAGCGTTTTCTTAATGGATGACAGAGCTGGAGGAAGGGTCTGTGACTTGCTAATTTTCAGGCAGCAACCTCTCAGTAGTGAATATGCTAATTCATCATTATGCTCTTTAAATCTGAAGATATAATTATAATGTACCCTCGGGAAGTCTGCCTTGGCCAATCTGCTAGCCACGTGTTAGAGGAGCACAACCACCATCCCCTGCAGAAGAGGACAGAGGGTCTCCCTGTGACACAGCGACTCACCAAATCTATTTACCATCAGCTACATGGATTTCAAACCAAATCAGTCAAATGTTCTAAATCTTCTCACTGCCAGCTGGAAACACCTAATGAAGAATCAGGCTTTGTGTGGTTATTTGAATGTCATTGCAGGTGAAGCTGAAGTTGGTTTGTAGAATGAACTACTCTGATGAAAGGTAAAGATGAGGTTTGTGTTTAAAGCTTGCAACAAGAAGAGCAAGTAATATGACAAAGTGATGATGCAAAGTTGTGCATCTGCTAAATAAAAGGCAAAATGGGCAAGACAACTTGCAGCTCTGGAAAAGCTCCCAAACCTGTGGCTTTTATAGAATCAGAGAATTNCTCATGCTGACTCTTTCATCCACCAGCACCCCCAAGTCCTTTTCTTCAGGACTGCTCTTGAACCAGTCACTGCCCAGCCTATACTGGTGCTGGGGATTGCCCCCACCCAGATGGAGGCCCCAGGAAAGGAGGATGTCCCTGCACCCTTACCGACCAGCAGTTCCTACAGGAAATGCCCTCAGACGTGATCATTGCTGCATGAATCCACGATGCAGACAATTGATTACTCCTGTACATCAGTACCAGTTGTGCTTACCACCTTTTTAATGTACTTAGCACACAGCAATATAATAAAACTGAAACGTTTGAGCCAAATTGTACCACTCTAAGTTTACATACAGCTTCCAGTGATTTCATATCTGCTGACTGCAGGGTGGCCACATGCTTCTGCCTGCAAGCAGTATTTGGCTCTATGACAAATTAAAACCAGAAAGAAGCCTTTTTAAACCGGTTGGTGGATGAATACTTGGTGCCAAAGGCCTTTGTATTTCAACCAAAATGAATCACCACCCTTTCTGTTTAGACAATACTTTTCCAAATCAAGTCAGCCTTAGGAAAACTACAAAATCACATGTTTGGATAGAAACTTGGAGTATTTTTTTTTCCAGATGAGAGGAATTCTAATCATCCATGACCTACATAGCTATTTTCAGCTAGATAGGCATTAATTATATTTACAGGCACTTTACTAATTCATGTTTACATTCTGATAGCATAAAGCCTGGTAATGGAATTGAGACACTATAGCAACTGTTTAAATGTTCTATATATAAAACATATACAGATGGGATGAATTCACTTAGATGATCACATATGATTATAAACTACACTATATACCCTCATTAGTATGATTATACATAAGCCAGTAACTACAGAGGACAATCAGACCACAGGGTGACCAATTGCTCATCAAATTCCATAGTTCTAAACGTTACCAAACTCCCTAGCATGATTTGGACCTGCTCCAGCTCACCTTTTCCCAACCAGTGCAGTTGACAGAGTGGACCAGGGACTGTTCCCAGTGATCAGTCTGTATGTGATCACCTTCTGAGAGGAAGAGACTTTAGATGCATGAGTATGTGCGTCTCAGGGCCAGAGAAAATTTCATAGTCCTTTAAAAATCACAGAAATACAGAATAATTTCAGTTTGAAGGGATCCCTGGTTGTTACCTGGTCCAGCCTCCAGCTCATAGTAGGGCTAACTTCAGTTAGATCATTACTCAAGCTCCTGTTCACTTGGGTGTTCAATATCTCCAAAGATGGAGACTCTGCAACATCTCTGGAAAACCTGCTGCGGTGTTTGACCGTCCTCACTGTGAAGATCTTTGAACTTTCATAAGTCAGAATTTCCCTTGATGTGGTTTATATATTTATTCTGCCTCCTTTGCTGTGCACACTGTCTCCATCTTCTATAGACTATAGACTAGTCTGTAGACTTCAGTGAAATAGCAGAGACACCAGCAAGAGTCTCCTGAGCCTCCACTTCTCCAAACTAACAAATCTAGGTCTTTCAGCTTCTCATATATTATGTGCTCCAACCTGCCAAATGTTCTGGTGGTTTTCCCCTGGACTCACTCCAGTTTGTCAGTGTCTTTGGAAGCACAAAAGCAGACAGGTACACTGCAGCATAAAAATTGCTCTCCCAGTTTAGCACCATGTTTAACTTCCTGAGCATGATTTCCACACTCTTGTGAGAAGCAAAGATTAATGGTTCCCATGAGATATTGCTTTGGCAATCCCTCTACAACATCCTCAATCTGGGCCCGTGACAAGCAAAAGACTTCTGGAGGTTACTGGTGTAGGACTAAATTGACTCTTTTATAATCAGAGTAGCTCATATTCAAGATAATGATCTGTATTAATTGCACTTACAAAATCTGGCTCGGGATATCCCAGCTGTTTTACATAGTCATGCTGGCACAAGACTGGATATGAGAAGCAATCTAGCAGCATCTCCATCGAAGCTAATCCAATTGGCACTTCAATGCAGGAATCCTGTGATGAAAAGAGGTATATATTCAGATCCATGCAGAAATCTTCACTAATTTGATTTTATTACTCCCAGTATTCAATCTCCTCCATTGATACATAACTCTGGCAATCTCACATTGCACTGCGATGTGCACTACAGGCAGAGCCTTCAGCTGAGCCAGCTGTATTCACTGTGACTAGAACCTGAAGAGCTTCCTTCTCCTACCAGATGGCATAGTTTTGGTTCACGACACAGAAATGAACTCACAGTTCATCTTTAATGCATTCATAAATAAATAAAACATCTTGCTGCCCTTTGGAAATCTATTTGCTATCTGTTTTTTTCAGTGCAGATAGTACTTCTGCTGATCCACTTTAAAATTAATCCTGACATCTCTAATGGTCTGTTTCTACATGGAGAAATGATGTTTTCTTGCTATACTGGCATTTCACATCCCACTGAGTTCACAAGAGAGGTGGGTTTGCTGTGTTGCTTGAATGCTAAGTTTAGAGAAAGAGATGATGAGGTGAATATAAATCTTGGATTAGGTGGATCCATTTTAAGACAGACATGATTGATATATAAAATCTGCATCAGAGTCTTAAAAAAACCCCAAACGTGCTGTCAAAATCCACAGTATTTCCTAGAGTGGAGCATTAAAAGGATAAATACCTACTGCTACTGCTAGGTTAACATTATGTGCTAGAAAACACTAGAATTAGCTTTCTCATAACTATTACAAGACTGATTATTAGACTGTTTTTCCACCTTACCCCTATCTGGAGAATGGAAATTTGTTTCCAAATGGCAAAAATCCATTTCAGGACCTTTACCACAGGTGAGGTGGTACACACCTGAAGCTTCAAGGCTTTATTTGTGTCCTCTCATAACTCTGCACACCCTCTGCATGATGGCATCAGAGGGTGTAGGGCATGGTTACCTGTCCTGGTTTGGGATGGAGAACCAAGGAAGATGCAGAACATGTTCTCTTGGCTTTACTCCAGCCAATGTCAATTCACCACGAGCTGAAATGTCAGCTAGGAGTTTTAAAGCTTCCGTGCTCTACCATGTAATACAAAAGGAATATTATAAGTTATTTTATAATCCTTTCCCTACAGCTTTGCTGGAGGAGTCATAGGGGTTTGGTAGGTAATAGAGGTTTAATATTTTAATACATGTCTTCCTTTGAAGCCATCCTTATTTGTTGAGTTTATATTGTAATCAGCTAAGATAGGTACTGGGATTCAGCTTTAGCTGTAATTATGGTTCATTTAAATGATACTGAAGTAAGGCTTATCATCATGTAGCTAGTAGGATCAGCTTTATTAGAGACTTAGTGCCTTAAAATTAGGAAGCCTAATAGCTTATGTGAAATGTGCAATGTTTCTAAATATTACCAAAGATCATTCTGCATCTCTTTTATATTTTAGCGCCAGCTTTGCACACGTACACGACATGCACCTCAACAATGACAGACACTGATGCACTCCCCTCCAAACTGCAGTTAAGTTCTTTGATCTAGTTACTTAATGCTACATCACAACATAAGCACCGAGTTCATCTTGAAGCTGGGCATACAGATGGGACAAAATTAAATTCAAGCCTCTGATTATCATAAAAAATCCTGAATATTCTGATTATTACTATCCTGCCTCTTATCAGTAAGATGTATCAGCTTTTCAGTGGATCTGTTGAAAGCAGCTGTAAGCAAGCCAGATTGGGCATGTCCACTTGTACTGTGTTGTATAAATTTAGTTTTGTACCTAGTTTTTTTTAGATCTTTCAAGATATTTTGCCATATTGCAGGTTTACACCAACTAGCAGACTGAAAAAAGCTCCAGAAAAAGACCATGCTGCAAATATTTTTGTAACCTTCTAAGATGCATGTCTCATACTGGTGGGCCAAAAATACATGGTAAGAGTACACCACCCACGCTGGAGTACTTCTCACGAGGCAGGGTGTGGAACAGAGATTATCCTTTCTTCATTCTGCCCATTTTGAGCGACTGACATCTTGCTTGTGCAGCTGTAAAGAGCTTTCCTCTACTATGTGATGTTGGATTCTTTCATCTGCTGAAAGAGGGGTCATTTATAACCTGGAATAAGCAGATGAGATTGTTTTCTATATATAAAGACATACATGTATATTTATAAATTTACTTTTATATGTAAACAAGAGAATTATTTAAACTCCTGACCATCTTCTCTGGTTTGCAAAACCAAAGAATTCATGAAGCAGCTAACTGACTCTATCAACCCCTTAGTGAGTGCTGCACAAAGCAAGCGAAACTGTTCCTAAACCTGCACCTTTATTTTGATTTACTGCTGAAAAGATGAGAAAATTGTGCTTAGCTCCTGTTCTATCATAAAATACTAAGTTAGGTGGCATATAAGTTAAGGTCTCATTTTGGTTGTAAGTACCTCTGCGAACACTTGGATGGATCTGTGGTTGTCACACTCTGGATGATCAACACTGAAATTGTTTGTAGCCACTGCAACAGACCCTTCCAGTGATATTTCCTGGATAATGATGTGAGTGCACCACAGCATAAAAAGGAATACTAGATGTGTCCTCCTGCTGCTTCCAAGAAGGGATGCAAAAGCCCAGCTTTCATATGGTGAAGATGGGAAGTTGTGAGAGAGATGTTTTCCAGTTTCATGACAATAATTGTCATTCAGAACTTGCCATTTTCCGTTTTTGTCAGAAACCTTGCTGGAAAGAAGCGATGTTCTGTTTAAAATCAAGGTGCTCAGAACTCTCCACTTTCTCTAATGTTTGTGTGAGAGGGACTCAGCATTTCAGAGAGCCTAGCCCAATGCTTCTCCAAAAGACTGCAGAGGGTGAAGCGATGTGTTCTTTCTGTTCTTCACTCTGCTGTTGGCTTATCCTGCTTTCTATTATGGGCTAAAAAAACCCTGTCTCAGAGGCATAATAATCTAGCTGTTCAAAATTAGATGCTGTGAAAAAAATGACATGTAAAGCCTATATATAGGTATATACACCTACTATAATGATATACTGTTTCTGAACACAGAAACAGACTTACATATGTATTTCTGAAGTGTGAAAGGCTAGAAACCTCAATTATATTTAGCATACATCATACAAAATTTCCAGAGATTATATTCACAAAGCTTTTGATCGTGTTATTCATTGATAGTTAGCAGGTCATACCTTATCTCCCAAATATTTCCTGAAAATTAGTACCTGAAAAGGTTTTGATGTGCTCAAAGAAACTGCAAAGCACTAGGGAGAGAGAAGGAAAGAAAAACTCAACAAAAAAAAAGAGAGAAACAAAGAGAACAAAAGAGAAATGCTGAACAGGCTCAAATCCGGGCACCAACACATTCCTTACATCTGACAGTTGTAGGAAATAATCAGAAATAGGAATTTAAGGTGGTCATTAAAGGAAAACAGTAGTTAAAAATCTTCTTCCAATGTAATACAACCCAGAAATTTACCCTAACCTTCTCTTACACTGGAAAGTCTTCCCCATTAAATAAATTCCTCAGTGCATTTTTCACAATAAATCTGTGAGCTCATTTTTAAATGGCAAGGAGAAATTTTTTTCTAAAGCAAATAGCTCTTGAGTGGAGATCTCATAGTAATTTGTTGAAATTTCATGGACTATTTTCCATTGCTCTGTGAACTCAGATGAAAGTCAGAAGGATTTTTTCATAGACTCTTCTATTCCAGATTTTACTGTAGGTTTACTGGTCTGCAGTGTCTGTCTTCCCTTCCTCTCTACTGTGCAGCTTTATTCAACAAGGTTCTACTTGTACATATATTAAAATTTCTTATAACAATTCCTGTATTTACAGTAAATGTCTTTTGCAACATCTTCTGAATGTCTAAGATGCTGAACTTTCATGTGTTAATCCACAGCACGAAAGCATGAAGGTTCTTGACAGGTTTTCAGACTGAAGCTGACCAAAACAACCAAAACACAATGTGTTCACAATTAATTAGCTTAACCAGGGCACTTCTCTTTCTCATGAACAGGAATTTGAATGAATACAAAGAAAAATAATTTAATTATAAATATACTTGCAGTTGAACATAATGGTGCCATCAATTTTTTAGCAGACTCCACATTACAGTCCGTGGGGGATCTGTTAAAATATTGATAGCAGGATATGGCCCATTATGAGGACACACGATGTGTTCTGTTTTAAACAGGGAATTAAAAAAGATTTGTTTGAGGAGGATGTAAGAAGAGTAAACTGGAAGGTTTATTTCAATATACCACCAGAGCATATAAGGAAATCTAAACTACTGCCTTTCACTTTTCTTTTTTCTTTGATTTCCAACATGCATGTTATTCATAGAAAAGAACCAAACCAAACCAAACCACCACCAAAACTCAACCAACCCCAAAAGAACAGTGTATAAATGTTTTCTAGCTAATACTTTCAAATGTTCAAAAGAGAAGAATATACCACTGGTGGCAACTCAGTCTTTGGAATTTTTATGTGATATTTCTTTTCTCATTTTACATTTTTTTCCCACGCAAAACCTTCATTCCTCCCCCTAATTTATGTCCTCTGCTGAGGAAAGGGGGAGAAGCACAAGTGTAATGAGGCCACGGAGGGTAATGAGGTCTGTCAAGCCAGCATAGTCCTTAGGACCCATCAGTTCAGACTGACCTCCTGTTTGCCACGCTGGGTTCACCTGCTGGGTTTGGGCAGCCTCTTTTGGAAAAAGGGGAAATTCACCTTCCAGACAGTGACTGTGAAATGTGATGATCAAATCCTTTATCTTTAGGCGTCACAGATGAAGTAAAATGGAAGCCTATGTAACTTCTTGTTACTTCTTTTAGCTAGCTTAATGATATCTGAAGATAAACCCTGGGAAGAGAGCTTGCTGGCAATGACAAGGTTTTGGCTGGAGCAAGCTTTTGGCTTTTCTTATTGGCAGGGCTGGGATGTCTCTCTGAGCAGCGATTAGGAGTTCATAGCTCCCCTCGCTCCCCAGAAGGGATAGAAATCTGGTGTGTGTGTCGCAGCTGCCAAGTCTGATTTGAAGCTGGGAAGGGTTTATGTCGGGTCCACTATGCCAGGGCAATTAGAACTGATAGATCTTGGAAACACATGTGGCACCTGTACAAATGCCAAATCAGCTCATTAAAACTGGTGAGATTATGCTAAATAATCATTAAACTAATCAGATTTGACTGAGCTATCAGATAATGGGGAACTGCGCATTCCTGAGTCCTCAATATTTAAAATTATCTCAACTTCTTGTGTTTCCTTCTTTTTTCTTCACCTTTTGCCTGTGTTGCCCAAGTCTAGCCAGTATACATTGAGCAAGCTCTAGCTGACCACAGCTTTGTTCAGAACTGAGCCCAGCCATTTCAAGCAGTGTCATGAAGTGGGGCCAACAGTCATTCACAATGATGGAATTCCATGTCCCCCCCTTTTACAGAACTGGCCAAGAAGTCAAGCATTAGATCCCGAGGTTTTTTCTTTGGCAGCTATATGACAGGCAGCTACATGTTTTTTGTTTGTCTCCTACATCTATACATCCATGTCTTTTTTATTGTATTTATTTTTAATTATTTTTGTTTCTTTTGGTTTTTTGTTTGTTGTTTTGTTTGATTTTGGTTGTTTGGTGTCTTTGTTACAGTTTTGTTTGCTTGTTTCTTTTACTGCAAGCCTTGTTATAATCACTTAGTCCTCATTTCTATGGAAGATCTAGACACCCCTTGAAAATTGAATTTAGGGAGCGACTACACAACTGCTAGCAGGCTGGTCATTGCTCATGAGGGCTTTTGGCTTCAGAAAACACGTATATACATATTGGATATACAGAAATGGTGTAAAGCCTGTATTTCCCAATAGATCTTCTATGGACAAGTTTATCCTAAAATTGATTTTAATCTGTCTTGATGATGGGTGAGAAAATATGCACTATGTATTTTAGCTACAGTGGGAATAAGTTGGTTTCTGTAAGTTATGAATGCCTGACAGAAGTGCCTTTCTTTAGCCGAAGAGGTGTATAGCCACTGTATGTTACAAACATGGCTCTTGCATAAGGCAACGTGCTGAGGATATTCCTTCAGTGTCATGGTTTGGGGTGGGAGAGCATGAAAAGGGGATTTTATGAGCTCCAGCACTGTGACAGGGAAGAACAGACAAAGACTAGCAGGAAGAAGAAGGGTAAATCTCAGAAATCCTTGCCTTCAACTCCTAATAAGAGCGGTAAATATTTCTATACTCATCAACATGCCTACAATCATCAACATGCAGATTAATTAATATAACAATGCATCAGTAAAGAGAAAATAAATATAATGAAGTTTTGATGGCTGTGGTGGTTTAAGCCAACCTAGCTGCCAACGAAGCAACCTCGCAGACATGTGCTCGCTCTACCCCACTCCAGGGGGATGGGGAGGAAAAAATACAACNCCAGCTCTCCTACTACCTTCCCTCCTTCTGCTACCTCCTTCCCTTCTTCCTCCTCCGGGGGAACTCCTCCCAGTCCTCCCCTGCAGCAGCACGGCATGGCTCCCACAGAAGACAGTCCTCCACAAATGTCTCCTCGCAGCGTAGGTCCCTTCTGTGGACTGTGGTCCTCCTAGCNCAAAGGAGGGCTCACTCACCAGTTATGGTCATAGGCCAAAGACAGACTCAATGCAGGAAAACAAAGCCAATTTAAAATGAATTTTACAGAAAACCACCACCAATTCACCAAGTGTACCACAGTAGGACAATCATAGGATCATAGAATCATTAGGGTTGGAAAGGACCTCTAGGATCATCAAGTCCAACCTTCATCCCAACATCTCCCTAACCACTAGACCAGCGCCTCAAGGGCTACATCCACTCATTTTTTAAACACCTCCAGGGTGCAGCTTGAGGCAATTTCCTCTCATTTTATCATTAGTAATCTG
>VWZY01008969.1:413470-428562 GCA_013399075.1 Chloroceryle aenea
GGCTGTGGTCCTCCTAGCAACAAACCGCTGCAGCGCAGGCCGCCCTCAGAGTCAGGGCCTTCTCTGGGGACAGCCACCTGCTCCAGTGTGGGGTCCTTAATGGGGTTCTTCTCCACCATAAATGTCTGAGGCCTACAAGGGCCCAACCTGCTGGCTTATCATGGGCCTTAGGGGAATGGCTGTTCCAGCGCACCTTCCCTGCTTCGTCCTCACTCTCCTCATGGCTGTCTCTCTCATGTTCCATTCCTCTTCAAAACAAAATGCTTCTAACACAAAAGATTTCACTCAACACATTTTCATCTCTTAGATATGCTACTGCAGAGGCACTGGCTGTCCTGACCTTGGCAGGAGGCAGGTTCAAATTGGATCTGGGGAGCTTCTCAAAGGTTCTGACAGGAGCCCCACCAGTAGACCCCTCAACCACTACCAAAATCCCCCAAAGCACAATCCCAACACAACTGCACAAATGGAATTGATTGCACAAGTTTTTGTCACAGGAACATTTACAATAGATAAAATAATTCATTTTCAGGTTTGCATAGTAACAAAGCTAATTTACCTTTTATTCTTAATATTTAAAGGAAAAAATTTACAATGAACTACTGAGTAAATGCATGTGTACTGCCTAAAAGATAAATGCTAAGGCTTTGCTGGACAGTTAGGGTCCCACTCGTTGGGAGAGAAAGGCCATGGACTAAGGCTTGCTACATAAGACTGACAGTTACTCCTCTGTTAGCACACACTCAAGATTTTTTATTAGACTTGCCTTAACAGTTGTGGAAATACTGCTCTGCTGAATTTAAACTAGAAACAAACCCAACATTTTGAATTGTTAAAGGAAGGTATTGGAAGCAAAGGAAGAGAAAGTATCAAGCTTTTGTCTAACAAATGGTCATTTTCAGCAATGCATATAATAAGGTCAGGTTGGACAGGGCTCTGGGCAAGCTGATCTAGTTGAAGAAGTCCGTGCTCGTTGCAGGAAGGTTTGACATTTTGTCATTTTGACCTTTAAAGGTTCCTTCCAAAATGAACTATTCTAAAATTCTATGATTATATGATAAAAGAGCTGTGGTGATCATGACTGTATTTGTTCTCACAGACTCAGAAAAAATGACCCAAAAATTAGAGTGTTGCTTTGTCTTACAATTTAATTCCTGCCAGCAAGAGAAAATATGCAGAGATTCCAGTAGTGGTTTTGGTTGGCTGCTCACTATTTAGGGTGTACTATCATGGGGTACAGAGGTTCCCAAACGGCAGCTCCAGAGGCATTCCCTCCCCTTCAGGAGAAAGCAGCCAGCCTATGAGCCTCAAACCTGCAGAACTGGCTGCATGCCTAACAGGGCATTCAGTGCAAGTTACTCTTGTCTACACAAGCAGACACGGAGATCACGGGTCTCGGACAGTCTACGCTTCTCTTTTCAGTAGTTAACATTTCTAAACCAGAAAAATAATTAATTATTCTTTCTTGTGTACCATCCATTTATCCCAGGAGTAGCACTGTTGGAGTAAATGAAGAATGGCATTATATTATCAAATCAAACACTGAGAGCAGACATTAAGTTTACGTGTTGCCTTGCATCTTTGTCTTATCTGCATATGTCATGAATGGCCTTGCAACCCAGCATTTCAATACTGTTAAGAGAGTTGTTCACTTTGCTTTCTTGGGCTGGTCTCTTTTGGATATAATGGCAACTCATCCGTTGGGTATAATGATAACTAGTCCATTAGCAGTAGCCCTTTTTATCTACCATGAATGTCACTTTTTTTCCAAAAATTCAAATGGCAATAAGTAGTGGTATGTTATACACACTGTATTTTGTGTGCCTGCTATACCCAGAACAGCTGCCTGATAGAAGACAATGCAAATCAATGGTGTCAAACAGTCCTTGTTTGACCTGAAGCTTTGTTTGACCTAAAGACCTGAAACTCCAGAAATGGATCAACTCTTTGTTGTTGTTGCATTGGGTCTTTCTCTTAACAAAAACCCATGAGAAAAAGAGTGGAAAAATGATTGACACAGATCAAAGCAGTATATCATGCAATGAACTAAACAAGTGTCTGTCTGTCTTAAGAGTATCTGGCTCTCAGAGTATGATGCAGTGGCTACAGTGAGGTCTTATATAGTTTATGCTGAATGATGAACAGTGCTTAGATGTCCTTCCTGTTAAGAGAATGAAGTGGTGGGAAAGCAGGTGAACATTTCTGACATGCAGCTTTACAGTCTTCCATGATCTAAGAGTGATCAGACAGAGTTAGCATTTAGTTGTGCCATGGCTCAGCCTGTGCTATGGCTGTATAGACCCCCACGTGACATGGGGGACAGCAAAGCACTTCATGTATGCAGTTCAGTTAGCAAAATATTGAGCAATGTAAGCCTGAGTACTTCAAATGGGCTTCAAGTAATTACCACTTCATATGATAAACTGAAGGGTTTATCTGTATCAAGGACTGCAAAAGTAAAAATTTTTCCTCTGTGGTAACAAATAAATCCGTTGCTCTGCTATCACCCAGGGACAAGAAGGTTAAATAGCATTAGCCTGTGTGTAAAACAAGTTGCATTCAGTGCTGTGAAATGTATCTTTCCACAGAAACACCCTCATTTGTTAGGAACATTACAACATGCATACTCATAGAGGAGATCACAGAGCAGAAGAATGAATATTCAGAATTATTTTTTCTCTTTCCCTTTCATACTTCCCGTTTTCTATTTGCTCTGTTTCATTTCTATTTTTTCCTGCATCTAGTAAACCTATGTTCTTTTAAATCCAACTAAAACTCTGACACTGATGCTGGTGGGTTTTTTTCTTGGTATACTATTGATAATAAGATTTTCCAGGTCAAAAATTTCTGTTACTTACAGAAACATAATCCATGACTCACACAATTTCCATAAAACTTAGTATTATTTTCTAGGTACAACAGACAAAGTTTCTTAAATTTCAGAGATTAGCAGGCATACACCCACTAAACAGTAGTTATTGATAAAGTTACACAGTGTTTTTTCTTTTAGCTTGCAGTTCTGAAGTCATAGGTGACATCTAAGTCTCACTTTTAATTTGAAAACCAGGAGGCAATAGGAATGTAAGAAAATGTAACATGCTTTTTAAAATCCTTTTCTTGTTAAGAGAATATTATAATTATTTGAAATTCAAACCTTTTCTATTAATGCATGGAATACTAAGAGATAACATATTTGATGGTTACAACAATTAAGACTTTTAATTCTCTAGGAGCTGCAATAAAGAGCCAAAATCTGAACTTTACAGCAGTCTTGGTAGGGGACAGAGACTTCTGTTGAATAGCTCAATGCTCAAGCACTAGAACTTTAGGAAGTTCCGGAGGGTTCCTCCCAGGTACATGCTGCATTCATCTTGACGTCTCTTTTGTTAATATTCATAAAAAAACTTGCCTCACTTTGCTAAACTGAGTATTTTGTGTGGTGCTCTCCTAAACACAGATGTGAATATGACAGGTACAAAAGAGATGCTGAAGAAAAAAAAATAGTAATTTTTTTGCTCATGACTAAAAGCCTTTATCTTTCTTTCAATAGAGTCCTTTTGAAATTGCATAATAACCTTTCAAATAGGCCCCATCAATGCTTCAATTCAATTAGTATATTAAATTGTCTATCTCCCAGAGTAATATATTTTCCATAGAAGAGGATAATTGCATTTTTAAATGTACTTTTCTGCTGGATTTACTTTCTTTTAGCTAGGAAAAATAATCCAATCTCAAGCGTATAATCTATTCCAGTGGAGCATGGGAAAATATATCCACTGAACCAAAACTAAAGTTAATAAACTAATTCATCATTCCCAGAATCAGTTTTTGGACAAGAGGCATGGAAGCTGCATGTGAACAGAGTAAGCCTGCAAGGTCAGTGGACACTTATTTCATCTGCCTTCTGGCCTGAAATATGGTTTTGTGTAGTTCTCCATTTAAAGATGCTTTGTTCCCTCAAAAATCTCATTTCATATTGTCCCCTTTCTGCTTGGAAATCCATTGGAAATATATTAATGTAATAATATGTGTCACATTTTATATATTTCAATTATATATTTTGATATGTTTCTTTGCATTTATTTTAGTCCTTCTTCCACTGTTTATGCTGAACTGGTTTGACTTCTGCCCTTACCTTGAACCTATCAAGGTACTGACATGGCAAAGGAGTATCCTTTTAAGTTGCTGCTGGTTTTGATGTGGGGCATGGATAAACCAGACTAGCTGTTTTAAAATGCGCATTTTACACACACACACAGAATAGAGCATAGACACCAAAATGGCATTTTTAGACACATTGAATCATTTAGGCTGGAAAATACTAGCTCCTGACACATCCTGTGGCTATCCCTGCAGAAACAGTGGTAGCAATCTTGTTTAATATTTAAAACAGCACCGGGTAACACAGAAAACAGCAGCCATGGAGTAAATCTGCACAGACAGGGATGAAGAGCTTTTTAGCCTTTACTTGGGAGAAAAGGTTGGTTTCCTCATTTATAATTCCTTTGGGAAAGCTCCGCTCTAATATAGATTGTTTATTTAAAAATATTTCTCAGCCATATAGCTACTCTCTTTTCCTTCCACTCATTCAGGGGCCCTCCTGATATTTCCCAAGATTAGGAACAAGAAGACCAGTGAAAATTTTTTAAGTGTTCTTAGGACTAGGATTTTTAGTGGCTTTATTGTTGTGCCTTGAAATTCATTTAGTTCTTTCTGAATTTATCATAACAAGTAATCAAGTAGCAAGGAATTCCAGAATATAAACCCTACACTCAGTTTCCTTCCATCACTGATATTCCACAAGAGTACAATACAAAACCTTAGGAAGCTATTACTGACAGTAAACCTTCCATACCCATATCCTACCCCCTGGAGCCACAGACAGTTCAGGGTGATGAGCAAGCACCCCCCAGCATGCTTCTGCTGTGTCCTTATTCTGTATGTGGGATCCCACACCGAGCTGTCACTTTTAGAGTTGAGAAAATGCCCCGGACAATAAATAACTTGCATGTTAAAAGTACAAATGATACGGGAACCCACAGTTTACCATAAACATAGGAGACTGGATATCCTTTTACTAGAAAGTAGCTAGCTGCATCTATTTTTTCCATTCTTTTTTTCCAGTCATCAAACACCTTTTGTGCCTTTTTCTCAAACTCACCCACCTGCTCATGTTTTATTTTAAGTATGCTCATCTATGAGCACCACCTATGAGCCAGCCTCACGCTTGGACCCAAGGCAGGAAGGCCGTGTGGATGCTTTTAAGTTGCTTCCTGCTGAAGTCAATTAGTCAGTTCAACTGTTGCTTTACAGACCCACACCCCTCCAGAGGGGTAGACAGAGCTGCACACTGCAGTCTAGTCCAGTAATCTATTTGACAACTTGCTCACAAATGGTTTTCTACACCAGGAGCCTGTCAGCTGCTATTCTAGCACTGGTTGGGAGATATTAAAAGGAGACTGGTTTGCATCACAAATGACAAAGCCACCTGCAGGCCAGCAGCAGTTTCTAGATAGGGGTGATACACAGAACTGAAATAGATTTAAAGCAGATGGAGGAAGCCTGAACCCTGCTTAGAATGCCTTACGCATATAAATTGTTTCATCTTGACATCTCTTTGTTACTCTGAGTTCTGTGATTAAAAGGAAGAACAGTAATAACATCTCAGTTTTTACAATTCTAACACTGACTGCTAGGAAAAAAAAATTACAATCAACTTTCCATTTTCCAGCTTATTTCTGAAAGCAACAAGCAGATAATTTTTTTCCCCATGAACATTTATAAGCAGTTATTTATAACCCTTTCACTAGGGACTTGGTCAGAAATTGGACTGGCTATCTGTGCAGGTGAGTAGAGAAACAAAGATCTGTCTACTGGAAGTGTACAGTACATGAACAGGAAGAGCAGATTTTGTCTTGTCAGGCTTTTTCCTGAGTGTAGGAAAGGATTTGGAACAGACTAAGTGATAATTTGATTTTAGACATGTTTCCACCACGCATGAGTAGACTGGCTTGTCATGTTGCTTACATCAATCTTATGTTAACTAGGAACGGGCAAACAATAGTTACAAAGAACTTAAAAATGCAAGCAAATAGTACAAATTAAGCATAGAATATCTGGGGGAGAAAGAAGTGGACGCAAACTCTCAGGCTATTCTAGAGCATTTTTGATTTAGTTATTTTCGTATACAATACCCATCATGCAGAAATCTCTTCTCCAACAGCACCAGCTCCAACCAGTTCAGATCTGAGTGTATATACTGAGTAAAGGATTTATTTCCATGTGTAGAGCTGGTGACTTCCCATTTGGAAAGGTTAGCATCCAGTTCATTGTATGCTGCCTGGCCTCATCTCTTCTCAGATGCTTTCGGCAGCCCACTCTTCATCAGAATTATAACCTTTCTAGAAAGTGCAGAATTATTTTGGGGTGGGTTTTTTAGGTACATGGCATTCAAGACATCTTTTGTATATTTGAATAAAATTAGGCTTTTATGGTTTAATTTGAAGTTAAATTGCATATTAAAAACTGAAAAAAAAAAATAAAAATCACTGCCAAGGTGCCACTGCCATTGCAATCTGCTGCTATCCAAATAGATGAACCACCAGCTTCAGAACCTCTGAAATGATTCTTCATTCTAAAGCTCACTAAATTAAGTATTTTTTTTCCTGGAAAGGATGGCAGATAAGCAATGTTTGTGAATCTTTTCTTTCTGGTCCTGAAACATTTTTCCTCATACAGGTATGTGCTGGAAAAGTCTATTAATAAGTCTTTTGATGAAAAAATCAAACCAAAGAAGACCATAACAGACCAGGATCATAAAACTGTCTTTAGCTTCATCAACACTTTTTGCTTGGTTTTGTTCTTCTGTTTGGTTGGGCTTTTTTGCCTTGCCTTTTGTTTGTTCATTTTGTCTTGCCTTTTGTTTGTTTGGTTTGTGGTGTCTGTTTGTGTTTTTCCTAATCAGGAAAGATAACTAAACAGGCTTCTGAGGTTAGGAAAGCATTTAGAAAGAGACAAGCTTTGTCATACCACCTACAAATGATACTAATTAAGCTACAATGATATTTATATAGAGACTTGCTAACAGAAAAATCCATAGCTTTGGAAATAACTGTCTGTGCTAGCTATATGTCATGCTCATTTGCTTAAGGGGAAGATCAACCAACTTCCCAGCCTCTTTGACCTACCCAGACACCTAAAACACACTGTGAACAGAACAACCACTTACAGAACACACAGTAGAAAGAAGTTCTTTCTGTTCCCCATGTTTTAACTTGAAAAACCTGTTTTGAAGTGAAGATTTTTTAAAATTTGGATTTGC
Source organism: Chloroceryle aenea (assembly GCA_013399075.1). Lineage (NCBI taxonomy): Eukaryota > Metazoa > Chordata > Aves > Coraciiformes > Cerylidae > Chloroceryle > Chloroceryle aenea. Next base: position 420,792 of record VWZY01008969.1, read on the forward strand.
TGTAATGGAGCTGTGGTTCTGCTCCAAGGAATGTCACGGGGTGAGCCTGGGGGCAGCATCTGAGTGTGCAGGAGGCAAGTGCACATTGGTGCACGTGTCTGTAAGACCGTACACGTGCTTTGTATTTTTCTGGTTGCTAGTGTCAAGTACATAATTGGAAAATATTGCAAACATAGTAAAATGTACTTTTCACTTCGCTTTCTTAATATGTTTCATCTAATGAGGAACTCGGGACAACCACATTAAAGCTAATGATACTCAATAAGTATCTCTGAGGGAAGCGAGGAGGCTAACAGCAGGTGCATAAGATCTTTACTGTGGGAAGCAGAACACATTTTAGTCATCTGCTTTCAGTTTTAAGGATACATGATAGAATCGTCAGGGTTGGAAGGGACCTTACAGATCACCTGGTTCCAACCCCCCTGCCAATGGCAGGGACATCTCCCATCAGAGCAGGCTGCTCAGAGCCCCATCCAGCCTGGTCTTAAAAACCTGTAAGGATGGGGCTTCCAACACCTCTCTGGGCAACCTGTTCAGTGTCTCACCACCCTTGTGGTGAAGAAATTCTTCCCTGATGCAGCTCTGCAAAACTCCTTTAACATAGAGCTCTAACTTTCAGGACCTTTCTCATACCAGACTAGCCATTATAGGACTGTCAATATCAAAACACACTTTTGAAGGCTTTTAATTCCTCCTCATGAACTTGGTGAGCAGTAATTTGGCCAGAACAAGTGGAGGCAGTACAGGGAGATATTTTGCCCATTGACTGTCTTGCAGCAAGTGCAGTGGCAGTTGGTGTGAGCTAGCAGAGGAAATTTTCATGTCATAGCTAATGTGTATGAATTTGAAATCCAGAGGCAGAAGAATAAAATCACTCAGGTGATGCTGCTCTTGTTAATAGTCACTTCTTTTATTATTCTTATCTATATTTTTGTCTTTTGCAATCTAGCTCTATGGGCTTTTCAGAACTTGGCTTCTTTTCTCTTTTCCTTATTCTGGTTCTAGTCATTCTATTAACTCAATTTCAGGTTTCCTTTGTTTGTTGTCTTATTATCATATTTAGTTATTCAAAACTGATTGTGTAAATGTTACTTTGTACTGATTTTAAACAAAGAATCTACTCATTGAATTATTCCAAGGAAACGTCTATGAAACAAAAGGAGTGTTCAGGCTCATTACAGGACAATGTGCAATCAAAGAACTAATTACTTGTGATAAATGCAAGTGTAAGATGAAGGGAAAATGACAAATGTTCATGCCTAACATAAACCAGAAGTCTTTTGCCAAGGTGTGAGACATACAAGAAACTACTTTAGGAAGATGTAGCATGAAGGAAAGATAGACCTGGGAGGAAGGCAAGAAGAAATCAACATTTTATTTTGTAGAAAATCAGAGCTTAATGTGTCAAATTCAGGTGCTAATACACTTTCACCTGTAGTGAGTCATGAGCTAATTAATATGTGGTTGTCCTTACACCATCAGTTCTCAGCTGAACATAATGCATTTGGCTTCACAAAGATTATTAGAATAGATTTTTCCTGGTGGTGTTTCATAGGAAACACCAGAGAGAGGCAGGAAGCAGCTCCTTTGTCAGTTCTCTGTAAGCCACTCCATTTCTATCTCCCTACAACACATGTGTTATTCCTTACCAGGAAAGGAAAACGAAAATTAAGCAGCAATGAGAGAAGGGGAAAGCTACCTGGCAGTAGACTGCACAATTGCTGGGAAATGAAAGAGGAAAAAAAGGGAGGGATGGACGGATGGATGGATTGGAGGTGGGATCAGGGAACAGGGAAGTGAAAGGGAAGGAAGGAAGGATCTGACTGGGAGGCAGAAAACTCCTTGAGAGTGCAGTTCCCCTTTGCTTGATGCTCCCAGAGAAGGAAAGAGGATTGCCTGCAAGTGCACAGCCCACGAGAAGTCCTGAGAGAAAGAGGTTCCTTCTTTGGTATTTTCCTGTTTTTCTCAGAAAGTATAACCTGAAAAAAGACTGAAGGATAATTTTTTTCATCCATATGAATTTTGAGCTATGTTTCCATTACCTAGTCATAATTTCTCTGACTGGATGATTTAAGGTTAATGAGGCCACTAGATCTCAGTTTTTATTTGCATTTACTAAAACTAAACCCCGTGGTTTAACATGGCAGGGGAGGGTTTGCAGGCTTTTTCTGGTGAATTAGAAAGCCAACTCCCATCAGTTCTTTGCAGTATGAGAAGCCTATTCAAGATTTCCAGCATTCAGTTACAACTGCTGAGAGCTCGATTCTGCTGGTAACAGCTTTGCTCTGCAAGCAGCCCATTCATTTTAATTCATCCACGTGAACCGAGCTAAGAAGTTTCAAACTAAAATGATCCAGGAACAAACACTTGAAACAAGAAACCCTGCCTTGTTTACAGAAGGGTCAGTAAGATTTGCCATGGGAGGTAATTAGAATTAAAGAACACAAACTGGTATTGGCAAAACTGAGGTCAACCTGATTTGATTTGCAAACAATGCTGTTACGTTCTCAGGGCTGATGATTCAGTACTGTGTTCCGTTTTCTTCTGACCAAAATAAAGTCCCTGGAATAAACAGAGTGGAATAAAAGTCCCTGGAATTACAAAATGGAATAAAGTCCCTTTAACTACCCACGATAGTTTCCCACAAAACCCAGAGTGTATCCAGATGTTTGCAAAAGAGTATCCAAAAGAGTAGCTTCATTAATTTGCTGAAGAATGTTTTCATAAGAAATTACATATTTAGAAAGTGGAGAGATTATGTGTATAGGAAGTTGGATCCTGGCATATATTTGTACTCACAGCATCCAAACATGTGAAAACTGGCTGGAACCCATTGTACTCGACACAGTGCAAACAATCTCCTTAACAAAAAGCAAATGAGTAATTTTTATAATGATGTAATTATGGAACTTTATCTAATTTAGAAGAGCAGAGATTGAAATATTGAATCAGAACTACTGCTATGCAGAAGAATAACACTTGATCATATTTTCAATGATGCTAAGGCAGCAATAAAATGAGCACCTCAGATGTGATTGCCAATTTGTGCACAGATTTGTTGTTTTTTTTTTCTTTTTACATCATTTTAAGAGCTGAATTACGCTGATATTCAGAGAGTGTGGAGAAAAGGTGGCAGTACAGCAGTGGACTACCGTACATAACATAAACATTTCTCAAAACTGAGCGGGTTATAAATAAATATATTCACTGGATAATAACTGGCAGTGTAAGTGACAGGCTGGGAAGTAGCAGGGAAATTGGTTTGGGATGGTTGCATTGTCTCAGCACAAGTTTTGTACCACTGTGCCTTTCCTAGCTGTAAGAAATGCATTGAATAGATGAATAACCTAATCTCTAGATATCAAGAAAACAGCAAAACTATTGCTAGATGTCAATTCCTGTACCTACAGGAATCAATTCACTGATCCGAAGGTAAAATGTGAAAAAAACCCTAAAATTTATGGCAGCAGCAATGCACTTTATGGCATTTGTGCCCTGCAGTCCTAATTCCCTGAGCTCAGTGCTCCCTTTGGGAGCACTCTGCTGCTGCTTTCCTCCTGCCTGCCTGGCTGCTGAAGCTTCCTTGGAACGGAACGGAATGAAGGCACAGTGGAAAAGAACACATTTGCAGATCTCTCCCATCCAAGACAAAGCCAGGGTGTCATCGGGGCACGCACCTGGAGCAGGGAGCTGAAAAATTATTCCGGAGCACACAGCATAGACATAGCCAATGTTTAGTAGAACACATGACAAAGATTTCATAACAACTCGCTCAGGACAGGAAGGATGCCATAACAATTTAAATTAGAGGAGGATGCAAAAAGTTTGCACTTATCCAAGCTGGAACTTGTATTTAAAGTTGAAAGCTTCCTAAGTACATCTTCAGAAATAAATGTATCCCCTGTCCAAGTATTGCTGCTTCCTTGTCTAAAAAGAGGAATTAATCATAGAATATCAGAATCTTTTTGGTTGGAAGAGACCTTTAAGCTCACAGAGTCCAACTATTAACCAGGCACTGCCAATCCCACCACTAAACCCTGTCCGTAAGCAACTCATCCACATGTCTTTTAAACCCCTCCAGGGATGGTGACCCCACCATCTCCCTGGGCAGCCTGTTCCACAGCTTAACAAGTCTTTCAGTGAAGATGTTTTTCCTGTTGTCCAACCTAAACCTCTCCTGGTGCCATTCATCCTATCAACACTTGGTGCTTGGTCCATATAAAGAAGCATTGCACCATCTTCCAACCGAAAATAAGAATGTTGGGCAAGAAGGCAAATCCAGCTGGCAAGATGTTTCCATGGGAAGCCTGACACCCTGTAATTTGCATTGAAGAAGAAGGCTGGTAGTCTCATTTATCTGTCACTACGGTAAGAACCACCGTTTCTGTGACTTTCCATGGTAAATCACTGTAAGAACTTCACAAAGCAGTCTTTCTATCAAAGATACAGACATACTGTCAAAGGACACACAGTAAATCTAGCTTGCCCTTCAGCAAAGAGCAGTTTACCAAGAAAACTTAGAAAAGCAACAAAAATTCTTCTGACCTTCAGAAAATCTTGTGTTCAAGACAACTTGCTTGCATGTGTATGAAGTCTGTGAAAGAATAGGGAACATGTGCTTTTATTAATTTATTGAAACAAGTTCCCATAAAATTCCCATACAATTTTCTTCTAGCTTCTTCATATTCTCCTCTGCCTTCATGAATAACTGTCATTTCTTGCTCCGTAAAACATAATTTGATTATTAGTGACTGTCAACTTTCTGTGTCAAGTGCACCTCCTCTGCAGAGGAATGAAAAGCTGCCGTGCTCCTCGTGTGAGTCTCCAATAAACATCGCTGAACAGCAGTACTGGAAATGTATTGTTATGGAGGGGAGTGGAAATGACCCCCAAAAAATTAAATTCAAAGCTACAAAGCCAAGCTTTGCAAAGTTAAAGCAAGACTTAAGTTTGCCCATACATAAAAGAAGGTGCACAGCCCAGCCACATCACCATACACAGCCCAATGGTTCACAAACTGAGCCAGGGAGTCAGTGAGGATCTGATTGAGCAGATGAGATTCAAAAGGCCTGCCTGAGGAAGAGCAAGTGCAGGGAGGTAAAACTTCCTATCTCCTTGCCAGGGGAGGTTTAGGTTGGATATTAGGAAAAATTTCTTCACAGGTTGTAAAGCACTGGAACAGGCTGCCCAGGGAAGTGGTGGAGTCCCCATCTCTGGAGGTGTTTAAGAGATGTAGAGATGGGGTGCTGAGGGACATGGTTTAGTGGTTGCCTGGCGGTGCTGGGTTAACAGTTGGACTTGCTGATCTTAAAGGTCTCTTCCAATCAAAACAATCCTATGATTCTATGTTTCTGCTCAACACTGGTGATGTATTTATACCTCACGTGTTGGGCCTGGGTCCAGGTCTAGGCTCCCCAGTACAGTCTTACTGCAGCAGTCCAGCAAAGGGCTTCTAAGATTAAGGGACTGCAGGACCTGACCCATCACAAGAGGTGAAGTCCAGAGGTGCCTTCCAACCTCAGTCTTTCTGCAGTTCTGTGATCTGCCAGCATCTCCAGTCCCACGGTGCTGGTTCCTGAAGACATCAAAGCTGAGCCATCAGTTGCCCAACTCTGGGCTGCAGCTTTACGTATGTTCAGAAATTTGGTTGCCATGGGGGAGCTGATAAATTTGAGTGGTGCTTCTTTGAAGACATCTGATTTTGAGAACTTCATTTAAATACAGCAGATGCCAGTAAATGGCACCTTAGGAGTGCTAATTATGCTCTGAATTATGATGCCCTTGTATTTGATTATACAAACAGCTTAGCATGATTCCATATAATAGAATCCTTGGATTTTAGTGGTCAGAAAGAGATCTTTAATTTAAAGAAGAAACTGAAGACAATGTAGCCATTTTCAAGTGTGACTTAAGCGTTTCTTGATGGAAACTTGTTATCTTATTGATATTTGTAAGATCTTATGAAAGAAATTTATCTAATCTAGTTTTGTTTAGATAACCAACTTCTCAATGGCTAAAGTAAAAAGAACACTGTCTTACTATTTCAATCAATATCATTTGAAATATTATTTCTTCTTCCAAATACTCGCTTGCAAAGATCTCACTCTTAACTATTTGGGGTTTTATTTGATGCAAGTTTGCAGGTCATGTGATAAAGATGAACTCTGGGAGACCTTGGGGCTGCTGCTGCTCCTGTTATTCACCAAGCGTCCAAATTCACCTTTTTTTTTTTTTTCCTTGGTTTAATTTTCCTTCNAATTTGCCTCCCTGGGCACAACAGGTTTGCACTGCAGCAATCATCACACTTACAGCACATCCTGGAATAGGCAGCAGAAGCTCTTGATGCTTTTTGGTGCCAAAACTTGATGGTGGAATTCATTTATATCAGTTACTTAGAAGTTGGTTCTACTTTTTCTTACAGAAAAAAGCTGGTTCCCTGAGGCACAAAAAGTGAGACCGAAGAGCAAGAGTCAGTGTGCAGGTGAAGGCAAACATTAGCAAGGCCTCGTCCTGAGACTAATCTTTGTTTCTAGAACTGAGAAACTACCTCAGTGCAGTATTTTTTTGAGGTACACAATGTCCTAGACTATTTAGCACTCAGTTAAGCTTCACATTGCCTGTCAATAACTTCAGAAATGTCAACAAAATGGGCTTTGCCAGGTTATTTTCAGCTAACTGGTGGATGAAGGAATTTGTCAGTTCTTTAGCTGACAGTTCTTCTTTTAACACTGCAGGGAGGGGAGCACGGTGTGAAGCAGATGTATTTATTAAACCATTTTTCAGTTCTGACAGCCAAGGGGTCAACAGAACATTCAGTCCTTGAACTTTGATACCCTCTCTTGTTTAAAGCTGGTCTGATCAAACCCACTTGGGAAACGTGCTGATTTTGGCTTGGTTGATTTCAACCCTTTCTTTGTCACTAGCTTGTTAAGCTACAGTGGTGGGCTACAAGAAATGATAGCATTTCTTCTGTTGCCATGTAGGCTTGGTGCTCCTCCAAACTCATCCTTCAGAGTACAAAAGCTGTTTTTCCTGGTGCAATCTCCTGTTTGCTTTCATGTGACTTGATAAGGCAACTAATCCTACTGCGAGGTCACTCGCCATTAATTGTCCATGTCCAACAAAATACTTCTGGCTCTGGGCTTCCAAATACCACCCACTGTTTCCACAGGGAAGACACTCTGAATATGCTATGGGAGTTGTAAAGATTTAAAAGGTGTATGGTTGCCACTCTTAGATGGTGACATACAAGAGATCGGGGTATGATTTCAGACCTGAGTAACTCCGTAAGTATTTCATGAATTTGTGTTCTAAATTTACCTTGCCTCTCTGATATTCCAAAGTTGTTTGAATGATTCTTGATTTCTATGCTTATCTGGAAAGATTTCCCCTGTAGCATTGCTAAGCTGTTGGCTTCAATGGTCACGCTCCAGAGCTGCCGTGAACATGTGTATGTTACAGACTGAGGAGCAGGATAGAACATCCCCAGGAATGACATCTGCGATAGAAAAAGTGCAAATAGACCAAATACGGCAGCACGCGATTTTCAGATCAAGGAGTATTTGTAAGGACACTCGCGTGGAAAAGAGACCGGCATCCACGACGTCTCGCCAGCCCTGCCAGCCCTTGTTCTGAGCCGGGCGCAAGCTGCAGGCTCCTGCCTCTGCGCGAAGCGACATTTCCCGAGACCCGAAGTCGTGCGACGCTGCACGGAGCCGGGCAAACGCCGAGCGGGTGGCTGCTGGGCGGTACTTGCCCTTCTCGAAGGCCG
>VWZY01008970.1:0-218037 GCA_013399075.1 Chloroceryle aenea
AAAAAAATAGCTACCTAGTGCACCTCTGAAGTTCTCATCAGGTCATTGGCAAAATAATTTTGACAATCTAATAATCTCTTTCAGTGTCATCATACACTTGTGTTAATAAGATATCTCTGCAGGTAGTGTGGAAAAATGATACAGTGAATATATCTCCTCATTCAGGCCGTGTGGAAAAAAGGGAAAAGTGGCTTGGAATAAAACAAGTTTTTATCCTGTAAACTACCTGTGCTGTGTTTGCTAAGCCTACAGTTCTTACGAGTGTATGACTACTGGTCAAACTGGTTAAAATCCTGCCATATCCAATGGTAAAAGGAAAAGAGTGGAGGAATTTTACAGGGCTGTATAGAATCTTGTGTCTCACTGTCCCTTGTATGTAGGTGCAGGGGTGATCTAGGTCATAGTAAAAGACTTCAGGGGCATACGTTGCTGTAAGTGTGTTTGTTTATTTTAATCTGTTCTGCCTAGGTCCTGCTAGAGAGCCATGATATTAGTAGTGGACTCAGCAGTTTTGATTCTTTGAAGAATCAGTGGCTAATCAGTCACTTACTGGATGGAGGAAGTTGTGGGGGACTTGCACACAGATGCTATGCTGCATTGATCTTCTTGGAGCTCTTGGCAGCACAGCATTATTTGGATTTGTTGGAGGAATTGTTTTGGGATGTCATCAGACTCTAGTACACTTCAGGACCTCGTGGGTTTTTTTTTCTGTCCTATTTCTGAGGTTTATCTCAATTATAGGAACTGCAAACTTCCTATCTGCTATCCTAAAGACAGATGTCATCAGAGAGCTTAAACTCCCTCTTCCCATTTCTGCCATCCTCTAATATGTATTTATTCCTTTGTATGTGGTCAGAAGACACAGGAGTTATGAATTAGAATTTAGTAGACTAGCTTGAGGACATGTGGTGGTGCCAGTAGAAAGTATGCTGTGGAAGTCGGGTGGTTCCTCAGCCCACAATCCATATGCCAGATGCTATAGCTCAGAGTGTGTCTGATGTGTGCACTTACTTAAGAACACTGGCAGTGAGACAGATTTGGCAGGAATCTTCTTGAAAGTCAAACAAAGAAAGTGGAGGAAGGTGTGAAAGTACTTCTGCCAGCAGTTATATGGCCAAGCAAGAACCAAAGATTTTTCTTACTCTCAAAGTTGTTGGTGTTTATTTTGAGGCTGGTTAGAGAGCAAAATGTGTAAGGCACCCAAAACATTAGCTCTTCCTTACTGTGGTAGTAATTCCCACTCCTGTGATGGAAACTAGATAAATTAAAATAGTGTTAGGACATGAACAGGGGTGGGGAAAAAGAGTTAGGGAATTCAACTGTCCTAATTGCAGTCCAGTTTACAGAGACTAGAATGTGAGGTGTTGGAACTGTCATCCTTCTCCTTCTTGCAGAGTATTCAGGATGTTTTCTGTGTATGAAATTAGCTCTGTCTTGTCCTGCAGACTCTGGATCTAAGCTTAGAATGGTAAACCAAACAAATACCTTACAGGGACCTGTGTTTTAACCAGAGGTGCCTGTAGGATGTAATGTGTCTCTCTCCTATTGACAGTGTTCCACTTTATAGAGATGAATACACATTCACTGGAACGACGAGCTAAATGAATTTGTGAATAGTATCAGTTGATCTGAAACTACAGTTATAGTGAGGAAACTGTTTTGGAAAAAAGGTTGTCCAACCTCACTAGAAATACAGCTGTGATTGACCAGTGCTTCTGTGCCTGCTACTGCCTTGGGAGTTTCTCTTGTGATTAATTGCCATAAAATGGGGATGAAAAGGAGGGGAGTTGGGTGTATCTTCTATTTACACTAGTGGAAGAATTAACTCGCGATTAATCCCGAATCTCACTGTTTGCCATGTGTTGCAGATTGAGTTTCTGCAGACCCCTGTGGTCTTCAGTAAGTCACTCTGCAGGAGAACAGCTATCTGCCTTTGCAGGACCTTAGATCTAGGCACTCTGCTTAGGATGCTGCTGTTGTCTCAGAGGGAGACTCATTTCCTTCTCCTGCCCAAACTTTTCTCGTCATGGATCTGTAGAGCTCTCCCATGGAGATCAGGAATGGTCTCCTATGTGATGCCAGAAATATAAAACTTGGGGAGAGATTGAAGAGGTGAGATTCAAATGCAGTTTTTATTACACTGTAGGAGAACCTTCTGTTTCTGTCTTCCTTGGTGTCCCACAGCACCTCCTTGAAGTGCATAGTGTTTGCATACTTGCTGGTAGGACTGTCTGTGGAAGGAATAGAACAGCTTGCACCTAATGTTGTGCCACTACAACTCTGACTTCTAGGCTGGCTTGTGCTCATCCAGTCAGCTCAAGCAGCAGAGAGCTACCCGGGGCTCATCCTCACCTAGCCTGAGATCCTCTGAGTGCATTTTATTACACAGCTACACATACCATGTCTTACATAGCTTAAGTAATTTTTGCCTTTAAAAACATCTCAGGGGAGAGGAGGCTGTTGCAAGCTCATTATTTATTATTATTGGCTTCACAGTCTTGTCCTCGCTAGATGTTTTCTGAACTTGCAAACTCTCTCTCCTGTCAGGTGAAACAAACCACAAATGAAGAAAGGTTAGAATGTAACACCCCCAGGTCTGTGTTAAAGTGCTATTTTATCTGCTACCAAAATTGTATGTTGCAAAGGTGAAGGGAACCATTAGAGAACAGGTGCCCTGAATGAGAAAAGATTTCAGACCCTGGACCTAGAAGCCTCTTTGTTGATTTATTTGAGAAAACTACAGTAGTTAGTACTTGATTCAGAGCAAAAATGGAGTTTCTCCACTCTTCATCTTCAAGTAAAGACGAATGAGCTTTCATAATGGACCTTGCCCTGCCAATAGGAATAAATGACTGTGATTTCTGAACACTTTCAAGGAGACCTGGAGACTCAATATGCAAAATCTCTCATTCTATCATTGAAAGTGCAGCCTTGGATTATTACTGACAGCCAAGATGCAGTTAAAGTAAAGGTCATGCAGACTATTGACAATAATAAATTCTGAGATTTGCTATCTTTTTGCTGAGGCCTGCATTAGGCCATGCATCAAAAAACTGTATAAAAAAAAAAGCAGTTTGCCCTCACCCAATAAAAAAATGCAATGTACATTTTTCAAGCTTGCTTTTTGAAGGAGCTCAAATAAACCTCTTATTTCCCATTCTTATCTCTTAAATTAACGCACTGGGAGAACTGCCCACCAAACAATCAGTTTAATCCTCTGTGCCCACCCATAATTTGTAATTGAAATTGCATAAAATGATCTCTTGCTAGTAGGTGTAGAAATCAGCACGACGGTGTGTTTGAATAAAGGCTGAGTGTAAACATTAGTGAGTTAATTCAGTTTTCAGCATGTAAGCCTGAGGCAAAAAAAATAAATGTTGCAGGTTAAGTAATTGCCTGTTCCTAATTGGGAAACAAATGTGTATTGCTTTGAAACTCAGGACACAGGGTAGTTTTTCTTTGCAACCTCTTCATGATTAAATGAGTAAAAATAAAAGTACAGAATGAACAAATAGAGCTGTTCAAGGTTGCAGTTATTGATGCTTAGAAAAGCAGGTAAGAGTAACTGAAATTAAGCAAAGCTTGATAAATGAGTTATAATTTTGGCAGTGAAATTAAGATAGGAATTTTTTTTTTTATTTTTCAATTTCTGACATGGAAGCATTATTAGTCTCTTTCTTTGAATATAATGAATGAATTTGGTTCTTATATAGAGCAGATTGAGAGCCTTGGATGTTCCTTGCAGCTCTGATTTATTCAAAGAGCAGATAGTCCATAGGGAGCTGCATTGTAACTTGCCATATTTAGAATCATAACCTAACTCTGACATGGGAAAAATAATCTTTAGAATGAGGGAGAGCAGAGCAGTGTAGCTTTCGACCCTTTGTGCTGAGGCTCACAAATCCCATGCATGTTAACTGCCAACTGTCGTGGGCAGTTTTGCCACAGGAGCATTTTCCTAGTGGAGACTGGACAAACACCACCAACTAGCACAATGTTCAGCATATGGTAACAACTTACAGTCACTGATAACTCAGAAGCCTCAAACTGACAGCCTAGCAATGAAAGGTTCCCTTTTGTATTATCAATCCCATGGGCTCTCCCCCATACTTACTTTGAGAGCTGTGAGTTTTACATAACCTGTGCCAGTCAGGTTTTAAGATACAGCTCAAGTGTCTGAAAATGCTCATGGACTTGTCACAAAGATTCTTGATAGTTGTATTTAATTGTAGCTGGAGTGGAGGAAGCAGTGGGAAGAGAATGGCATTTTCAAACCTATGGCTCCAATATCACTTACTAGGTAAGCACATAATTAAGTACTACTACAAGTGTACAGAACAATAAGAATACATAAGGGGCTTTCTATCTCATGCAGAGTTAACTTGAGCCTCTTTGCTGTGTTGTTGCTTATTAAGACCCCCCTCAAATACATCAGTGCATACAGTTTCAAAATATTTTCTCCCCTTGTATAAAAACATCTGAAGCTTCTGTTAGACTGTAGTTACTGTGAAATCATTGTACTCAGAATCTGTATTTTAATAGCCTGTAAAAGAGAAATATGTATTTTTAACTGAATTTCTTCAGATTAAGCTTTTAAATTATCCAGATACCAGTCAGTTCAATGGGATTTGGTTTGTACTGGCAGGAGTGCAGGCTTTGGCTTGTAGATAAAAGATCTATAGCAGCTGCAGGATATTTTCTATGGCTTAAATTATTCCAGGGCTATTTCAGCAGTTACTTGATGAAGTAAGGAAGGCATATCTAGTGCTGTTGCTATGAATTCAAACACCTGAAGTAAATGGTGTGTGCACAGTGAATGCTTCACAATCAGGCATGGAAACATGAACAAAACTGGTCTGCTCTTGATGTCAGACTGAATTGCTCATCTGCATGATGTGTTGACCTAGTATATGTTAAAATGAAAGCTAAAACATAATCACCTTAGTTTTCAGGTCCTTTCAAATTCTGGACTTGAAACTGATTGTAATGTGATATTTCTTCAAAATTCCTAAACTTTAGTTTAAAAAGTTTCTTTTAGAATTTGCTAAAATGTTAATAGGTGTTACTAAGAGATTCAGAATTCAGATCTAAAACTTAATTAAAGAAGACATCTGGAATTGCAGCAGGCTGCAAGAGAAAGGTGTGCCTGCATAGGCATTATTGGGACAGTCAGGGCATAGCTCTTCAGCCTTTTGAAAGTTCACTTTCTTCTAGGATATTGGAATTTAAGGCTCTGTTTTGGTTTATCCTGTGCACCCTCAGTTTTTGGTGTTACTCCAAAAAAAGCTTCTGTTTTTCTTTTAGATTTCTTAATGATACAGAAAAATGAGGATCAAAAAACCTGAACAGGGAGGGCTGTATCAATTCTTTATTTCATTTGTGAGTGCTCCCCTGCTATCCAGAAGGGGAGCTTTGGCAAGTGGGTCAGGATTGTTCTCAGTAGAGTAAGGCATCTAGTAATGCATCAACTACCAGTCACCACAGCACTTAACTCTCCATGTGCAAATCTTACCTACACTGGGCATGCATAAAAAGGTGCACAGGAAGAGTGCAGCAGCTCATGATACCCTTGGAGTAACTACTTAAGACCAATGTGAACTTCTCCAGCATACTGCTCAGGAATCCAGTATCGTTTTTCTCTGGGGTGTACATGAAAAAGGAAAGAAATGTCCACTTGTGTGAACCAGAATCTAACAGCAAGTGAGATGTGCCCTACTCCCGACTGCCAGCCACCTCTTGGACTTGTGGTTTGACAGGAAAACTGTTCTGTAGCTGGGCTTGATGGTGTATAATGATATTTTGAACACAGTGCACTAATAGGAGGGTTCTGTTGCTGCATGTTGGCCATGTGTGTAGGAGCTGAGTATTAGAGATAACACTTCCACCTGCAGCGTGCTGTTTTCTGCCACTGGCACTTCCTACCAGTCAAAGAATAGAGTTGCTAATAGAGGTAGCATCAGTATGCACTGTGCTGATCTTTCTTCATGCAAGATGTTGAAACAAAAGACTTCCAGGGGATTCTGGGTCAGATGCCACTAAAGATCACTGTGACATTACCAGCTTTTCAATTCCATTTTCAGTCTGTTGAATGTTGAGCAGCATGTGGCTAGTACCTGAATTCTCCAGGAAGAATACAGCCTGTTATGAGCCAGAGGGCTCTAGTCAACAACTGAAAATATCAAGTAAAACTGGGCCTGAATCTATGTTCAAAGATCCTTCCTTGCTTTTGGAGAATGACATGACTGAAGCTGGTTGCTGTGTTTTAGTGTCCACATACAGGAAACTGCTTAATATGTTGCCACCTTCATAGGTTCTTACTCTAAAGAGCTGTTAGTAAGATGTGTCACCAGTAATTAGCATCTTGCAAAAAGCTGCTAGATTAGTACAGTTGTTGTCTATTGCAGGGGAAAGGGCTTACTTATTTTAAAGTTCTGTGCTCCTTTTTGACATTCATCCCGTTGAACAGTGTGGTGCTGTTTTCTCTTTAGACCATTAAGTTCTGAATTACCCTTTGCTATTTTGGAGTTTTAACATTCTGCAGGGTATTTCATTCTTCCACTGTTGTATTCAATACAAATGCAGGATCTTTTCTGCAAGATGTAGATGGAGCTTCTTTGAGCTTTTTCCCCTTTGACAGGGGAAGGGAACTTGAATGTTAGAATTTGATGCAAACTAAGAGCAAAACTAAAGCTCACTTTTACAACAGTTCTTTAACAGCAGGTACAAAATTTGGTTTGAAGTTGGAGACTAGCTCATAACTGAAGCTATAGTTCTGTTTAAGTTCAGCCATAGTACAATTTTCCACAAGAAAGTGTGAAAAAGGGAAGAGGGTGCATAGAGGGGCTGAGAACACCATGCACTGAAAGAGCAACAAAAATCCTGTGTCTTGAGAGTTAGGAGCCATTTCTGTTTTCTGTTTACACCAGATAGCAGTATAAAATACTACACTTTATATTATGCTGTGTAATATGTATTAATGTAAAATATCAATGTAGTGTCTGGATGTAAAATACTATTTTCCTTAGGATATGTTCCTTAGTTACTGTTTTTACCTTGTACTCTAAAAAAACTGAGGTGACTTCCTAAAAGTAGAATAAATGAGCAAGTTGTGTTCTCAGCATGATCAGATAACTTGTACATGTACCTTGAAATGACAGGAAGGTCCAGCTAGAAGCCAGTTGTTATTAGTTAATGCTTCAGTAACTGAAGTGTAGAACATCAGCTCTTCATTCTGCCTGGTGTCTATAGAATATTGTAGAAGAAGGTAATTTTGGTCTGCGTTTGTTCTAATCAGCTACTAAAAATGTATGCCTGTATTTCATTTTTAAATGCAACACTTCATACACTTCTCCAAGCAGGTGATATGAACAAAGACAACAATTTGGCATTTACATAAATCAAATGCAAACAACCTCTGTGAAGGGTGTGACCAAATGCTATCAAAGCAAGAGTATGTGGGTGGAAGATAAACTGCTTTTAAGCCTCACTGAGATTAGTTGTGTGGACTTACTTTGAAAAGAAAGTAAAGAAGCTGCAAAGTAACTTTCATATGCTCTCACCAGTTCAACTGTTGACATCTAAACTGTGATTTGCAGGGTGGTGGTGCTGCCTTCTAAACCCACTTTTTTTACTTTTCTGTTGGATACAGCTGTTGCATCTGTACATCACTGGGGGCAGTTTGGACTAATCCTTGACTTTTCCTTTAAGGGGAGGGCTTTACATAGGAATCAAACTATTGGGGTAAGGAGATGCAGGTTCAGGTGCAGGAATAATGGAAATCTCTTAAGAACAGAGTATGTTGGCATTGTACTGAGTAATTCTGTAGACTTTGTTGGGAAAAGCTTCTGAAGAAGTTTTTCATCCCTTGGTCTTGGGATCTGGACTTGTTCTCATTCCTTGAGGCAGGATGCTCATAGGTGAGAGTTTCACCTGCTCTGAGGGATGTTGCCAACTGCTAAGCAATGAGTATTTGCTACAGTAGAAAGTGCTGGTCTTCAGCTGGCAATGCCGTATTTGAGGCCAAGAGAAGAGCATCACATGAAGGGTAACTTCCTAGTGCAGCAAAGTGGGGTCTTGGCTAGAAAACAGCAAGTTTTGCTTTGAGGAATAGGCTTTTTCAGGACTGGTTATGCATGTCATCCAGAGCTGCTGGATAGAAATCAGAAATACTGAAAAAATCAGGGCCCAGTACACCTGGCTTCTTCCACAGTTTAGGAACTGGGCTATGGGGGAGAAATTCATCCTTTTGCCAGCTCATCCACTGCACAACCTGAGCACAGCTGTCCAGGGTCCAGGACTTCGCAGCTCTCCATCCAGACACATGTCCCAGGTGCTTCCCAGGCCCATGCTGGGGTGGGAGCTGCAGCCTTGCAGTGGGAAACACTGCCCACACATCTTAGCAGTAGCCAAAGGTGTATTTGATGTAGCCTTGGCCAGTCACTAAACCACTGGCATTTGGGCTGAAATGGGCAAAAAGGCAGTCCAGAAAGGGAGAGATGTTCTTGGGTGTTTAGCCATTTAAGAAAGCTGCTGAGTCTGTTCTGCTCTCAGATGGAAGCAGTTCAACCAGTCTTGTTCTGTAGGTGATTTATTTTGTGGACTGCTAATGTTTGTGCATTTTTAAAAATACTATTCCAGGATGAAAATCATCACATAAACATGCATATAAAAATGAAGAGCCTCATTAAAAGAGAACAGGCTCCAGAATTTAGAGCCAAAACATCAATCCTTTCTTACCAAAGGACAATTAATTCCCCGTACAGAATTTGGATTCTAACTGATTATAAATGCATCTTACTCTAAGGACTAATTTAGCAACTGGGTCAGTGGCTACAATACCATCCTCATCAGTTATATGAGGGATGGAAGCATCTGACACTACCTTTGCTCTTTGAAAGGTTTCCAACACATTCCTCTGTCATCTTGCGCCTGTGTTCGATCCTGAGCTTTCAAAAACGATAAAACATAGAAGGACTTTTTAATTGCTAATGCTGCATATTTATCAAGAACAAAAAAATAGTCTGCCCTGAAGCATAATACTTACATTTATTGTTATTCAGAAGAGTAATAGTATTTCCTCATAATAATTTATTAAAACTTAGTTTAAATGAAGAATGACCTATGTGCAGGAAATCTGGGGTGAGCAGAGCATCTAATTGCTTCTTTGTCGTGTGGATAAGAATTGTGTGTTGCCTTGTTTCTTCAGGCATTTTGCAGGCAGAGTAGTGCAGGACACAGTTTCAGAACGAGTACCAAACTGAATATCCCTTAACACCAATAAAAAATATTTTTTACGTTTTTAATTATTTTCAAAACCTAATTTTAATGCTTCAGCAATGAGGATCTGACTGTGGTTGAGCCAGGTGTAAACAGACCTTTTACCAGCTTTCTATGTGCAGTTGTTAGTGTAGGTTAGCCCAGTCCTGACACAATCCTCAGATGCACTCTAGGGCTTCTCAGTAGACTCCTTGTTATGAATTGTGTCAGGCAGAATGATGGCTTAGTGTTTGTGATGTAACAACACCACTGCAGCTAGCAGAAGCTGCCACTTATTTTATTATAGCTTGTGACCCAGAAGCATATAAAAAAAACCAGTGACAACCACACAAAAGAAAAACAGAAATTTAAGCATCTTATTGCCTTTTTTTTTTAATGTGTATGTCAGCCATTGTTTGTAAGTGAAAGCTCAGACAGTCCAGGTTCACAGACTTTGGTTTTGCAAACACTAGTTCATAACTGTTGAAGTCATTGGTGAGTTACTTGTATCATGCTAAAGGACAGCCTTTAAATGATGTAACAATACAAAACCAGCATTTGATGAGCTGGGCACGTAGATTTTCTGACTCATTAAGGGAAGAAGTGTGCTTTATTTCTATGTTCTAGAAGTTTTTATGTATAAATTCATGAATGGCCTCAGCACTCTCCTGCTCTTTCTTATCACAGTAAACAAAAAATGATGCCATAGAGTCAGACTGCTTTTAGTTACTCTGAGACAAAATGTGGCAAAGGATATAGCAGGGTGAAACAGGGTTGGTCAAGATGGCATGGACAAAGCTCTTGGCTTCCACAGGGATACAGCTGGGAGAAGCTGTATTCTGGAAGTGTCCCAGTTCTGTTCGGATCAATATGGGCTGTTGGAACTTCTGAGCCCTTCAAAATAAACAGTGCTTTGTCATTTCCAGTTTGGTGCTGCACAGTATAATTGAAAAGGAGAGGGAGATCTATATAGAGAGGTGTGTGTGTGTTTGTCCTGGGAACCTGTGAAGAGATAAAGGTCTGTTTTGGTCCTTGAAATCTTCCTTTAGAAGGTTCAGGACTTGACTAAATTCCAGCATATGATGTGTATGAGGTGAGTGTGTGAGCGTATGTACGTGCATGGTGAGCTATGGGGCACTGTTACACTCCAGACTGACCTTAACTCCTTTGCCTAGTGCCCCAAGGCATTGCTACCATTCATTATTGCTAGCTGACATTTAAAAATAGCCCGAGAGCAGAACAGTTAAATGACAATTGGATGACTGAGGAAATAAAATCAAATCTTAGGATTTGTTAGGAGTACTAAATTGTAATTTCTGGGGTTTTTTAAAAAGAAAATGATGAACAGGGTTCTACAAGATAAAAATGTCACGTGTCTGACAGAACTAGAAATCTCTATATATTTAGATATTTCTGGATAATTCAAGAATTTCTGAAAATTATGACTCTTAAATCTTGTCCCTGATAACTGCAGCTGAACTGGTGATGCAATTACAGAGATCTTAACTGCAGCTTAATGGCTGGTGATGAAAAAATACCTACCAGCATATGTATGTATACAGAGATACACTTGCATATATGCACAGAATCTCTGCAATGCCCTAGAAGAACACTCTGTGTAACATACTGCACACTGCTTCACCCGTGTAAATGTCTGAAGTGCAACAGTTATACTGGAGCATAAGGTCATCTGTGGTTCCTCCACAGGTAACAAATAACAGGCATGCATGTGTAGGTGCAGATGTTGTTAAAAGCACATTGCTGTGGTTGCCAAGTCACCAGTGGCAGGTTGATGAGGTGTTAGAGGCTGGCTGTGCAGCTTTAACGTGCTCCGTGTGTGTTACGATCTGCTGGAGTTACAGGAATACAAACCACTGCTGTTGTTGCTTCAGCCAGGTCTTCCTCTTCTGAGAGAGGACTCTATATTCTTTTATTGACAAATAATTCTAGTTTTTCATTGTCTTTACAAGAGTGCTTGGCCTATACCTTAAACCTGCTTGCCTATCATGTTGTATACTTCATACAGTTCTTAATTTACTTGCAGGCTTTTTTTTTTTCCAGCTTCGGTGTAGTTGCAGAGTCATTCATATGCAGTAATTCATGTGGAGTCCTGGTTTAGTAAGCATTCTATTTTTTCATCAGTGCTTCTGCAATTCAGACAATAGATGATCAATCAGGAAATGAAATAGAAATACTGCTGAGAACAGTTAATGCACATCTATTGGAAATTAATCTCAAACAGGGCATGGTTAAAATACCAGTAGTATCAGGCTGCTGTTTGCGTTCTTTTAGTCATCTACAATTTTTCTTCTGTTAGTGAATTTTGATGGTTATTGGTAAGGACATGGTAGAATCCTGCTGTGATAACTGTCTCCTTGAGAAATGGTAAGTGACCATGAAAGAGAAACGAATCCTTGAGTTCAGTTCTCAATTTCTGAAGACGCTTCTCATCTACTTGTGCTGTCACCTGACAGCATTATGGAAGAAAGAATATGGGTCATGTCTTTGCTACCTGTCAGACACTTATTCCTGCAGGTATAAGTGAGGATAAAGTGAGCTCTTTTGGATTGCCTTACCATGTTGAAATGTTATGGTCTGTCAAATGCAGCATGGGAGTGGGAAAGAAGCAGCAGGGAGATCAAGTCAGTGTGTTACAATGTATTGGGGGCTACAGTTCATTAAAGTTCTTGAGAATTGGAGGGGATTTGGAAAAAGAAGCTGTAAAAAATATTTGAAAGGCTGGAAGTTGGTAGTGGCCTTCTCAGAGATCTTTTTTATGGGAATATGGATAGTATTTGGTGAGTGTCTTTCCTCTAAAGAGGCAGTAAGATAAAATGGGAGAAATTTGAAGCCTGAAAAAAAAAATGTTAGTTTTTTTCTTTTTTTAAATTCCTCAGTAGTACGCTTATGACAGATAAAATTATCCTTGGAACATTTTATAGAGTAATGCAATGCATTCTGGGTTGTTCCTGCACTTAGATGGAGCTGGGAAGCTGCTTGTAAACGCTCTCACTGTTGAAATTCTGCAGTCTGTGATCTGGTGAGGTAGAACATTCAGTATGAATCTAGGGACCTGTGAGCGGGAGGTGCAGATGAAAGGCTGTATTGAGAGGTTCTGCTGTTCTCTGTAAGTACCCAGTTATGGAGTTGTAAGATAAAATGGGCTTCTGGTGCACTGACTTGTTCATTCCAGTTGTAATCACCATGTAGCAGACCCATATACAGCTGCTTCTTGGGAAAGCTCACGGCTTTCGACTGCTGGCTGTCTCTGGTGAAAAGGAATATAAATCTCAGTGACTGCTGGCCACACTTGGATTGTAAATTTGTCTTCCTGCACGTGGATGTTGGATCATCATCAGTCCATGTGTGTGTGACATTAACAACTGCCCTCCACTCACTTTGTCTGTGTTTCCATAATGCCTACATGTAGAAAACACATTTCTTTGGAGCAGGTGTTGAACCTGGTTCTGCTTGACGTTTGGAGTATGTATCCATTTGTGTTTGTTTCTGCATGGTGATATATAAAAACACAGTGCTAACAAGTCATTTACTGTGCATTCCACTTTATTTCAATAATTGAAGTATACTAAGTTGTAATTAATTACAAATGAAGTCTTCTAAACTTATTACACATTGTAAGGATACAATATGGCTTTGTTTTCAGCTTAAAATATTTCCTACTTCATCTATTTGTGCTCACCCAGGACATAACAAACTGTTACTGAGGAGCAATTAGTTTACCAGGTTTACTGGTTACTTATAAAATATCTTTCAGATGACTAATTAACTATAAACAACATATTTATCAGGGGGAGTGTCAATGCCAGCTGAGAAAAGACAAATATAATCAGCCCCTTAACTTTCTCTTCATGAAAACTTTCTGTACTTAGTTTAAAATGGTGCTTTCTTCACTGAGAAGGAAAGAATTCTTAACAATTCAGGTGAACAATATACACTACAGATGTAGTGACAATTTTTTCTGCCTTTCTAACTGGGCAAAGGCTGGAGAATATATGTAAGTACTTAACCATTTATGGCAGTTGATGGATGGCTTCTAATGCAGTCAAATATAATTATCTTTAATACGTGGTTCATGCAGCCACTGAAATGAAAATGAATTTCTAGAGCTGCTACTTGAAACTGCAAGTCAATATCAGCATGTTCTTCACTTTCTAGTTTACTTGAAATGTTTGTTTAAAAAAAACAACCCATGCACCAAAGACAAAAACCCAAAAGAACCAACTGCTGAGCAAAAAATTTCAGCCTATATGCCACTGACAAGGAAGCCAAGGAGCTGAAAACTCTACCAGCAAGGGAACCTTCAAATTGTCTGATAATTTGCTGTGTTAAGTGCAGATAAGGAGCATGGTTTTGATTAGGTACTTTTGATGTTGGCAGTGTTTCTGATCCTAGTAATGCAGCTTTTCAGTAATTTGAAAGCTGAGACACAGTTTACAGTTTCAACACAGTGGCTGATAAAAACTGTACTTGAGTGTCTTGTGAATAGTGGACCCTTCTATTTTATGCATCTGATAAGTTAAAGATGCAGAAGAAAAGACTTTTTTAGCTGAACTGCTGAAAACTTTGAAATAATTGTATTAATTCTATCTTTTACTGCCATTATTTCTTTTCCCAATATTTACTTAATATTAACCTCCAATTTCCATCTCCCCTGGCAAAGCAACAATTGATGGGGCAAACAATGAAGTAAGTTCATGCTGTGTGAAAGGCACATTTGGTGAGATCTTGTCCAATCTTCATTTCAAACCATTTAATTATTTGCCAACCAGTCTCAATAGATGGGTGTCAAGTTAAGCCTAACACACATCCTTTCAGTGACCCTTTGCTACCCTGCTTATCAGTTCTTAGACCTATTGTTTTTTCCCAAATGTTTAACTTAACATACCCTTCCTGCAGCTAAGCCCACTTCATCCTCTTCTGTTGTCTTTAGCTAATGAGAATAATTGATCCTTTTCTTTATACCATCCCTTTATGTACCTGTAGACAGTTAGATTATACCCAATGTCTTTTTTGAGAAAATGACCATGTCTTGTTCTCAGTCTTTCCTCATATATCCTGGGGGCTTTTTTTGCCCACATCCTTCAGCTTTTTTGCTTCTTTCTTCTAAACTTTATCAGATTTAACTTGAAACATGTCAGAGAATGTGCTGCTTTAAAGGAGATCAAACCATTGTAGAAACAAAACCCAGGCCACTTACTATGAATATAGCCAATGGAATTCCTTTCCTATTTTTCTGTTCTGTGCAGTATGATTTTCAGATTTTATTTTTTAATCAAGCACGTTGAAATGATGATATACTTGACCAAAACAGGTAGGAGAAATCAAAAATTATTTACCTAACATATATCAAGTTAAAGGAGTATGGTGTGGCTGTCGAAATGAAAGGCAGTGATCTTCTTGATTCAGGAACACTTGCTTTTCAGTTTCCCCATCCATTTCTGTGACAGTTCAGTGTTATTCCAGAACCTGATTTAACCAGAGCAAACATTCACACAGCTTGTTGCAGATAATGCTGTTTGGTAATCTATACAATTAACAAGTGTTCACTTGGGTTGTTGTCACATCTGTGCTTCTGAAGCTCAGATGGGCATTGCTGGATTGATTGCTTCAAAGCCTCCTCTTCCAGTGCTATATCTGTTGTGATTTATTTTGTGCCTTTTTAATGTGTTAACACTGGTGGAACCTTTTCTTTACCTTCCCAGCATCTAACTACATGAAGTCATCAAAGAGTAGGAAAATAGGAGTATGAAAAGGAAGGGGCTCTTAATTGGAAGGAGGAGGCAGAGACAGTAAGCAACTAACATTTAAAAATAAACTCAACAAAGGAGGGATAATGGTTTACCACAGTAAAATACCATAATGGTTCATCAAAACTCTTCTTAGCACTTGAAAAATGTCAGTTAACAAGGCCCTTTCACAAGCCTTTAGCTTTTAGGATGAAGTCATTCAGTTGTTAATGAAGCGCAATATGTTGTACAAGTCTAAGACAAATGGGGGTTTATTAAGTTGTCCTGAAATTGAGCGACAAAACAAATGTGATGTCTCTCCTGTCTCTTGTTAACCCTGCTTAGAGAACTGCTGAAAACCACTGAAGGTGTTGAACAAACCAGACCTAATCAGCCCCGTGCTGGTGTCGCTCTTGTTAATTTATACCCTGACACACTGTAAGCACTGTTAATGTGATCTGCTAGATCTGTGTTATTTCTTCTAATTTATGGCTTTATTACTTGAAGAGAACCTCCCAGATCAAAGGAAACTAAGATGAGGCTCTACTCATTCAATGTGCAAGATGTCTAAAGTAAAGAAAAGTTAGACCTAAGAATGGCTTGTATCAATGTATAACATGTTAGAAATGCTTTTGACCCAAGTGAGTAGATATGAGGGGCTGAGGCAGTCCAAAGGGTGAAACATGGGCAGCTCTTCATGTTTTTATCTCCTTTGTGTGAAGGTGAAAACATTTCAGAACTGGAACACATAACATTTCAGAGAAATAATTTAAACATGTGGCACATTGCAAACCAGAAACTCAACTTTTAACAGTGAAGATAAGAAAACATTTCCAAACATCCTTTCATTATATTCCCATCCTGCCCATATGCAGTAAGTGACATGATCACAAATTGCTACTTACTGCTTGAAGGCTGGAAGTGCATTTCAAATGTAAAAAATTACAATGATTATTAAATATGGTTTTTAAACATTTTATGTATTTACATATGATTTAAAACACACTCTAACTTTAAGAATAAATACAACAAAAATTCTGAAGACTGGTTACTTTAACTGAATTTGTAATCTGTGTTAAATTATGGAATAAAAATGTTCAAAAGAAAAAGCAGGAGATGTTGAACTATTAAGTGGAAAAATAGACACCTGACCATGTTTCCACTGTGCTGCAAGGAAAGCTAATGATATTGCTGCACTAGAAAGCCAGGAGATTTGAGTGGACATCTGTCTCTGCTGACCATTGACCTGTGAGTTAGTCTTTATGTATTTGTGAAGTTTAGTTGTGGTTTGTTGTTTTTTTTCCTTCCTCCTCTGCTTTAATCACTTGGTTTGTAGAGTCTTCCCAGACAAGGATTGCTACTCAGTGCATTAGCATCTAACTCGGGAGTGCTGTGATCTCTGGGAGGGACCTGGGCTTTACCTGGAGTGCTCAGAAACCTAGACTGGCCTAGCTGTGCCTGCCCAAAGTGTGGAGGGAATGTTTTGTGGTGTTCATAACTCAGCATCTGTGTGCACTGTAAGATCAGATCTCAGTCCCACAGGTGTACTTGAAGTACAAGGATGGTCCAATTATACTTTATTATTTGGGTTTTTTCAGTTGAAGGATAAGACACAGGCTTGTTTGTGTGTTTTGTGTAGCTGAGAAGGAAAATGGTGATAAATCTGATAGATAATGATATTGTAATGGACAACAGTAACAAATGGAGCTGTTCCCATCATCTAAAAGTAATGACAAGTGTCTAGTTATGGGACGTGAAAAATGAGTAAACAGAAGTAAGATTCTGTTGCTTTCTCAGCATGAGGTCATCCATGCCTTAGTTTCTTCCTCTTTGTGGTGCTGGTTTTGATGTAATCATATGCACTATATTGGCTTTTCTACACTTTTTTTTAATTGTGCTGAAATAGATACAGTCCCCATCCTTGTGTAGGCTTACTCGTGTCTGTGTAACTCCCCCATAAAATACATATGCTTCCTGCACCTTTCTTTTCATCTCCATGGTTGCTAAGCCTTTTGGTTTTCTGTGAAGGTTACTTTGGCTGTTTTACACTCAGTCCTGTGACAAAATATACTAGCTTAGATCTGTATTCTTTCCAAGGGGATTTTTCTTCTCTAAAGACAATCCCATGCTGCTGCTTCTTTACCTTCAACCTTTGTAGTGTGTTTTTTGCTTTGCATGTCCTTCCCCAGCTCTGCTCTTTCCGTGTTCTATTGAGAAATTTCTTTTCATGTGGTAGCTAGTTCTTACTTGTGTGATGCTTCTTGCTCCAACTCCCAAGAATCAAATACCTGTTACTGTGTCAAGATGATTCAATAAATTTCTTTATTTCTGTCCTTTGTGTTCCCAGGGTTCAGAGTCGTCTGGCTCTGCATGTGCACTAGACAGGGTCATCCTGTATTGTGTGGGCTGTATCAGGTGGTTGATCCCTAAGGTGGTCTCACAATGTGTCTGAGTATCAGGAGAATGGAGAAGTGGCCACACTAGTTTTCTCTAAAATAAACAAAGATGCTTCCTTTAAGGAAAAGGGATGTTATTCCCCAATCTGCAATATGGAAAACTTAGATTTAGTTCCTGTATTTACTTGAGGAAATTTAAAATATGTATCTTTTTGAAGAGTGTAGTAGCTTTTTTCTTGGGGACACACACACTATTCTTGCTACTTCTGGTGTAACACTGCACAGAATTCAAGTGATATGGATGGCAGGGCTATAGAAACTCTTCCAGAAGTACCTGCAGGCTTTTCTTAAGGCACAACCAACTTTAATAAAAGTGTACTTAGTAGGAAGCTGATGAGGTGATAACCCATTGCACTACAATACTCTCTTTTCTTTTTTTTCCATTTAATTATTTAAATAAAAGGAATTTGTTTAACAAAGCACTGTCTGGTACACAGAAGTATGTAATTTAACACATCTTACTATCTAAAAGCTCCATACTTTTATCAACTCATCAGGGTCTTCTGTTTTCCTCCTGGTTGCACTGTGATTACATTCTTTTATCAGATACTCATTTAAAAGAACTACAGTGAATTTAGGTAATATTTTGTGTTTAAGTATGAATTGCATTTTAATAACTTCTGCAACAATGCTTCTTGTTTTTAATAAAAGTGATGCTCTGGAAACAAGGTTTCTTAACTGCACAGTAGAGAGTAGCTCATATTTTTCTCCCACCTGTGTTGATAGGGCTCCACTACTTGGGAATCAGACACAGTAAATTAACAAAATAAAGCTCCATAAATGGCATATTGTGCTGTGACTAAGGGCAAACAATATTAGGTGCTAATTTGTATGCTGAGACATGATTCTGCAAACATTTATGTATGTGAGTACATTTACCATGGGCATGAATTTACTGGGATCCTTTAGTGTTTGCATTATCAGGGCAAAGTAGAGAGCAACTGGAGTCTACTCCACGTGTCTAAACCAGAGGCATAACATTCAAGTAGTGAGTAGAGCACCGAGTACTGGTAGAACTGCTCCAAACTGTTTCAAATCCATAGCACACTTCCTCTTAATCTCATTTGAGAGTAAAACCTAAAAGGGGTTAGAGAATCTGAATGAGCATCGTATTGAATCCTGTTTTAATGTTGTTTCCATTATTATGAAGAAGTAATAACAAAACAGAGTGTTTTCCTTACTGTGTTTCCCTGGGAAAGAACCAGTAGGACAGTGGTAGTGATCTGGGAAAGCTAAATAGGACTGGGGGGTGTGTGTGTCAGAAAGGAAGTCTTCTGATTAAGAGCAATTTGCATAGTTACAGCATGATAAATCTAACCATACACTACAGATGAGTCTCAGATGCATCTCAGATGCTTTCTAGATCTCCCAGAACACTTACTGCAGAAAGTGTAACTTTCAAACTCCAGTGAGAGTGCAATTGTGCTTCCCTGCTTTATACTACAAAAACTCTGAAAAGGACAAATTCAGTTCATAAAACTGTTCAGAAAAAAAAAGTGAAGAAAACCTCCCAAAACATAAAGAGGAGAATTGTGGGTGGACTCATACTGGGACTGTCCTCATGAAGTAATGCAGGCAGTCTCTTCCTTAAGCCACATGGCTTGCATGTGACTGAATAATTAATCTTTAAATGACTTTACCTGTAAATCTGTATGCTGCCAATATTATTTGTAGTTGTCATGATTCATGTTTACAGCTCCCAGTTATCCCCCAGCCATCCAGTTTAAATGTTATGCGTGGGGGAGGAATTAGAGAAGAGCTTACTGAAAACCTAATTAACCCCCTAATGCATCTGAGGTGAACTCCTTGTGCCTTAGATGTCTGAATATGCATAATAGCAGCCATCCAGGGGGAGGATTCACTGTCTGGTTTAGGAAATACTTCCCTAATATCCACTACTGTTGGCTCTGAAAGATTTATTTAGGTGGTTGTGAGAATTTTGAAGGACACGGTGCAATTTTTAACTCCACCTTACTGCATGTCTTCTCTGGCCCCTTAGACAAAGATGGAAGGCCCTGATCCCTAGTTTGCTTAGCTCAGTGTTAGAGCATTTTAGTAAATAGATGCTGGGTTAGGATTTTGGAAATAGTAGCTTACTGAGGACCTGGAATTTGTACACTGCTTCTCCAGTTTCTGGAGTACAGTTGTCACTATCTCCTGGGTTCCTGCTGCCTGGGAGAAACTGGTCCATGATGTCTTATGACAGCATTAGGATACTTTTATGACTTAAGGCTGAGCTCTTTAAGTAATAAAGCTATGGTAGATCTATTACAAAAATCACAAGGCTGGCAGTAGAGTGAGCTTAAGAGAAATGTCTAAATTATTACAGTAAAATAAAGCAGGTTATTTGTTAGTAGACTAATAAACAGAGAAGTCAATCTGGTTTATCACACAACTGTGCCAATTTTGATTTGACATAATCTTAGGGCCTGCCCTGAAACCTGTTTGACCAATGGAGATAGGTAATGAACATCAGCTTAGGCAAGAAGGGAAACTTTAATCTCCCCAGTTACCCAGTCTCTGAAACTGTCTGACAGTAAATGCTGTGGCAGCTTCTTCCCTACTCCTCAGTGAACTCTGACTGAGGATTTTCCCAACTCAAATGGATGCACTGGTGCCTTTGCCCCTGCCTCCCCTCACCATCTGTGAATTGCTCCAAATCACCTTTGGAGTCCCAGTGAGGTCTGCAGCTGACCTATGCCTTGTGCAAGGAGCTGCTGCCTTTCCACTGTTGTGGGTGGTGCTTCCTGGCTTCAGCTGATGGCACCGGGCTTGATGAAGGAAAAAGGGAACGGATCCCTCTTTATTCAACTTCTGCTGTGCTCATAGTTTTCTTAAATTCTATCTCATCGTGGCTGTTTTAACAGCTAGTGAATTAATTTGTTTTACAAAATAGCAGTTACATGTTCTTATTGCTGGGTTTTATTACTATTATTTTAATAGATATGCTGGATCTATTCTTTTTCGTTGGGAAAGCAGAACTTTACATCAGTGTTAAAAAAAAATAAAATCTGTGGAGGCTTTTTCTTCAAGTGGCACTTTTCCCTGCTCTTATACTAATTCTTAAAGACCTAAGCAAATAAACCTGCTTCTGCACAGCCAGGCATGGCCCAGATGTGGTATTGTAAACTGGGTATGTTTTTACCAGAACTGCTGAAGGCATTGCTTGCTGCAATTACCAGTTGCACTCTGCTGTCCTCCTGGGTGGACAGTATCACTTGGTTAAGGAAGAACTGGTTTTAAGGGCTGTTTTGTGTGTGGGTGCTTTTTAACTCTCTTTACTTCAGGCTCTGAGTGGAACTGAAAAACTGACACACTGGTGATTGCAGGTTGTATAATCCCCATCAGGAGGCAGAGGTGGAGTTGCAGTGGTCTTGTCTCAAGCTACACCCCCTGACAGAGACTCACCACCTCAGTAGGCAGTTGCTCCATGTATGACCACTTAATTCTGTAGTGATGTTAAATTTATAAGGAAAAAGACCCTAGACACAGGTGAACTGGCTAAAGCCCATGGGGGGTAATTTCAAAGATAAAAATGCTGTTTACCACCTGAATTGTAGCCATAACTTGGCAAACCTTCCCCTACAGGACTAAACCAAACCCTCTTTTTTCACAGGCCTCATTAAGGTTTACAAACTTAAGTGAAGCTCAGGCAAACCAGTTCAGTAAGTTAGAATAATGAGCACTGCCACTGCTATTTTAATATGCAGGCAACTGAATTTGTACAGTGTCTCTTGTTAATTTATTTCTGAAAGTATCAGTAAGACTGAGTCTGGTTACTTAGAGCTCTGCAGTACTTCAGTAGGATTCCAGTAGGAATCCTCTATGTGCAAGTTAATTTGCTTAACTTGTCCCTTTTCAGCTGTTATTTATAGCAATGCTACAGGTCAGGACACTTGAAATTGAGCTCCCCAAGGTGAACACTGTTGTGTTCTTATTTATTACACTTCTGTGTATCCATTTCAGTCCTTCCTCCGTTAATAAAACGTGTGAATGACTGTGTACTGTAACTTTCATACTGTGAAAGAGATGAGAGCTGCAGCAGTGAATCGGGGAAATCAAAGGCTGAAATCTTGTAGGCATGGAATATGAGTTTTGTACCACAACAACACAGAGAATTTTCATGAGGCTGTGTCCCAGGGATGAACTTTCTCCTGCTTCCTCTGCGAACCTCTAAACTCATAGCACAACCCCAGAGAGACCATAACTTGAGTGTCTTCTGTCAGGGCCACTTAAAAATTGTGGTACTCTTAACCTTTTGGTGCATGTGAGAGCAAGTGCTGTCCATTGGGCAAAGCAGAGGCTTAATTACCAGAAAAACAGGCTATCACAACAAGCAATACCCTGCTAATCTTGATGATTATCCCATTGCTCATCAGGTCCCTTGGTCAAATGACCCCTCCTTCTTAGGGCAATCAGTGATTTCAAACCACTTTTTTCAGTGTAATTTAGGAGAATTCTAAGATTTAGGTAGAGGTGTGTTGTGTTTGGGTTATTTTTTAACAGAAAGCACAGTTGTAAGAACACATTTTACTGAGCTATCTAATTTTATTAGCTATTTTTTACTTGTGTGTTTAGTTAAGTAGGTAATCAGGCACAAAACTGTTAAAAGCAAATAGGAAATTAAAAAAAACCCTATCATGTAATGCCTACCTGTATTTTACAAACCAACACTTTAATTGCTACTTCATTTTGCATATATGTGTATTTTTGCAAGCTTTTTTCATGCATGCATTTATGCCCTTAGGTAACTGGAAGGCAAGGGGAACAGAACATGTATTCAAACCCTCTGCTGCTGGTGGTTTGAGTGGGCTATCAGATTTGGTTTAAAGTAATGCTAGATTTTTGTCAAAAAGGCAAAATGGACTGCCCAGGGAGGTGGTGGAGTTGCCATCCCTGGAGGTGTTTAAGGAAAGATTGGATGTGGTGCATAGTGACATGGTCTAGAGAGACCTTATTGTGGCCTTCCAGTACTTAGAGACCCCTCCTCTTCTCCAGACTGAACAGTCCCAGCTCTCTCAGCCTTTCCTCATATGAATGATGCTTCAGTCCCTTAATTGTCTTTGGGAAGTCTTTTGGAATTGATTAATATTTCACAGTGGATGGACAACCAAACTTTGTATTTGAAGTTTTTGACAAATAGAACCTCCTGGGGCTGTAGTTAAACCACCAAATACTTAACAGATGCACACAGAGGAACTGGGAAATACTGAAATGACTTGGACCAAACTGATGTAACTAACCAGTGGAAGCAGGAGATGTAATAGCTGCCATGTCTAGACAATAATCAGAAGTCCAGCTTTTCTATCTTCAGATTGTAAAAAGAACATGCTTGCTATTAGGTCTTAGAATAAGTTACCTACAGCTGCCAAAGATCAGCCCCTCAAAGAGGTAAAATGACATGGCTTTTCTTTTTGTCCTGCTAATGACATCAGTGATGTGCATTCCATAGGGATTGCCTAACACGGGCAAGACATTTTCTCCAGTTCCCTGACTTTTCACTCCACTGTTGACCGTTAAAAAGAAGAAGAAAATAACCCACAGTGCTGAAGATAATCTGGTTTTGATTACATTCAGAGCTCAGGGGAAAAAGTCACAAAACAAACCCCTTCCCAGGAAAAAAACAACAAACAAACCCAATGAAAAACAGCCATTTACCCAGGCAGAAAATGTGTGTATATTTATTTTGAGCTAAAACTACATATCCAGATTCAATTTGAGAATTAGTTTGGGGAAGGAAAACAAAAAGTTTTGATATGTCAGAATAATTCTATTTGACCATTCTGAACTGAAACATTTCTGGTTTCTAAAGCCACTGGCTAGGGAACTGACCTGTAATCTTTTTCTGATTCGCAAGATGGAGTTGAACTGAGGCATCTTATGCCTCTCAAAAGTAGCCAGAGGCCTTCTGAGATGGACTTTTCTCTGATTCATCAGCAAAACCCTTCTACTATCTAGATCAAACCTAACTGCTCAAAAAAGAACAAAAGAGAGACTCAATAGCCTGTCACATGCAGTGTGTTTATAAAGAGAGAATGAGATGGGGGGGGGGGGGCGGACCAAACGCTTCTGTTCTGGGTCAGTTGATCTGAATCTGTTTCTTTGATTTTTTTTTTAAGTCAGTAGCTAAATTGAAAAATCAATTATTTACACATCTCCAGCTACATGCTTCTCTCCTGCCAGCCAGTTGTTGGATATGGGCATTTCAACAACTTCCCTTCTTGCCCAACATACTCAACCTCCCATCTCTCACCGTTCTTCTGTGTGGCAGACTGTGCCACCTCCATCCTAACACCTAACAAGTGGATGCTGATTGAGTGCCATCCTGTATTCTTAGTGTTGATAAATCCTTTCCAACACACAGAGATCAAATATACAAGATTATTCAAACATCTCTTTGCTGTTCTCTGCTTAATGAAACAAGCAAAAGAAAGTGAATAGCAATTGTGCATCTATAAGACAGTGCTATTCACAAAGCATATTACTTCTTTGGACTCCCCAAATTCTAATTAGAACTTTACAAAGCAATAACAAAGATAGCAACTGGATTCTAAACTAATAATTCTAAGCTCAGTGCAAACCGGAAAGCCCCAGTGCCAGCAAAATGATACAAGACACCTGTTTTATAGGGTACACATCAAAAGCAAGCCCCAAGGACAATAACTTTTAATATAATCATTATTAAATGTTTATTAGCCAAAGCTCAACATACCAAGAAATGTATTGTAGTGGAGAAATAACTATCTCCCAGACACACAAAATCTTTCTGTTGTAATGAATAAAACTTTGGTTGCCAATAATCTTCTGGCCCAAGGTAGCAAGTGTTATTACTGTACTTAGAAAGTAATGAAAGTGTATTTCTTATCATTCAATTTTCCTGTTTATAATTTAAAGTGCACTCCTGTTCATCTATTTGTTTGAAATTAAATTCTTAAATTAAATACTTTATAGCTTTTTCATTCTCCTGGAGATAACAAAATTACTGATTCAAAAAAAGACCTGCTCAAAAAATCCAGAGGGATTCAAATGCAGAACTCTGGTAAAGTTCATTAATGTTCTGAAGATACACAACTGTAGCTTGAGTGTGTCCAGTTATTTTTTTATAATCTCTGTTCTTGCAATGAACAAAACAGACCTGGGTTGAAATCCAGACCAAAGCTTCATTCTTGTTCCTGTTTCACAAGGAGTGGCTACCCAGCAGTAAATGGAGCTGTATCTTGCATGCTTCTCCAGGCCCTCTTTGATGTACCACTGAGTATACACTGGGACAGGGACTTGAACTTGGATGTCCCCTATCTTAAAGGAAGGGCAAAGCAATAGTAAATAAGGTCTGTCTAGGACTGCCAGCAGTAAGGAAGGAAGGTAGGAACAAAGCCTTCCTTGTAATTAGTGGTGTTGTGATAGACCACACATAGGAAGCCTCTTTTTGTTTGCTGCTGACATTCAATTGCGAGCACCTAAGAAGGAGGTGGGGCTGATTTAGGCAGAGGGTTTTAAACTGGAAGTGGTGCTTGAAGTGATAGTCAGCTGAAAATCTGTAGGGCTGAGTTTCTGGTTTTCCCTGCTGCTAGGGCAACAGTAATGGAAGCTGGAGCTGTTTCTTAGGGTGGTGCTCTGCATCTGCTGTAGACTCCTTGGATTTGGGTATAGCTTGGTCTGGAGATGATGTTAGTGCTCCTGGAGGCAAAAGAAATCCTGCTAGAGTGGTCCATCTTCTGGGATGAAGGGGCTCTGTTGATCCAGATCAGCAGTTGTAACTGTAGGTGCAGAGGACCCTTGAATTAAGTGATTGCTGCTGATTCCAATTAAAAGCAAAAGCCACTGAGCAGCAATAGTGGTTTTGGGTTGTGTGGTTTTTTGGTGTTTGTGGTGTTGTGTGTGTGGTTTTTTGTGTGTTTTTTGGTGTTTTTTTTTCTTTTAGACTGATCCACTACAGCGCTTAACTTAAGGTACTTACAGGAGGTGGAAAGATAGTTCAGTTTGTCATGTGGCTTTCTAGTGTTTTCCATATCTTCCTTGGGTATTCTAATAGCTTGGAAAAGCTGGAACTCTGCATTTTCATTTTCACCTACAGTCTTGTATTTCTTTTACACCAGCGTTGCCCCTTTGTTTGATGTTGCAGGAGTGCATGCAAAGTGCTTGCTAGACTGAAATCCCACCTATCTGTAACATACTTTTCATGAGTCAAGTCAGAATTGAGTATCAAAGTAATAATTTTCTTTAACAAGAAGCGTCCTATGAGGTACTGAGAGCCTTTCACCTTCCAGGAACATAAATGAAAGCAGGCAGCACCTTGCTGTGTTGAGAACTTTCCATTTAAAATGTAGACACCTTATTTGTGAGAAATGGACTACACCTTTTTCAAGGACACAGTGAATTTAAAACCTCAGTGTGGGATACTTTCTTTCACATTCTCTTATTCTCTCGTTCATGGGTTTCTTTTGATTCCTGGTTACAGCAATCAGCCACGCGCTCTTGCGATAGATGTGGTCTGACAAGAAGCATATGGGACAAAGTGTATCTGAGAGAATATTTTCTTCCTCTTCATTCAAATTAATCTACTTTTAAGGTTCACTGGAAGGGGAATTTGTCTCTAACCCAACATAAATTATTTATTTATTACTAAATGGCAGCTCTGCTCATGGAAGTAAGTCTGTATAATTCTTATTATGAAATACATGGCTTTAGCTTCAGTAATTTTCAGGATGTGTACGCTCAGATTACAGGGAAACAGAGAGGTTTATTTCAAAGCTGCCAAGAACACGGTAATTTAAATTGGTGGGGGTAATTTCTATTTTATGCATCATCGGTGATGACAAAGATTGTGTTGGAGAAGTCTTGTGTTGCAGCTGTGCAACCATTGCAGTTTGTCTTCAGAATGCTCACTGAACCCCCAGGCCTTGCATGGACCTGTTGGTATTCCTGGGACAGAAGATGGAATAGAATTTTTCAGCTGTGGTGGCTCAACAGTTTATAAAAAGTAAAAGACTCAAACCAGTACTTTTCCCAGTTTGTGATAGCAGCACAGATTTGTGAGGCAAGAAGGTATTGTTTCTAGGCACTATTTAGTTAAGCAAATCTTGTGATTGTGCACAACTCTTGAGATGCTGTGTCTTTAAGAAATGAAAGGGTTTAATAAGCATGAATTTTTACTGTAAAACCACAAATTAGGTTGGTGTTTTTTAGGGTTTTTTACAAGCAAAACACCTTCACTTTAAAGTAGGTTTAACTATTTATCATAACCACTACAGCCTCAAACATCCAAAGCAGGTCTGATGTGGAATTGGGGGAAAAGTGTGAGAGCTGACCTCCAAAAGCAGCAAAAACTCCCTGCTGGCCTCCCTGCTTTGGATTTTTGCTCTCCAGGTGCTCATGGCTACCCAGCTGAGAGTGCTCCATTCCTTTTCAGGTCTGGGCTGTGCATGTTTTCTTCACCCCCGTATCTCTCGAGTCCTGGCCTTAGCTGGTATTCTTGGAGAATGCTTACAAAAACCCCAGTGGGTTTGCATACTTGTGTGGAGTAAAAGTCTGTTTTTCTTTCCAAGTGCATCTAGAGATGGCAGAGGTGGAGACAGTTGGCAATTGCCCATCTCATCTTTTAACACCTAGGTAGCTCTCTCCAGAGATAGCTGTGCCTGCCTCTCTGAGCTAGGTACAACTTGCAGACCTTTGGGTATGCTTTTAACCTCCCCTGTTGCAAGTGTTGCCATGCAGAAGAGCAAATTCCTTTCAAATTCTGGAGCAGGTACAGCTTGGGAGTGTCTGATAGACTTGTTTGGGATTTGGAGATGGGGATTTTGCTGCAGTGGTTTTTTAGAACAACTTTGACTGCCATCTAAGTCATAGTAGTCCAGTCCTTGCTAGTCTTGATTGGAAATAAGCATCAATATTTCAACTTGGTTAACTCTGTTTCTTAGAGTGGTATATTGCACATTCTTATTACTTATCTTTGTTTGCTTATTATCTTTACACAGAAATGTGCTTGGATATGGAAGGTGTTACACCAAGCCCAACTTCAAATGCCTGTATAGAAATGTTTGTTAGTAAGGGTACCTTGTAACTTAGCACGTAGCACTTAAGTCAACACCTGCAATCACTTTATGATTATTCTAAAACTGCTGGTAGGTTTTTTAATAATAGATCAGATGGCACTGAAAACTGTAAAGATTCTGGGATGACTCCTTGGAAATAGGACAAGATTTTATCCTCATGTAAAGGCCTGTGCAAGCTGCAGTAGCCAAGAGTCAAGGATGACACTGAGAGGGTGACTTTTCTTGCAAGGAGGCATTTCCCTGATAAGCAATACACTCCTTGTGTCACATTTAGTTAGAGTTGAAGGGTAATTTTTTTGCTATCCTATACCACGGCCTCTAGGATTCAACACAAAATGAGAAGCTGTTTGTTGCTAGTGGCTGGTTAAGGAAACCCTTGCTGTCCTGTTTCCTTCTGAGCTGCTTGAGAACCCTGCTAAGGGTTAAAACCTCTTAGATGAACTGGTAAGAAGCATAAGGTCAAGCTGAGCTATGTAGGCTAATTTCTACTGCCATTGAATTCTGGTCTCCCCATCTTTTCTGATCCTGTTGGTATGTACCCCCTGTAGGGAGGGACCCCCCAGAGGTTGTGTCAAATGTTGTGATGTGTGTAGTCACCAGGCTGCTCACAGGTTCTCTGTCTTTCCTTTCTGAATGGTTCAATCAGATCAGTGTGTGGTTTGGCTATGCTTCACATATCCCTGACTGGACAATGCTAAACTTTGTTTACCAAGTTCCAGTGTGGTGGTCTGGTGTGTGGTTGTGCTTTTTGTTTTGGTGTGTGTTAGTTGTTGGTGGGGTTTTTGGTTGGTTGGTTTGGTTTTGTTTTGTGGTGGTATTGTTTAAAGTGTGGAAGATTGTAGTGCCCAGCTGTATTCTTGCTTATGAAACCAAATTGAATTTCACATCATTTTGGGAAGCTTCCTGGTTTACCCAAGGTGAGTAAACAATATAAGCAGTGTCAACTGCCTCTGATCTAGATCCTGGTTCTTAAATTAGGGATTTTGATCAACTTGTGGTTGTCATTTGTATCTATAAGAAACCACTAGAGATAGAAGCCTGATCTTGCAGAACAGGTCATGCTATTTACAACCATTTTATGGCAGTTCTGTGTTTTGCTCTCTGTTTACTTAGCTACTTGGTCATGGGGTTTGTTCTGTTTACTGTTTGTATTTGATTTGTGATTGTACATCTTAATACTTAAATGTCAGTGCTAACTTGTCATATTAGTTACCTCAGGGAGTGCCTTCAATTTATTGATTTATACTGCTAATTTCTGATAATTTCAAATTACTGTAGTGAGGGGTAAAAAAGGAATGGAACCTTACCATCAGCAGTTTACATGACAACTTTCAACTATTACTTTACAGATTCAGAAATATAATGTGAAGCTTTCAGAAGAGCTGTGACTTGCAGAAGCTACATTTAGCCCAATTATATTTTGCTTTTATACTCTTGCCATTCTATAAATATACTTTTTTTTTTTTTGCCTTTGGTAGAAAGTTGAAATAGAGAAGTCTCTAATGTGAAGTGTCTTGTACTTGAATAATGTTGATGCTTATTTGGGAAGTGTGTTAAGGGCAAATTCTACTTATGTTGTATTTACTTGACTTGGGTATTACCAAAAAAGTTCCGTTTTTCAGGTTTTGATTCTGATGAATTGTCTGTGTATTGTACCACTGTTACTTACCAGAGGCATTGCTTTAATGAGATGCATAATAAAAGCATCATCAATTTATATTAGGTATTCCCCAGCTCCCTTTACACTGATTCCCAAACTAAGTAGAATCAGTCTTAGAGCCATAAATGCTAATTTTTGTTGATGGCAACCATCCGGAAATTAGCAAACAGTGCTGATATTCCTATGATTAAAAAAGACAGTAAAAATAACAACTAGTGTGGTTGCATTATGTCTGGAGACTCAAAGACTTCTTTAATCCCCTTTTGTAACCAAAGCAAACTGATTGGAAAGTTGATCGTAACATTCTCTACTGGAAGTTTGCATTGTGAAAGTAGGAATATTTGTTCCTGTGCTTTCCCTTGGTATTATAATGTTTGTCACTTGTTCAGTATCTTGGATGCTGATCTAGTGCTTTCTTGCTCTCTAAATCTTACCTTATGAAGAGCAAATTTCTGTTTCTATCCCCAACTAATTATGGATGTGGAGGTTCTGAGCTGCTGAAGTAGCAGGGAAGCTTGGCCACTTCCCAAACTCCGTGAAGGTACAGTGTGAATGTGATAGCTTAGTACTAGATTTGATTTGGAACGGGATGCTTTCCTCCCCTCCGGTTGGTCTTCTGTCTCGAGACTGTTTAGAAAAGATCAGGATATGAAGGCCTGCAATAAATTACCAGTGACTGTAGAGCAGGCACCAGGGGGTCCCAGACTGGGCCCTGCAGCAGATGGGAGCTGTGTTCAGGAGCTGGATTCTGGTGCCAAATTCAGGAACACCCTGACTGGGACTGAAGGTAGAACGGACAGAGTCCTCCTGGGATGCTCCGAGGAAGGATTCAAAAGAGGACCTGTGCCAAGCTGAGCAAAGTGGTCCAAGAGGGGAGAGGAGCCCAGGAGCCCCAGAGAGATAGGGCAATGAGCGAGCAAGCAATCCAGCTCTAGAGCCTCCAGATCCCTCAGCTTTATGCCCAATGTGACGTACATGGGCTGGAATACCTCGCTGGTCAGTTTGGGGTCACCTGCCCCCTCTGCTCCTCCCTGCAGGTGCTGCCTTTCCCTTTCCTGCTCCCCCCTGTGTGGGACACAAGATCCAGCAGTGGCCTTGGTCTGCACGCCAGTCTTTGGTAGTAACTCCAGACACTGCCTGTGAAACCAGCCTGCTGACTGCAGACAGTGCAGTTCTTTAGAAGAACTGAGCTGAAAAGTAGAATCACTGTACTCACCCAAAGCAGGACACACAGTGTTGCTTTTCTGAACTGCTTTGAGATCCCCCGTCTTGGTGTCATTCTGAAAAGCAAAGAATAGCAGGGTGGCTTTCACATCATGGCTCTTAGCCTGAGCCCTTTCTGGGCAACAGTTCCCCTGTTTGCAGGGGACTTACCTTTCTTCTGTGAAGGTCAAGAGGGTCAAGTGGGAAGCACAGGAGCCTTCTGACAGCTTACTCTGGTTGTGGAGGCTGGTGCAGTCCAAATGCAAGCCTACAATTCAGCTTTGCTTTTTGAACCTATTACTTTTTCAGTCATACTGAAATTAAGTGTCAGTTACAATTAAACACAAACGTGTCACTCATGCCTGTTTTAAGCACAACCAAGGAGGAAGTCATTAATAAGATTAAATAGAAATTCATTAAGGTTTTGTTTGTATCTCTTTTTCTAGTTCAGAAACATCGTAGAGTTCTGGCTGGCTTCCATTTTTTCCTCTCCTAAAAAGACAGAGAGCATATAGTGTTGATCCTGAACTTCTGAAAAACAGGCTACTTATTTAGACTGCTAGAGTCCTAGCAAATAACAACCAGAAAGGAGGCTTGGTGACTGACTGCTGATGTAAATAAGTTTGTAGAAGTTATTTATAGATCACACGTATACAACTGCAGTGTTGACCTTTTTTCCTGTACAGTGTGCACTACCAAAACATATCATTTGCAATCATTTGTAAATTTAAGTGGCAATACTTACTTGGCAGAGCTGACAAGTGGGAAGTAATTGATAAAAACTAAAAGAAATGAATGACTACTTCATTTAATAGAATCTGGAGACAATTTAAAAGTCATTGTGGAAAACAGCAAGAGATCAGCATTTAGGTGGCCTGATGCTTGAACTGATTCTAGCTAGCAATATTGTAAACAGTGGAAATGAACACCTGAAAAAGAGCAAGTAAGAGAGAAACTATGAAACTGTCAGCTTTTCCCACTGTCCTAACACTTAAATACTGCATAATGTTGTGCTGACAAAAACCCAATCCTTTGGATTAATATTGCTGAAATGAGAGTTTGGATGAAGAAGCAAAAATGTTTCTTTTTCTCAATGTATGGTAGTATGTAGAAGAAAAGAATATTGACTTTAATAAAGCATCCTGATAATTATGGAATGATCCTTGTAAGGTGAGCTTCAGGTTACAGTAATTGCTTTGCTTGAGAAGAACTGCTTCCTCTTAAGAGAAATACTAAAACAAAGTAAAACCCCAGCTTATTCTGAAGTATCTGTTGGCAAGGAAATACTAGGTGAGTTACAGTACCAGAGTGTGTATTTTTTTGGTTTTAGGAAATACCAAAGGCTCACATATTCCCTCCTATTCTAAAAAAAACTTGGAAAATGCTTCACAGCTTCCCAGTTTTAAGCATGGCAAGTTCTGTAGTTCTTCTATATACAAACCTGATCCAACAAGACAATTCTCTTCCCTTATAGAAACATTGTAGAGGACTTGATCCTGTCAGAATTGGAGCAATAGATGAAATTCAGCAACAGAATGGGTAGAATTACTGGAAATTTAGGAGTGGATCTCTGCTGAATTTTCTGCATTAGGTGCTTTTCTTCCACATCTTCTACT
Organism: Chloroceryle aenea; assembly: GCA_013399075.1. NCBI lineage: Eukaryota > Metazoa > Chordata > Aves > Coraciiformes > Cerylidae > Chloroceryle > Chloroceryle aenea. The sequence goes on from VWZY01008970.1 coordinate 31,990, forward strand.
TCACTTCTCATCCCAGTAGATTACAGTCAACTCCCAGTTGTCTTGTCAGAACTGGAAAAATCCAGCAATAATAATCAGTCCTACTTTGGACATCTCCAGATAATTCCCAGATTTCATGTGGTAGTGAGTTAGTTCGGATCTTTGTCTGCTTTGTCTTTGATTCAGGCTCTTAACATTGACAGCAATAGCAATTAATACACATCAGAAATAAAACACTGTAATAGTTTTGACAGTTTATCATCTTCCTCTCTTTGTGTGGTTCTTCATTTATTTTTATTTTATTTTTCTTCCAGTAGAGAGGTTGCCAAAAATCAGTACTGGGAGGGGAAAAAAGCCCTACAAAATTTGCTGTCCTGGTGCCTCTCTCTGCACTTTCATCCTTCTGTCCTGTTTTCCTCTCCAGGATCTTTTTGTCCTCTCTAATGAAATAGTGGTAAAGGTAGATCATGGCAACAGAAATGCAGCTGAAAAGGGGAGTAACAGGAGAAGACACTGGGAGCCATGGGAAATGAGGAGGGTCATTGTTAAAACCAAGTCCAACTTCAGACTCTATCTGTTCAGTTCCTGGCCTTCATTTCTTTCTCTCCTGAACAACAGACTTTTCTGACAGATCTGCAATGCTGATCATTAGCAAAGCCTGCAATCATGACCTGAGCTTTCTGTGGAAGTGCTAGAGTTGTGTTAACAGCTTGGAGTGCCTTGACCTGTTATGTCACTGACATGACAGGTAATTATGACAAATCCATTCCCTTGTATAATAAAATGAATAAATAGCAAAGGGCTTATTATGATTTTACTTGCAAAGAGAAATACAATAGTATTTTCCAAGTTGCTGGATGAATTCTTTTATTTTAAATTCCATTAGTACCTGCCACTTTATTTTCTTTTAACTTGCAGGTCCACATCCTAATTTAATTTGGATTCCTGCTTGCTGCTATTGCTCGTGTGTGTATGGGTGCAGACAGGGTGTGCAGTTAGACAGTTGTCTCAGGTGGCTCTTTATGCCTACTTGCAAATACATACCAAGCCCTAGATATACAATAAAAAATTTAGNGGCCTCTTCAGAATTACACTGGAAGCAAGTGGAATCTTGCTGGGAAATTGATGCTGACTTCAGACTTTGGGTTAGGGCCTAGATTCCCATGCAAAATGTAAAGCATGAGTCAGATCTCTCATTAAAAATGAAGCCCTAGATATACAATAAAAAATTTAGCTGTTTAGTAGCTAGATCACCAGTCATTAGAAATGTCAGTTGCAATAATTCCAGATTTATTCATGGAGAGTTCACATCCACAGACAGCTCCGAAGGGGCATACTTCCAATAAAAAGACAACCTTGAAGGCCAGCTTCCCATTGTATTTGATTTAGTTCTCATTTTTTCTTTACATATCTTGACACATAGTGGCCTGATTACGCTTTTGCCTTAGCTTGACAAAAACTCGTTCTGACTCGATGTGGGAAAATGAGAAGAAATTCTGATGTGGCTTAGAAGTTGCAAGTGAAATGTGCTGGGTCTTCCCCAGCAAAGGGGAGACTGTTTTTGTAGCTGCGGGGCTCTGACAGTCTTTTGTAAGAGATTAATTATCTTTCTTCTTGTTGTGATTGTGACTTTTAATATCAAAGATCAGCAGACTCTGAGGCATAGGGAGTGAGGAGACTGGGCTTGGTGTGGTGATGGACCCAAGTATAAATGAGAGTAGGGAACATGAGAGAGCAAACCAACTGGTGTGCGTGTGTATTCCTCTCACCTACATGTTTTAAAGAGCTACACGTCATCCTGTGGGTGGGCACACAACAAGAATGTATAGACTTTCAAAATACCTTACAGTTTATGTGCAAACATCCAGCCAGATAAATGACAGTTGTCATTATGTTTGTAAGCAAAGTAAACAAAACAAAAAAGGATGAAGTTTCTGGTATTGCCTATCTGCTTTTCAGTATGCAGCCCATGTCTGTGCAACCCCTGGGTGCATACAGCCCAAAGAAAAGGAAGAAACTGCTTGTGTGAGGAAAAAAATGGTGTATTAATAATCACAGGCCATTATCCATCCAAGGTGGGGAAAGCCAGTTCGTTGCCTTTGGTACAGCCATGATTTGGTCCGTTGAGTTCATTGAAGAATGCTGATCTTTGGGCTTGACAGGATCTTCCCAGAAGATAAACTAGGAACCAAATCTACAGCAAATTAAGTGCAAGGCACCTTAGAACAGCAAGCAAGGAAGAAAGACTTAGAAAAAGTTAAAAGTAACTTCCTTTTTTTTTTTCTGATAGACTCAAACCCAGTCTAGAATAAAGCTTTTCATTTAGATCAAGAAAGTAACCGCTGAAAAATCATTTCTTTTGTAGTCTCCCATGAAGACTGCATATTTTTAGCAGCTGTTCCACATACAGTTCAAGCAAAGTATGGACTCTGTGCAGAAGCTGTTGTTAGTGTTTTGCACCTTCTGTCTATACTAGGTGGATGAGAAACTGATCAAAAGTTGCCTGACTTCCAAGCAGACCCAAACACTTAAGACTAACACCCCAATATAGTCCACCTTCTGGCAGTGTTCTCTGATACGGGCTCAATACCAGGCTGTGTTATCACAATAAACTTACATTTAACTCAAAATCCCGTGTGAGTACAGATCAGATCATGTTCTTTAGTGTTACATTCTCTTGATTCCTGAAGAATACATCAAGTTTCCCAGCTGCTGTTGTTCCCATGTGTCGATACGGAGACACGCGAGACTCTGGATACTCTGGTAGCAGGGTTGGGATTGTCTCAGTGTTTTCCTAAACTGAGTAGCCTAACAAGTTACCTACCTAGATGCAGATTAATATAGAAAAGACAAACATGCCTGTTTCCGTGAACTGGGTGTTTGGGTTTTTTTGTTACCTCAGAGATTGTCAGCTTCTATGTGGTCAAGGTGAAGAAAAGCAGTAAAATGCAAACCTGCCTGGCATGACTGTGTCCCTGAGAGGATTCTCAGGTGCATGCTGTGGAAGGTATTTGTCTGAATACTCCAGAAACAATATTTTCAGATGAGTAAGTGTAAGCAAAAAAACCTCAGTTTTGTCAATTACCTTTGAAAATATTTGTTTTAAGAACTTAAAAAAAAAAAATCTTTAAAGTGTAAGCAAGCCTTGGGGGAGTTATTTTCTGCTAATGACACAGCCAGAAAAAGAGCTGAAGCAGCAGAATTCCATTGCTAAAGTTCAGATTGATTGTCACTGTGTAATGCTGTTTTATAGCTTCTCTGGAACAAAGGAAATATTACCTTTTAAAGTATGGTTATAATTTAATATTCTAAGCTTGAAAGAAAGAAAACAAATTCAACAGGCCTTTCTATTTTCAAAACTGACTTTATGAAATAGTGGGGTTTTTAAAACATTTATGTTCTATTTCAGCAGCCTTTTCTGTCCAGGCTGTAGCTTGTAGGTTTAGATTAGGTTCAGTGGAATAAACGAACATCTGATTTTTTTTATTTGTAATGATGCAAACCTTGAAGAAAAGGATCAGGGATACTGTTTATTTATTTATTAGATTTCTTTGTTATAGGCCTGATGAAAGGGACATAACTTGAAAGAGGGGAAAAAGTTTGAGCCTTCTTGTTTAGAGGTAGGGCTATTCTATCAATAAAGAAGTCTTTGAAAGAGCTGTGTTGTCACCTTGCATGGTGTCTGTGGGTATGAAAGAATTGGCAGACAATTTACATGAGAATTAGCTTGTTCAGACTGGACTAACCCTGGCCCCTCCACTATGGGATCTCAAAGCACACAGGCATTTTTACAGCTTGCCTTGACACAGTCCTAAGTGTACTGTTGTATGTGGAAATCAGAGAGCCTGAGCTTGAGTACGTGGGTGTATGACACGGGTCAAACCCGTGTGGTCACCCTAACTTGGACTCCACAGCTTATGTTTCCATCAGCCTCCTCCAGCTGCCGTCCTCTGGGCATGGGCAGGGCTTGTCTCCAGCCCATGTCACCTGCTGAACCCCATGGGTTAGGGCAGTGATCTGTGCTGCCACACAACCTGTCCTCAGCAGCCTAAAGGCAGCTCCCAGCCTGTCTGCTGAACAATTACCTGGATAGGAATGCAGTGGGAAGCCGAACATCGTGTTCCAATCCGCTCTTTCTGATCAATCTAAAAAGCCCTGCAGTGCCTTCAGCATACTGTTAAAAGATGTGATCTACTCCTACTAGTATTCTTTCAGCCAGCAGCTGCTTCAGTCAAATGCTGGAATTAAACATTAATTCAATCTATAATGGCTTTTTCTTCAAACTGGGGTAATTTTAACTTCTGCTTACAAAACAAAATATTTTATGCCAAAAATTATGCACATGAGTACCCTTAAAGAGAAAGCTTTTTCACACTTATGACTTGGAAAGCCAAAATTTCCAGTCTTAAATTATAGTTAACAGTCAAGAAACATTCATTTTCTGTTGTGCAGTGAGCTAGAATATGAGAAATACACACTACAGAGCATGTTTCCTTTCTTGCTTGCTTTGACTGGGATAAATAAGGAATAGCTCCCTTCACATCAGTTACCATTGCCCTGGCACTTAAACAAGGTGAAGGTGATTGACAGGAACACTGAAAACCATCTTGTGGAAGAACTGTTAAGGTGTAGGGGCTTTAGAATAGGACCCATAGTGAAGTTGGCAAAAAAACCCCAAAAAAAACAACAGCCTCACAAAAAACCCCAACAAAACTCCCCAAGACAACTTTGATGTTTAAATAACAAGCTTAAAATAAATTATGCATAAACTCTATGCAGTTAAACATTTTCCTTCTATCCTTGCCCTGTGCTTGGACATCAGGTGGAGTTACAGGTTCCAATAGTAAATCTATGACAGAAATCTAAGAACTTTTTGTTTCAGTCACATGATAACTAACATCTAACCTTCCATACAAGTGAGCTTGGTATTAGCAAGGACACCCAGCCAGAAAAAAAAAAATACAAAAAAATACTGAGCTCTGAGTGATTCAGATGGGGAGAAAAATACTTCAGAAGAGCAGATAATTTATAGACACACTAAATTTTATTATTGCATTGCAATCCTGTGTATAGTGTAGCAGAGTAAACAAGAGCTACAGTTTTTAGTTCAAGGAAAATAACACTTGTATTTGCTTTCTCCTTAGTGGGTTTGGATGAAAAGAGGTTTTCTTCCTTAAAAAAAGAAGGGGCCTTATAGAGAAGTTATTTTTTACGTGTTCTGTAATGCTTTCATTTCTTACCAGCCTCTCTTCTTCAGTAGGGTCAGTTATCATCCTCTCTTACCAGTAACAGGGAAAGGTCAAAAGTGAAATACGAAAATACCATCTTTCCTAAGGGAGCAGATTCATAATGTGGAAGGGAGCCTGTAATTTGGCAGCTGTAGCTTTGGGAGGCTAAAGTTTAGTACAGGAAGAAATTGGAATGTCTCCTGGATGGGGAAATAGTGGTCATCAGAGAATGCAGCTGACACAATTTCTCTGCGTAGAGCTGACATGGGGGTGCTTGGTGCTGTCACTGAAGGAAGGCAAGCACAGCTCTGGTTTATGCTATTGTCAGTTCTGCTTCTTTATCTCACATATCATGCTCAGAACTAATTGTGTTTACTGTGCTCCTGCGAAGCAGGTAGTGAGCATTGTGTAATTAACTGGGAACTTCCAGTTTCTCCTTTGTCTTCCAACAGCATAGAGGGGATTTCTTTCTGTCTGTCTTACCCCTCAGTCTATGTTTTGTATTTGTATGTAAATGGTGGTGGTTATGTTGTAATTTGTCATACATGTTTGGTTAATTGCAGTGGAAATGACTGAATTTTTCTGCTTTTGAGTTTGGGGATGAGGCAGTGTTAGACTCACATGTACCCAACCACACTGTAAATTGAATTAAGATAGTTGTTTCAGATTTTGGCTCAACACTAGTTCTCTTATTGCCATTACGTGTTACCAACGCATTTGTCTTGAATAATCTAATCATTAGTTTATTAAAAGGGAGTTTACTGCAGTCTGACAAAGCAATGGTAACTCCAGGACCTATCACTGGGATACCTGAGGAAATCAGACCCTTGGTCTGTAGTTGTCACTGGTGACTGGAAATGTATTTTGAAAGACTTGGAAAGCAAAACAAAAATAAGGAGATAGGATCAATAAAATTCATGTTGTGCACTTCGGTCAGTTGTAAATTTATGTTTTGGACTTCTGTGTGAATAAACATACATCTGCAGTGGAGAACAGAATCACCTCCTTTCTCATGTCAGGTTGGTTTCTGGGCTGAACTGGGTCAAGCTGGAGATACAGAATGTCTCAAATACAGTCTATGAAAGCTTGACTGAAGAAGCAGGATCCTTTTGCTGCAAACAGCTTTTGTCCACCAGGGCCATTGGCTTTCTTTTGTTCCTTAAGGTGACTTCAGCCAGAGGGGTCACTGTGGTCACTAGAGCAGAATTTGTCATACACTTACAAGTCAAGGAAAGGGAATTGTCCTTACAGTGGCACCAAGAAGTTATATTATATTGTTTTTTAAATTACAACTGTCAGAAATGATGTGAATTTTTTTATTCTCTTGGGGATTAGATGTGTGTTTCAGGCCTTTTCTTACATGGCTTCACGCACCTCATTTTTTGGCTTGTGCTCTGAAGTTGATTAGTCAGTGTTGTCCCTTTTTCAATTTCTTTTTTTTTCATTACAATGGGTAATGTAGTTATTGTTTGTGTGTGGGATATAGTTAAAAGATGTAATCAGAATTAATACATGCTAGAATAAAATATCTACTAGGAAAAAGCTATTCAGGCTATAAAGCTTAAAGTCTAAAATGAGGCAGAATAGGAGAGGGAACCAAAGACCCAGTTTTCTAGAAGGGTAAATGGTCTGTGCAGTGCTCCATTGCCTGAACTGCTTTCAGTGAACAGGATCATGTGTGGCATAGTTATCCAGTGTCATCGTGCCCAGGAAAATGAGCTGACTCTTCCCCAGACCAACCATTTTACAATTGTCCTTTCTCCCAGACAAGCCACCACTAATTAGACCATGCTTCCTTTTACACTGCTGATTTTATTAATATAGTCAGCATAATACTGCATTATGTACTTGCCATTTTTGGGGGATTTTACTTTTATATGCTGTCCTTTTCCCTGCACCTCTATTGAAAATTGTTTAGTGTCATTTTATCTGAACTGATAGGGTGTTCTCTACTAGAGAATAGAGGATTCTTACACCTGAGAAATAAAATGTAGTTCATTTTTTATTTTAATGAATAGCCTAATTTGTTTTTCTATTCTTTAAAAATTACTCTCTAGAGCAAAAATGCTACCCTGTCCTTAAATTATTTGGGGTATTTTTTGTTCGTTTTGAGGTTTGTTGTTTGGCTTTTTTAAAGTGGAAAGAAAAAAGTAGTAGTGACTAACCAGATAAACTATAATCTTTTATGATAAATGAGTGTCCCTCACATGAGGGGTTCTGTTGTTTCTACCAGTTTCACCAATGAGAAATTGTCCTTGGAATACAGGGAAGATGAGGACAAAGTAGTGGACCCGGAGTTCTCCTTTGTGACCTCAGTAGTTCCTAGCTGTCACCTGCCTGTACACTAAAGACTACTTCTGTGTAGTTGATACTGTGTGTCTGTGTGCAGGTAGTAACGAAACAGAACAGTAATAATGGTGGACCTAGGGACACAGGGGAAGCTCTGCAACATGATGGGCTGAAAATACTCACCCTTCATTTGTTCTTCATCATTTGTCTCACCACACTTGATAATTATGGGAGAGGGTGAAAGCTTGCTTGTTCTCAGCCAATCTCCCTTCAGACTCGATCCCTACAGTGAAGTTGCAGTGCAGAATTTGAGATACTGAATTCATTTCCATAGCAGCACAGATTTTTGCTGTGGCATCATATAGTAAAAAGATTTTTGACTTTGCTGTAGGGTTAAGCTGCTCTGATGGAAGAAGGAACAGAAAATAAACCTCCTTACAGAGAAAAAAAACAACTTTAGAAGCAATACATGGCATGGCTTGATCCAACAACTAAATCCGGGGAGTATTCTCTGCATTGTAAGTCAGTGGGGCTGCTCAGTAGGGAGTTTTCATATTAAGAACTAAAGGGTAAGTGCCCCAGTGTGATCGAGCTTGTAGTTTTTTCCTCCTGAAGTACTGTCTTTTCCAAAACTTATTCTAGCAGGAAAATATTGTGTGGATTATTTCACATGCAGATCCAACACTCACATGCCCTTTCTGATGGCATTCTAAAAACCACAGCATACAGGCTTTGGCAATATACCTATAGACTGTGCTAGATGTATATGCACATTTAAAATACCAGCAGTGGAGCTTGTTTCTTTTTTGGTTGGTGTCAGCTAAAGAATCCTGATGAAAAAGCTTGTGTTTAGAGAAATCTAAACTAGCACCAGGAAGAGTGGCAGGAAATGAAACCAGTGTAAGGGGAACTGTTGCCCGCTGTTCTGTGAAGAAATGAAAGCCACTTTGATGATGGGTGCAGTGGACTAATGTCAGTCAGTCTCCTGGAAAATAGAATTATGTATAGCTGGTAAACTCTGATAAAATAAAGACCAAAGTCAGGCAGTGACAGGCAAATACCAGTTGTACTCTCAAGGTTAGCAGTCTGAATTTTAAACTTAAAATGATCAAAATTCTTCTACTGCTGCTCCTAAATGTGCTAGTTTAGCAGTGCCTGAATTTTTTAGTGGGGAATATCCTCCTAGTTAGTATCCCATTCAACAGAAAATCATGGTAATGGTAACACCTAAAGCTAGCCCAAAACTATATGGAATCTGAAACATAATTTTAAAAATTATATTTGAACCATGCTTCTAATTCTCATCCTAGAAATGGTTTCTCACGACAGCCAAACAGAAGAATGAGTGTTCAGGACAGATAAAAGGTGTAAAAGTAAAAAGGCCCTTTCCTGCCCCCTGCTTCCCCTTTCAAACTCCTGCATCTAATTTGGACAAGAACATACTGACAGTGAAAATGGATGGTGCAGGGATGAGGAAGTCAAGTCACCTGGAACTATTTAAGTTTGAACCATTCTTCCCTTTATAATATTTTTGAGCTAAAAGGCCTGTTTCTGAATTAAAAAGTATTGTGCCTGTGCAGAACATAGGTGTGTTTCTTTTATTAAAACCACCCTGGGAAAGGATTGCTTTGCCTTGAAGCAAAAATGTTGCACTGTTTTGGTTTAGATAACTAGGAATGTAGAAGTGAAGAAGATTCTTCTTTTGTGAAATGTAACACAGAGCCAGATTACAAAATGAGAAGCCCCTATACCCTGTGGAATGTCCTGGATGGCAGCCACACCAGGAACCTTTAAAAAGAAGATCCAAATCTCCTTTCTAAAGGGCTTTGCACCATATAGATGTAAAACAGTTTGGAAGAGAGAGGTGAACTCTGTCTGTCTCTATCTGACTCGCTCGTCGAGAGCTCCCTACAGCATGCGCTGGGATCCGACAGATGGCGTGGGGAAGATCAAGGCTGTGACCCATGTCACACAGCAGACTTTATTAACATTTCTTTCTTCTTACCCTTTTTCCCCCCCAGACTCCCGGTGGGGTATTTAATGTGCACGAAAGGGTAAAATTGAAGCTATGCATATGGAAGAAGGTCCAATGTTTTTAGTAATCTGTCTTTGTTATGGAACCACAAATGAAAATAAATGGAGTGTAATTCACAGACTAAGGAAGGTTGCTTCAACAATGTTACCATGATGGATCATTTACTAAAGCAGACAAATTCATCACTCTTACCTTCAGATTACCAATTTCAGAAACACTGTATTATATTCCTCAATTGCTGTTTAGTTTATTCATACAAAGATTGCATATCTCATGATGATTTAGATTTCCCAGTTGCTGAGTGTGCCCAGTTTCACCAACTCTGCGAGATATGGAGAAGAACAACATTGCTAACAGACTTGATTTTATAATCTGTGACCTAACCAAAGCCATTTTGTCTACTGCAAGCAGTAGATGTCTGCGTGCTGTATTTCATTTCACTGCAGCTTGTGGACAAGGGACCATCAGCAAGCCTGAAAATGGAGAATTAGTTTGGATTTCTAAAGGAATAGAATTCTAAATGAAGTGCTAAATTCTGGATTGGGACAAACCCCTTCCATTACACAAATATAGTTTAAGACAAAGATGTAATTCTGGAATGGAGAATGGTAGTGAGCAGTGACTATTGTCACCCAGGAGTCAAGGGTCAGTCACATGGCTGATGATTTTGGTGGCTCAGAATAAGGAGGGCAGGAACAACTGTACTTCTGCTTAATAAATAATGAGGTTTGCTTAACCTGTTCATTTCACAATTTCTTCTTTTTATTTTTTTTCAAGAAAGAATTGTGCCTGTATGTGTATGAAATTGGTTGCTAGCATGGGAAGAAGGCTTAGTAATGCCCACCAGGTATGTGAGTTGGGGTTGGTAAGATATCACACTCAAAAGGCATTATATTAGTAGACAGATCAGTAATGATGGGATGGGAGGAAAAACCAAAACAGATTTATGTTTATCTAATGCAGTCTCTGGGAACAGACTGTTTTAACTGGTTTTCTTTTCCCTCTGCTTTTCCTCTTAACTATTTCCTGACCAGAGATCATGTCAGGACTCAGTTGCAGAACTACATTTATTACACAAGCCCCATGGTATAATTACAAGTTCCTATCTCTTTCTATTTTTTTTGTTAATTTTCCTGTTTCTGAAGTGAGGTTAATAACCTTCTTGAAGATGCTTCTGTATAGACCAAGTATACATGGAGTGATCTCACCCATAGCAGTACATTTCCACCAACAGCAACATGTATCTGTTACTCAACACTTGGGCAGATGCTAACTTCTTTCATTTACACCCCAAGTGCAAAAAAAGCTTTTGGTGTATTGTCCAGATTCAGTCTGAATGCCCTTCTAGGATTCTTTGCATTCTTTTTACAGCTTCCTATTTCCCAGAGGGGATTGCATATAGTGATCTTCATGTGTGCACCTCACCCCCTTTATGCTGTGTTAGAAACTGCAAAGAGCTTTGCTAGTACTGATTAGTAATGGTCTGGTTTGCTTTCCTTGTTCTCAATGCTATTTTCTTTCTTCTGAATGACAAATTAGCCAAGCTTGTGTTTAACTGATTTAGTCTTCGACCTGCACAAAGAAGTTGAGAAAGTGCTTTATGAGCATAGTGTTAATGCAGAAACAATTCTTCTTTCTAGAAGTATGTATTGGTAGAAATTAAAATGCTTGAGCAAGAAATTAATACAGTTTCAAATCGAACTGTAGACCACAGGGTTTAATTTCTTTAGTCTATAAAGAGCTGAATCTCCCATAAACTAGGAGGAGTCTCTGAGGGATCAGTTGTTAGTGTTAGTACTCTCTTCTACAGCAACCTAAGCTGGTCTATTGCAGATGTTTTGCAAACTTCTGAAAATAAAAATCTGTGCCAGTCACTCAGCTGGAGCATGAATTAGCTTTCATTTTTGCTATTTTTACTGTAAGGTCACCTCAGAGTACTAAGCTTTTTCATTTCTGTGGAAAGTAATTGTGTCTATTCAGATTTGTGTGTAAGGATGGCTCATTGAAAAAATTACCTTCAGTAAGGACATGGAGTTGAGTGACAAAGCAGAATTTAGAATCCAAGTGTGTTAGAATGGATTGTGGTGATGTTTTTGCAAGGACTTTCTAGCTCTGACTTAAATCTCAAGACAGAATTTAACAGAATCAAGTGTTTTGGATGAGAAGATAGGACTGTTTGTTCAAAGACATAAAAAAGCACTGTGGAGTTTCCACCTGCCTGTTACCAAGAAAAGAAGATAAATAAAGTTAAAAAAACCCAAACGAACAAACAAAAACAAACCACAACCAAAACCTAAAATGAGATCTAGTGCTGATTCCCATTATGCTTCCTAATGATGCTCATTACAACCCTAACTACATTTTAATGCTGAAATCTAATGCCTCCATTCATCATTGGAATGAAATAAAAAAGCTGACGATTGACAAACTTAATAAAAAAGTTCACAGAACTCAAAACTGTCTGTGCATGTTTATCAGAGAAGACAAAGCTGTGGTGGCTGGAGTTCAGGAATACCCCTCTGGACCAAAAGAAACAAACAAACAAACAAAAACCCCCAAATCCCAGCACAGAAGGGATTGCTGGGGGGAAATGAATGTAAGAGTCAGCCACTGAACACAACAGTCAGTAGTTACTGACTTCTTAGGGATAGGTCTTTTGCTCCTTTTTTTTTCCTTCTAGAACCCTTCTTTGCAAGCAAATCATAAATACAGAGAAAGAGCTGGAGGAGAGCAAAACATTTGAGGGATTTTGATAAATTAATTTGAGATGATAAATGTTATCAGCAGTTACATAAATTATAATAATTCACAGTTATGTCCCATTCAAAAGCATCTGAAAATTATTAATATGCCAACCCAGTGAGCTTCACAAAATTATCAGTTGTCAGTGTACCACCTACATCTTATGATACGTAGTGCATCTGCAAAAGTGATGCCATAAGCTGAGCTTAAAGGGAGTAAGGTTTTGAAATTATTTTTTCTCCCACTTCTTGGTTGCAGGGTTTGAAATGCAAATATCTTAGCTGGTTTTTACTTTATTATGCTTTCCTACTTTTGCCTCATTCTTGCACATAATAAAATCTCAATAAATGTGAAGATGTGATAATACTGGGCAATAGGTGTCAATAAGTTATTTGGTACATGGAGAACTTAATCCTGATGGTGACAAAACTTCATTCTGTTCTCCTTGAAGTAAAATTTTCAGTGGTACAATAGAATCCAATCCTGCAGTAGAGCATTCTCCACCTGCCTACCTCCTTATGTACTTTGGTTTTAAATAAAAGTCTTGTGTCCAAGAATATCTTCAATCAAACTTGGATAGTTCTTAGGGCAATACTCCCTTTGAGGGATTGAGGAGGAGGATTATGGGGTTGTCTATCCCTGTGCAGACAGGGAAGGGTTTTAGAACTAGGTAAATGGTGCATTTACCCATTTATGATTGATTCTCTGTAATGTGTGTGAGTGATTCTCTGAATTTCTGAAGACAGACAAGAAATTATGCTCATAAAATATATGCATTTTAGTCTTCTGTTAAGACTGTTTCACCATGAAACGAAATTGAAAGCTCATTTCTGGTTAGTATTCCTTTATTTGCAATGCTTTTTGTTCCAAAATCAGTCTGGTTTTCACGTTTGATGCTACTGTCCTTCAGTTTGTAGTCCAACAGAAATACAGTCACCATGACTGTAACCAAACCTTAATTGTTTAACAGCTCTATAACTGTCTTCACTCATTAAAAAAAAAGAGGCATGAAGTAATGTAGTAAATGAAGACTTAGGTTAAGAAAATATGAAAGAAATCTATCTCCTTTTGTTTGATACCTCTTTGTGGGCATCAGAAAGAAATACTGGAAAGCTTGATGGAAGTACTGCTGTAATAGAGATTTAGAACTTAACCAAATTATATACCATTTTTGTGTCTAAAAGGGGAAGTTCTGAATGATAAAATACAAAATCAGAAGTATAAATTGAATAAATCCTACCCATCTTCCTTCAAACATGGTGCATGCAAAGAACTGTCCTTTTTTCTGTTCCCAGTCTGTCATCCTTACCTCTTGCAAAAGAACTGCTGAAAAAATCCACCTATAACTGTGGGTATATGCTCATATCTGCCTAATTTATCTACTTTCTCCTCTTCAATTACTTTCAAAATCTGGGTTGAAAGTGCTGTCATAATCCATTTATCTAGACACATTTAGTCAAGTGATGTATTTGGACTTCAAATGAATCTACTGAATGTGATTGCATGATCTTGCCCTATAGCAGTGTTCTGCAGACTGGTGAAAACTTTTCCTGCTGAATGGAAAGCAACTATAACTTTTGGGTTTTGGTGTAGTAGCAGCTGTTGACAACAGGTGTGGGTTTAGACCCCTACTTAAATGACAGTGGAAATAAGAAAATACTTTAATCACTAGTTCTCATGGAAAGAGTTTCACCTAAGAAATAAAAACTGTTCACTTGGACATCAAGCACAGATCTAACTAGAGATTTATGATCTTTGAAATAATCCAAGTGGGCACATTTGACTTTTTTCATATTTATCCAAATATTCAGAAATGTTTAGATCTGACTCTTTCTTCCCAAGTGTGATTTGATTATACCCAGTAACTCCAGGGTACTTGAGCAGAGTTTACACTGTGGCTGTGTGCTGGGGAGAGTTTCCCTTCGGAGCAGATTAATATTTAAAAATAACAATACAAAATATTGATGGCATAACAGGAAAAGCAAGAACTGAATGGCTCATAAAAGCTGACTTGTCCCTTCCAGAGGTAGTTGCTGACCATTTGTGACTGCTCAACTGCTGCTTGTAAGGGGGTGGGAGATTAAAGTTGTTCACTATGCTGATATCAGCCTATTAGCTTTCATGTACAAAAAAGTCCCTTGCAAATCTAAACACTAGCACAATGTAAAATCAGACAGATGTATACACATGAATGTACACAGACAAATGTGTACACCTGTATGTGTGGAAGACTTCATTAAGGTAGCTGGTGCTAAGGAAATGTGCAGGAACGTGGTTAACTGAGGAGTTGTTTCTAGGTCTTCTGTAATAAAAATGAGACTTTGTACAGCAAACCAGTCTCTTATACTGCCTCTGATTTCAAGACAATAAATGTCAAGATCTTTAAAAATGAACTCCTAATAATAAAACAACTTGTAGATTCATCTCGATCCTTTCCATGTGCTCGCACTTGTGAATCAGTGTGATTGATACTCGAGTTATTTCCTGAAATGTAAATGATTCAGGTAATCCCATTAGGAAAGATATGAAACTGTAAATTTCTTATGAAGTAAAAATTACAGTGCAGTCTGTCTGGAGAGCCATTTCCCAGCCTCAGTGTGAAGGGGGAGATAAGCAGGGATGCACAGCATGCGCTCTACGGGGCTGTACTTGCTCAAGTGATGCCAGTCGCACATGATTGAAAGCCAGTATTTTGCATTTGCTGTAGATTGTAGATCATCTACTTGTCCAAGTTGCTCCTAACTCCTTAGGAATTGGGAGAGTTTTCTTCTGTACTTTGCACTGGATTTGGTGAGAATGCATTCTGTTCAGGTCTTGCCCAGAAGGCTTTTATCAGCATGATGAGAGCCTGGTTTTCAGTGCTTTCCCATTGGAATGCTTTGGCTTGGAATTCAGCATCCCCTTATGATTGTTGTTTACCAGCAGGTGTTGTGCTCCACACAGTTACAACTGGAAGGATACTATTTCACTTCCAGCTTTTATTATTTCCTTTCACGTGTCTTTTTTTCAGTGGGAACCAAGATTATATTCTCTTCATGTAAGTTATCTTCTTAAGAGATGATTGCAGAAATCCATTGTTGTGTTCTACGATCTGAAACCAGATTTTGCAATGATATAACTGCCTTTCAAACAGATAAATTTGCCCATTAGAAGGCAGCCCTTTCAGTGGGAGAGATGCAAAACAATTGAAGGCCGTAATATTCTTCATCTGATACAAAGTGAAAGGGAGGAGGGGAAAAAAAAACCAAGTACCAGAGGGAGGAAAAAGGGATCAGAGTAAGTAGGTAGCATTTTTCAGTAACTCACTGCAATTGATTGTTTCATTCTGTTTTCCATCTGCTTGGGAAAGATACCCAGAATTAATCTCTTTGTTTGGTATTTCATAAATGGTGAGCAGGCTTGATGGCATTGTGCATTGCCCTGCCCAGAAGCACCAGCGTGTTGCCCTCCCTGGCTTTCCTCTGCACCTTGCCACAGTGGACGTGTTGGGGGAGGCACCAGGTCTGGTTCCACCAGCCCACGCTGTAGGGGACTTCAGGAGAGATGAGAGTGGTGTTTTCCAGGGCAGTGTCAAAGACATGCTTGTGCACAAAGGTAACAGTTTTCATTTGTGTTGGTTTCTCAGGAAAGCTTTCAGGTTATCTTCTAAGAGCAGGATATGCTAGGGAAAGGAGAAGACCCTCCTGTTACGGGGAGCGCGGAATCTCGTGGGAATAATTAGCCAGTTGGTTACTATGAGCTTTTCCTTTCACTCCCTGAACAGATGGTGATTGTGGTTTTCATTTTCAATTTGTTAGCAAGTTGATATCGTGGCAGGAGATATTGTTTAGGTTTAGGATTGTTTATATCCTTTGCCTCATTCCTTCCAGTGTTCAGGGAAATCTGTGATGTGAGACATGATACCATGCTCAAGATGTGCCCTCTGACAGAATTGTCTCTGAATTTACTGCAGATTTGCAGTTTATTCTCACTGCATTCATTTTGTTTTCTTGCCTATCTATGGTCTTGCTCTTTCCTAAAACGTAGACCTTGCTGAGATAAACTCTTCTTCTCAGAAATGCTGGTCAGCTGAACTTTGGGGAGGAGGTACTCAAAGCGGAATGGGATTTAGCTGTGTAGCTGTGCTTATGTTATCTATTTATTTACTAAGACATGGTGCAAGCTTTTCTATTCATTGGATATCTCGCAAACCCATAAAGGTAGATCAGGGTCCCTTCATGGTTTTTTTTTTCCTCAAGCCTGCTTTTAAGCACTTAAGTATGGCTCTCAAGTGCAGTCTTCTGTTACCCTGTGCAAACACATCTTACATTCTTGCAAACAGGTGTTAAGCCCAGCTTTTGATGTAATTATCAGAACCCTCATTAACAGATGGTTAATAATAATCTTAAAATATTTTAAAAGCTATGACTAATGCATTATTAAATTTATCATTCATTAACAGTTTTCTCCTCATCTAGATTTTCTCTCTCTTTATGGTGTTCATTCTTCTCATACAAGAGTAGAACACAGTCAAGTTTCTTCCCTCTTCTAAGGAGGCTGAACAAATAATGTTTACATGTCATGGTCTTCGTGCCTTGCATGAGTGAGAAGTCAGTTGTGTCTGGGAGACTGAACTGAAGCAAATTGTCCCACCTGTAGAGCACAGGGTCAAGCCTGCTGTGCTCCAAAGTCTGCAGCAGCAGAGCACCTTCACTAAATTCACACTGTAAGAGGTGTTCAAGGTGCAGTTTACACTGCAGATCCTCTGGCATACTGCATGATGCACAGGTGGGGAAAAAATACAACAAAACCTGAGAAGATGTACTGTTGAAACTGAAGATATTAAGACTGGAGTCTTTTATTTATAAAATACCATATTATACATAAAGTGTCTTTCCCTTCCAGGGAGGTTATGTTAGGAAACCTAAGCATTCAGGAAAGCTTAACTGTTGGCAAAGGGGCTGTATTTGATTTGGGTCACCAAAGTGCAAAACTAATTCTGTGCTGCCAGTGGTCATCAGTAATTTGTAGAGAGCTTGTAATGTGGAGACCTTCTGTCTTCCTCTTCAGTTTTATACTTCCATAGTTCAGTAAAGCAAAGCAAATAAGTGAAAGTAATCATTGATGTTTTATCTATTACATTTGTGAATCTTGACTTTAACCCTCTTATTAGACACTGATGATCAAAAATTGGTCAAAGTTGTTGTTCCCAGTGTTCAAAATTTACCTTTATTGAACAAAAGAACAGTGAACTTGCTCTGCAGAGTTACATACTTCAGTACTTTTCTTAGAAGACAGACTTTGCAGGTGACTAGAGTTGTCTGTCTCAGCAGCAAAGCCAGCAGCTCAGTGTTCACATACTGATAGATCTCATTTATTCCTGGAGAATACTTTTTGCACAAATGGACTGTGCATATAGCACTTGATATATCTTTAAATACAGGGTGGAAATTACCTAACATTCATGGTCATTCCTCTTGGGTTTTTTATATAAAGAAATGTTCTTTGTTTTCTGATTCTGCTTCTGAGGATATTAAAATCTGGGCAACTGCTGCTGTAACTCAGCTTTAATAAATTATACCCATTAATAAAAAGGAGTGACGTGCTAATAAAAGTGTCACATCTTATGAACAGATCTGAAAACAATGCAAAGACCTATAATTTTGTCTTTTAACTACAGTCAGTACACCACTGAGTGCAAAAATTAACTTTGTTCTTGGTTAGAAAAGTTGTTATGTTAATTGTGACCCTAAAAGAACAACTTCTAAGGTGGATGTGTTGTAATACCTGACCATGAGTTTTGGATGATTCAAAAACCACAAGAAATGTCCAAGACACAGACTGTCTTGGACATAATAGAGACATGGACTAGATTTTCATTGCTTTACTGAACTGCAGAATAGCACATTTTTACAGAGTGTTTTATTGTTTGGATCTTGCTCTAGAAATGGGGATATATGAAATGCAAAAAAATGCTGAAGAAATTTTGCTGGAATTGGTGCGTGGGATTGAGATGATTTTGTCCCATCTCTGAAAGCAGATACCTGCTTCCATTGTTTCTACGTAGGTCTGCCATACTCCAGAGCTACCTCCTTGGGCCATGAGAATGATCTAAGGATAACCAGAGGAGTCATTTGTGTGGCAAAGCTTAGAGTGGGATAGATAAGAAATGAAAATGGAAATGTATTTCTGAGTCAGCTTACTCTTCTCTTCTTGAGACTCTTCATTGGTTATCTACCAGAGACCTTTTTTGTTTTCAGCACTGCTGTCTGTTTCCTTCTTGGGAAAACTGTGAATTGCAGACTAGGACATAAATAGGCAGGTACATTCTTTCCTGAACCTGAAGCAATCCTAACTTGGCAGGATTTTCCTATATGCTTTTGTTTCCTTGATTATGTTCATAATTACTGTAACTGTGGTGAAGAGACTCCCCTCTTCAAACAAACTGCATCTCTGCATCAAAAGGTGTATATAGTTAGTACTAATTTTTCTGGGGTTTAGTGGAAATATATGGTACATTTTTCTAAGTCTCTTGCTTCAGATCCTTGCTGCAGATAAGCAGAGTGTATACTTAGTGTACATAGTGTAATTTTTTTACTCCTTTACGTATCTCTTTCTTTCCCAATCCAAAAACCCCAAAACATCCTTTGATTCCTGTGTGTTACACGTTTGTCACCATACAGACAGAAAATGGGGGTAAACCCCCCATAGTTAATATTTAGCTACTTCCATTTCATAGAATCACAGAGCCATAGAATACCAGCTTGGAAGGGACCTCGAGGATCATCTGGTATAACCTTTCTTGGCAAAAGCACATTTGTTCCAGTGCTCATAATATTTATGTCTGTGACTTCTCTGGATGGTGGATGGATTTATACATAATCATTTTTTTAAGGAGAATTTCTGTGTTTTGAACTTTAAAAAAAAATCCATTTAGTATTTTAAAGTTCAATTTCTAAATCAACTCACTATTTGTAAAGCAGTTCAATTTTGAAATAGGTTCAGCATTCAAACCTCTGCACATTGGTTCCACTTCAGCATGCCACAGAGACCTAATCCTCACAAAAATGCTATTTGATCCCAGGAAGAAAGAAAGATAATGGATTGACCCTCTACATGAAACCATAAAACAGAGTTCTGGGTTGCTGCCATTCAAATGAATAGAAACAGGCAGCACTTCTAACACCTTTCCAGTTTCAATTTTACTGCATCTGCAGGCATCGTGCTGGAATGGTAAACATTTTAATGGCCAGACTCTGTCCACTTGTATCATTACTATTTCCTTATTATCTCCTATTTTTTGGTGTGAAACAGAAACGAAAAGGTGACAGATTGCTGCAAATGAAATGGAGAGACCATTTGCATTCATTTCGGTCGAAGCAAATCCCCTTCTCTCCCATTTCTTTGTTGTCCTTCAGAGAGATCTCTTACAGCTTCTGAAAATCCATGAGCCAGGCACCACGTTTGGTAACGCAGCCGAATCGCCACGCACCAGTCAGTCATCAGTGTGAGGAAACTAAACCTCTGGATGCAGAGTCCAGCTCTGTCTAAATCTGATTCGTTCAGATCAGTAGGAACATTTCAGTTGTGCATACTCTGAAAAGCTTTTTAAATCTAATTTTTAAAATAAGGATGACTTTAAAGAACCCAGAGCACAGAAAACCCATGTAGAAGCTGATAGGCTTATATATGAGTAACTTTGTATTTAAAATAAGCTTAACAGAGCCACTGTCCTGGCCTGTCCTTACTTGAAGATGAACTTGTGTATTGCCATTTCCCTGATAGGACGTGAATTGTGGGTGTCAAATGATCTTTAGACTTGGGGAAGTGACATGCATTCTTAATGTACTCATTTTCAATGCTGAATTGTTGTGGAAATACTCCCCTTCCTGGGCTTTCTGAATGAGAAAGTTCTGTAGAACCATAAAATCATGTTCCAGTAAAAACAAACAAACAATCCCAGACCAACAGCTCTGTAGAGAAGGATTTAGTCCTGGGAAAGTGTCAGTTACAGAGAGGCATCTGTGTGGTTTTAAAAAATACTCTGGATGAGTCTCTTCATCATATGCTTTAGTTTTAGGTGGTCCTGCCAGGAGCAGGGAGTGGGACTCCGTGATCCTTACTGCTTCCTTCCAGCTTAAGATACTTTGTGTTTCTGTGACTGGTCTTTCTTGTTCAAGACCCCGTTTGTGGTGATGTGTTGGACATCCCGTGGCTCCCCTCACTTCCCCAGTCCAACCTCCTGTGTGTGGAACCTCAGGGATGTGAGCACCACAAGAAGGAGGGATGGTGCATGTCCTGGGCCTGTCCCTGTATAGAAGCAGTGGGTGCTGGGCAGGCACCTGGCTCTAGGAGCTAGAGAAGGCTGTAGGAGCACCTACTGCAGTACGAATTTAAACAGTGTGTGTAATACACTGACTTGGGATTAAAGCAAAATAATCTTTATGAGGTACCTTGATATATAAGAACAGACTCCTACTCTAGCTTTATGTCCATAATTGCAGCTTATATTTTACACATGAAACTCAGAATATTATGTGTTTTATGATATCCCAGAGACATAAAAATTTCCTCCCTTGACATAATTCTGGAATGTGTGATGAAAGTGAAGGCACTGATCCAAGTAAAGGTTCCTTACAAACCCAATTCCAACCCAGGGATCAAAACTCTGCTTTTCATTGTGGGATATATTTTAAGCTTTCTGGGAAAGAGAAGCATTAAAAAAAAAATCACATAACATCCTGAGAAGCATCATTTGTTTTCTCACAGGCATGGAAAAGTCCCAATTCACAGCAAATTTCATACCTCTTGAAAACTAACCATAGTTTCAAGCCAGACTGTTCCATCTGACTATTCTCCAAGGTTGTTACAGTTCTGAAACAAATTTGTATTCAAATGTTGTGACAGGCTCATATAAAATTAATCACAAGCATAGATCCAAGCACTCCCAGCTTTGCCAAAGTATCCAGAGTTGGTTTGAATTGACTAGTTTGATCTTAATTCTTCAGCTGACCTTTTTTCTTAACCAAAACTGTCATTTTCCCTTATGCTAACAACATTAAAAGAGTGTGTGAGAAAAGAATTTTCCCCCGCACTCTGCAAAATGTTCTGTGAGCCTGTGTTTGCCACTTTGGGATCACATGAACCAGTTCTTGCAATTTGATGCAATTAGAGCCACATTTCAGTCAGTTTGCAGAAGGAGAACCATTTTTATGTCACCGTGTGCTCACTTGAGTACTTGGTTTGGTCACCAAAGGTGGTTCTTTAGTAACTCGACTGCATATAAATTGCAATTCATGCTCACAAAATCAAAGATAGGGGGTTTCTTCTCTTCAGCCTTTACAAGAGGAACATTCAAAAGAGCATACTTGGGGGTGCATGTAGGAAAAAGCCTGAATGACTTGAAAATTTGTACCTTCAGAGAAGTTAATATGAATGTGGAAAGTGAAAACTAGTTTTCTCCTTGTTCCCTAGTAATGGCAGAGGATTTTCTATCTCTGCAGATCACATATTCAGGCTCAGATAAAATATCAAGTCACAGTAAAACTTCAGGATTTGCCAACGTTTAATGGAGATTTTCCTATATTCCTTTTCCTGTCTCTTCCCAAGCTTGTTCTGCCCTTTCTGCAGTAAGAAATAGTCACCACCCCTGTTGGGTGACTAGCTGGGGAGGAAGCCTCAAGCTGGCTCATAGCTGAACATCCTTACGCTGGCTGTTTATAAATCATTTCCATCTACCTTGTGTCATCTGTTTATTTTTGATCCCCCGAGTTACAGATGTTGTGCTGATTACAAGGTAGGGAACAAAGAGTGCTGTTAGAGTGGGCACATCTGTTGCAGGATGTGGTGCAGCTGTTGATGCCAGAAGAGGGCAAAAAAATTTCACAGTTAATAGTCCACCATAGGTTGTAAAATAGACCTGTCTGAAGGTGATGTCTGGCTCTGGAAATCACTAGTGCCTTTGACTCCAGAGGGCCAGCACTGACCAACCAGCTTATTTCAATACAGACAACACTGAGTATGAATCTGGTTTTTCCTGCTGCTTTTCCTCACCCCCTGCCCCGATCCCTTTAAGTGTACCTTCAGCATGACCCTTGAAAGATTCTCCTGATTCCCACTCAGATTTTCTAGGGGTAGTTCTGAGACTTTCTGTGCTCCTTCAACATCCTGTATATCTACAAGCACAACCTTGGCCTTCAGGTGATACAACTCCCAGCTTTTATGATAAAGGTGCTCTGTGTAAACATCAGCAAAGCGCCTCTGTTTATCTTTGTCCACATCCTTCTTATAACAACAGGTAGGAGCTGAAGTCCTCTGTTTATAGCCTCTTGTCCTAGTAGTGTTTTGGTAGCTCCTCACACTTCAGCTACATACACCTTTTGTCTTTCATTTTACTTAAGCTGCAGAACCTTTATAGTTCAAGTCACCTCTGTATTTCCTGCTTTTGCAGAGCAGAAGTTATGTCTAAGGTCTCCAGTACACTCATGGTAACAGTGGTTAAACAGCAGCAGCACCAAAATGCCT
Organism: Chloroceryle aenea; assembly: GCA_013399075.1. NCBI lineage: Eukaryota > Metazoa > Chordata > Aves > Coraciiformes > Cerylidae > Chloroceryle > Chloroceryle aenea. The sequence continues at coordinate 54,766 of VWZY01008970.1, forward strand.
GATGCAGAAGAAGTTGTATGTGTCAGCTATAGAATGGGAAGGACAGAACTTGGTGTTTCTGGTTTATAATGCTCCAGGCAGAGAAGCTCAACATCCAGTGGGGTGTTTTGGTATTTTGTGTGTGTTTGGTTTGGTTTTACAAGATGCGAAGGACGCAGCTTTTTATCCATTTCTTCCTAGGGTGCTGTAGAGGCTGTGGCTGGAGTGAAGAGGAGGGAGGTTATAGGGCTGAGGCAGCTGTGACCACATGGATTGATTCAGAAGTAGCACGGGGGTGTTTTCCTAGCGATCTAGAGGCAGTTGTGTGGACACTGTTGGAATCCACAAAGCGAAAGCTGCAACCCATTAAAACTTGCTTCACTAAGAACAATTATAAGGAAAGAATCAGCAGGGATTGTTTTTAAACCTTCTAATTTCTTATTCAGGAGGTCCGAATTTTCCACTTAAGAAGTTTCTGGCTCTGGTGTATTAATTTGTAACCTAAAATATCAGCAAAAATGTACCAAGTTACTTTTCTCATATACATAGACTGCATTCACAGCCTTCTCTAAGGGTTGTGTACAATTTCTTCTTTGCTGGATAATTTAGAAAATCCTGGTAATCTAAAACCTAAGCAATTTATGAAACACCCTTCCTGGAGAGAAGCATTTTCTGTGTCTCAGTAATGGCCAAGCAATAAGTTTATAACGTAACTGAAGATACAATCACAATTTAAACCCAAATCCCAACAAAGGTGTTGAATAGAGCATTCCGTGTTCCCCAGTAGGTGCCCTTTTCCTTACTGCCTTCCCTAGGGTTGCATTATGTGCACAGTGGGACCTGCAGTTGAAAGCAGGCAGCAGGACGAGCGTGACCAATAATGCTTCGCCGCTTTACCAATCCTTTAATAAAGTCAGAATATCAATTCATTTTCTGGCTTTTCTCAGAGAAGTAAGTGTTGCCCGACAAGATACAGAATGATGAATGCTGATCTCTTAAAACCACTAAAGTGTAAAGTGTTACAAAAGGGTTTTTTAATACAACTGTGTTGTAAAGCAGGCTTCTGTTGATGAATCGCCGTGATGCGGCTGTCCTAATACTTATCTAACACAGTGAAAAATGAAGTCATTAGTAAAAATAAATGCAAATTTTACTGAATGCTGGAACATTTTTTCTCCTCATATTTCAGGTTGGATTTTCATCTCCCTGTGTGACATTCATGTGCACCAATATGAATGTAAGATGCATAAACTTAAGTTTCTCCCCATGCCCCAATAAAAAATAATTAGTGAATCAAAAGTTGAAATGTCACCTCCTTTTAAACTAAGGCTACCTTACAGGATAAGAGTAGGATGAGCATCGTGTACAAAAAGTACGTAGTAGTTACAATGTATAGGCCATTTGCTGTCTGGGAACACATAAGGATGGAGTAAGGAAACAAAGGGAGAAATTCTGTTGCCCCACCGCTAACCTGAGCCTGATACGATAGGATCTTACAAATGTGGAAGTCAGGCTGTGGAGATGCAGCATGCTGCTTCTACATGTTATGCTCGGGTTCAAGTCCTGCTTACACCCTTAATTTGTCCCTGGTGCTGTCTGGGTATTTCAGGAACATTTACGGGCATTAACTATTCCACTCTCCTCGTGTAATAAGGTGGGGAAAGATCTGTGGACTTTACTATGGAGGTTTCCTCCTCTTCACTCCCCTGAAGTAGGCTCATCCCTCCTATGAGTGAAATTGGTGTTAAATATCCTCTTTGAGCTGGTGCTACAGACAGGACAGAAAGAGGAGAGCTCTATTCAGCTGCAGTTTGTCACTGGCTAAAGATACATGTACCTACAATTGATCAATACAGTCTGTTCTGAAGAATATTTTTAGGTTGTGTGGGTTTGTGGTTTTTTTTTTTTTCCCCCTAGTATTAGTCTGGTAAGAGCTTAATGTAGTCTGATCTCATCTCAGACTATAGAAATGCCTTTATGCCTCTAGATTGTGTGAAGCCTTCAGGCATTAGGAGCTTCCAGCCAGAACAAAACTCTGAAAGGTAATTATCATCAGTGGAGGTATTATGGAAGTAGCTAATTTGTCTTTTGCTTTCCATGCTACCTTCTTACAATATATCACATTTTTAAAGAAAGTTTTGATCTTTATCCACGAGTAACCTTTTGTTAATCTGAGTTATCAAAAAGTGGTTTATTAAAACCTTAAAGAGAATGATCCCCAACTCTATTGCCAAACATACCCTCAAAGGAAATTGGTGATTTCCTCTGCAAGTCTTGATAATGGCCTGAGAAAGTACAAAGAATTTTTCCCAGGAACTTGGATCCATTCAGCCTTTCTATCTGCTGTTAATGACAGAAGGTGTATTTTGAATTGTAAATAAGCAATGAATAGTAGTGTGTGTATTAAAAAAAACCAAAACAGCAAAACCAACAACAGATTCCAAAGAAGTAAGCCCAAAGCAGACTACATTTTATTTTCTCCATGGCAAGGTAACTGGGGTTTGTTTTTAACTTGTACAATTCATACAGTCCCTGTTGGAGCACATGACCTTGTTAGAGAGACCAGAGGGTACTGTCTGCCAGGGTAAGGTGTCAGTGCAGCAGGAACGTGGCTGTATCACAGGCTCAAAGCAGCCGAGTGCTCCACGGGTGTTGGTGTAGGGGACCAGGATGGGTTTAGTACCCAGGAATCTGACATGCTGGGGGTTTGTGCAGGGGTACCCCTGATTATTTTAAGAACTAGGGTGGGAGTGTTAGATGGGTTCTTAAGATCATAGGATAGGTAATTCAGGTTGGAAGCGACCTCAGAAAGTCTCTAGTCATTCCTGAGAGCAAGTCTGTAGTCGTTCCTACCAGGTTGCTCAGGGGCGTAACCAGTGAGGTTTGGAAAGCTCTGAGGATGGTGACAACCCCTCTCTGGGCAGCCAGCCGAAATTATCCAGGAAGGAACATTTGATTTCCAGATTTGATCTACTGCTGCAATCTTAAATTAAACACTTACTTTGTATTTTACTGAGTTTCTGTAGAGTAGTCTTCACACTAATGTAAAGGAATTGGAGGGTTAAGAAAATTCATTTATTTGGAGAGAGAGGCACTGAATTTGACATCTAATGCTATTCCCCTACAAGGAAACAAAAAGCACCTTCATAATTTGTAATTTGTCTGAAATATCCTATGTGCAGTATTATTTATCCTGTTAGCAATAATTATTTGCTTAATCCAGGATTAAACATCAATTTATTCTTACTTAATCAGAGTAAGCTGTTTTCTTGTACCAACTGTAAAAATGAAAACATTGGTTAACTATCAGGAAAGCCCAGAAAAGGAACTAGGCTTCCTTTGTAAAGTCTTAGTCTCTCAAACATGAATGGCTGTAAGACTAAAGTTTTACAGTACTTGATAATTAGATAGAATTAGTTGAGAAGTTCTTGTTTAACTTTTAAAAGCCACTGCAGTTGAAATATAATTTAACTAGAAAGATTTAATCAGCTAATAATGTAGCATCCAGTTATTTTATTTTCTTCAGAGAGAAAAAGAATAGTATTTTCACTTCCTTGCTTAATTAATCTTGGATTTCAGCGAGATCTGGGGCCTTATTCCCACAACCACCCGTGTCTAAAATATGCATGCACTTTATCAGGATAAGAAAGCACTTCATGGCTGAGAAGATCCATCAAACAGATGATGCAGAGCTGGAATGGCACAAGTTTGTCATCCAGAAGTTAAATTTGTGATAGAAGGCTTCCCACCTGCATAGTTTCCTTCACTGCACCCAAACTCCATTTGAAGAGCCTGACTTAGAGTCCATGTCCCTGCCTTTTCCTGAATTGCACTGTCTTTCCAAAGCTGTGGGACTGGTCAGCAATGCACACACGGTGTGCTGGCCATCAGAGCAGCAGTCAGGTGAGGGGAAAATGTTCTTGAGCATGGTCAAACCTGTAAAGTTTTATCCAAGGATATATGTGAGCACAGACATGCTATTGTAAAAAGGAAGTAAAAAGAGAATGCAGTTTTGGAGTTCCCAACATCAGCTTCTAACTTGTGGTGGTAAATGAGAAATCCTCAACTTTAGCTGTTAATGCAGAGTATTTGCATGCGTGGTGAATACATTATGTGGATTAGAACAAAATTGTTTGCTTTCCCTCAGATAAAAATGTTCAGCTGAACAAATGGCATGTATAGAGGGGAGGTGACTTTAATATAGGGATAGTGCCAATTATGAGCCTTTCTGGTGGAGAGTTTTTTCTGTGCTTAGTATGCATTGTTTTTACAATATTGAACCTGTTATTTGGGACACAGAGCACAGGATGCTTAGCACAAAGGTCTTGTTTCTGCTAGCAGCAGAGGAGATTGGAGCAGAGATAAAGTGCAATCACTGTGAAATGTCCCATCTCCATATAATGCATCTCCCTCAACAGCAGGGAGTCACAGTAGTTGAAGTAATTAGATAAGGCTTTGTTCCTTTCACCTAAAGGAGAACCATGTGGTGGAGAAACAGCAAAGATTGCTAGACCGTGCCTGCTGCCCTTCTCTCTTTCCACCCGCTTATTTTCTGCTTACCGCACAATATTGACATCTGTAAGGAGAACATTTGGACGTTGTTAGGTCAAAACTATGGGAACACATTTGAACTGAAGCCTGCGTTGTCGTTGGCAGGTACAGAAACTGCTTTGAAACGGACTGAGTCAGAAAATAATGCAGAAGTTGCTGCTTCCCTAGGCACATTCTGCAAGTGTTCAAGCAAAAGCAAAAATTCTTCCTTCCCAGGAGACTGAGATTGATTTGTACCCAGATAATTTTGCAGGAAATCTGTATCTGAGTTCATGAAAAGTCCATGCAAATCAAAGCAAACATTTAAAACATAAGCTGATTATAAGTAGAATTGTTAGACTATAAAGAAAAGCAATAGAAACAGGGAAAAATAAAAAGGGGAATTGGGTGATGTTATCTTCTGTGCTGAGGCTTCATCAGGGAAAGAGGATTCTGTCTCCCAGGCTAGATGATTCAAGTGGAGCTTCAATTGCAGATACCCTGTAGTTTCTGACCCAGAGGAGACCAAGTCTCTTAAGTCAAGGAATTAAAAAGAAATGTAACAAGGTCTAAAGAGAACACAGTCATCAGTACTTGATGAGGAAGAAAGGCAAGAAAATATTACATGCCCCACTGTCAGGCGGATAAATCTAAGTTAACAGCAACAATAAAAATCTATTATTATTACATACATAGTTGTAAATTCTTAGGCTCCACAGAAAAGCAGGAAAGCAAATTAGTGACAGCAAGGAAAGTCAGTCGTGACGTTTCTCATATGATAATATCAGCTCTCTGCAGCTGCTTGGGAAATTTGCATGTGGTATCAAGAAAAGAACATCTGCTGCTCAGTATGCAGCAGGCCACCAAAGCTGCTGTAGAGAAGAGGTGGGAGGAATGGATGGGTAGGAACTAGATCACGATAAGGAGAACAAGAAGTGGCATCCCACTGAATGGCATGACCTCTATTATCACTTTCTAAGTCCTTTACTCCCACTTCTCAAGCGGGTGCTAGCACTTCTGGGGATGGAGTGGGCTGCCATAGGCAGGTTAACCTGCTAGCCAGTCTGTGAACACAGGTTGTTCTCACTGAGTGACTGCTTTCCAGAACATGGAAAATAGATCATTTCAAAGCCACAAAATCCTTGCTATGGACTTGTGAACACAATGCCTGACACCAGCTTCCAACAATTACCCAAGTAGTGTGGAGCAGCACGAAGGTAAAAGGCTGTGACAGGTAGAAGTGTGGAGGAGGCTGATGATACCAGAGCAAATGTCTGAGGATCCATTTGTGACTAATCCCATGTAATGGGAGAGATGGGAGGTAGATGTATAAAAAGCTATTGCTTTGGGAATGGCTTTTGCTATCTTAAGGTGCTGCTTTTTTTTTTTAATTTCTGTTCAGTAAATTCTTTAACTTATAATGGTTCAGTACACATTCCAGCAAGAAATTATAGGATGGAGATTTTAAATGAAGTTACTACCTGTACAACACAAAGAAAATCATGGGGGCTTTCCTTTCTGAGTATCTTGTTAATTCAGAAATTTTACATTCTGAGTATGTAAATTATTATTTACAGTTTACATGTTTTATTTACTATGTATACACAGGCATCCACTGTTAGAAAATCTTACTTTTTAACACTACTGTGCTACGTTTGCTTGTATACCCCTTATTTTCATGTGCTGATAGAACTGGTCTTACTCTAACATTCTATACCTTCCCTAATTAAAGGCAGAATATTTCAGATCATTTCAGGAACGCATTTATAATGCAGCACAGCTCAAAAGATGTTTTAAGATGGGCTATATTTGGGTTGAGAAGAACACAATTATCTAATAATCTAATAATAATTTAAAAATCTGTGATACCATCTGTGCAAAAGCCCTGATAGAGGCTCTGCTTTAGCACAGTATGGCTTGCCTGTAACATGATTTAGTATTTTTAGTGGGCAGATGTTGTTACTGGCTTTGTTAAAAGAATAATCTTTCTTCTCCATATTATATGCACAGAGGTCCATTTCTGGAAGGAAGGAACCAAGACAGTATTTCTGTGATAAAAAGGCTTTGTACTTGCAACATTGTGAAAAGTCAAACACTGTTATTAGAGGGACCTAACACATTGGCTTGTTTCATCAGTAAACAGAAATATTTAGAAAAAGATAGTTGTAGTTTTATGAGTTACTTCCACAGTGAACAAAACTGTTTAAAAGCAGTTCTCTGTTCTGACACCTATGTCCTCACCTGAAGTTAGGGTGGTAGCCACCAGGTAAACACAGAGGTAGCTCATGGAGCATTTCAGCATATTTTAGAAATACCAGCTATGTAGTATTGGGGATTTAGACAAATACAGTCACCATGCTATTTAAAGCTGAATAAGATCTGCAATCTGAAAACTGTAATTCACTTTGCCCACATGGATTGAGGAATAACTGGCAATGTGAACTGAAAGCGGGGACCAAGATCCTGAGGATGCTGCCTTATGCAGCAACACCACCTGCACATGCACAGATGATTTGCACTTGGCCAGCTGGGGGACTTTTGTTCAGAAAACTCCTGTCCAATACTTTTCCTCTTTTCTTTGTATTCTCCCAGTGTGCCACCATGCTGAGGGAGAACTGGAAAAACGAGTGAAATTTCTGAGTCTGGGTGACTGGGCTGGGAGGAAGGTAAGCAGGCAGGAAGAGGAGGAAAAAATAGCTATGTTAAGGCAGGCATTTTCATCTTTCCTATGCATTGTGCATAGAATTAAAGGGTTAGTGGGGTTGTCTCCCCTTTTTGTGTCCTCCCTTCTGTGGAAAAGAGATGGGAGATCATTCTTGTTTATCTCCCTGGAGCTGGGCAGCAAAGGAGATGCAGAAGAGATAATGTACCATAGGAGTAGGAAGGAATAAAAGCATTCATGAACAGTATCTTCTGGTGACCTTTCAATGCTAGAGGCTTTATTTAAACCTTAACCTGAAATCTAAAATACTTTTCTGCACCAAATACCTGCAACATGTAANCAACATGTAAAAAAAAAAAAAAAAAAAAACAAACAAGACTTTCTGGAAATTAATACTTCTGGAGCATCCTATTATGTAACTGCTTATGCATGTTTCTACAAAAACTTTGGAAAAGGGTTTATATATAAAACACTTTTCAAAGGTGTGTCATGTAAGAGACTTTCTGATAGTCGAGTTCTCATTAATATTTGCCTCTTGTGAGTCATTCATTTTGCCACAGACTGTAGCAGCAGGTTTTTGCTTTCATTAAAATGGTACCTTTGTTGACTATTCAGTGTTGAGAGTTATTTCATAACAAGGGTGAGTCCATGTCTCCTTTCTCACCACGACCTTCAGATTATGTCTTTACTTTCCACTTCAGTCTAACATCCTGCTTTCATTTACTTGATGGCTCCATGGTTCAATAGCACTTAGAGGGATGTTGACAGCAAATGGAAAAGTTTGAATACTCGTTTAAAATAATACCATCTGTGCATGCTATATACCAAATTTATTTTCCTTCTCTTTTCTTTCTGGAATGAAGGCAGTTATTTTAAAAGATAGCTTTTGTTTTGGTTCTTCAACGATTACTGTGTTTTTGCTTTTTCCTCACTTCTGTGCAAGGAGTTCATCTCTTAGGCAGAACTGAGGTTAGTCAGTTGTCTTTCTACTAGAAGTGAGTATATCCAGCTTTGGGAAGGAATGGTGAAATCTTCCACAAATGTTTTAAATATTGTGTACTCTGTTCACTGGAGCTGACACGAGAGCACACCCCAGGGAGGTGACCACTGTGAGGTTATCTCTGTGTCCTGACAGTCCCTAGCTGCTCTTCTGTCCTGCAGGAGCTGTTTCTTCTCGTCTGTGCTGAAGCAGCCTGTGCTGTAGGATAGACAAGTACATACTCCAGGACTTGGGGTAGCAAATTTAGCTTGCAGATGGGATGTTAACTCATGAAATGTTCTCACATCCAGATTCGTGGGGTAATGGGGGCACGGGGATACACCTACACAGACTGCACAGTTTAACTGAACCATAGAGACTTGCTGGAACTGGATGCAGTGCTTTGTTTCCTTGAATGAAGGAACTGTAACACATGATTAGTTTCAGTATTTGTCTTATTGCTTAAGACATGGTTCACTATTCCTCATGCTGAAATGTAGGCATGCATCCCAGAATGTCATGATTTTTCTTTTTAATTAAAAGTATTTGTGATGTCCCCTGACAGTTGACACAACACAGAACAGCTTTTACAACTTGGGGACTATCTGACTGCTCCCCCTTGGTTTCATTTGATGATGGTCTGGGCTGTTTTGGTCAGAATAACTGTGTTCAACCTTTGTGCTATCCACAGTAAAGCACTCCAGTATTTACAGAAATCTAATTCTGGTGCTCCTTGCTGTCCTGTTTGATTGTGACTCTCATCTCCTGTTGTCTTGACAGCCTTGGAGCGCACTGCCTGAGCCATCTCTCCTTCCACTTCAGGCAGGGATCAAAGCAGGGCACTCAAGTGAATTTACTTTATTAAAAGTTTATAATGACCTTCATGCTGCTAATGCAAGGGAGGTTCATGCGATCTGGCTTTATTCGATCTGTCACTGGGGTTCATCAGCACAGAAAACTGCTCAAGTACCCAGTGGTGTCCAGGGCAGCGCAGGCTCGGGTGGGAGGGGAGGGTTGGATGTTACTTCTGTTGCTTCATCATCTTAGGGCTGCTTCTTTTTACCAGCCAGTTAGGCATTGCTTCATTTCCATGGCTTGTATTATCGCTTCCATGCAGCTGACACACAGATCCATAATTCCTGTTGGTGTTCTCAGATTTTGCCTTTGTATTTGCCTGCCTGCATCGCCACCGTAACTAGATGCGTGCTAATCTTTTATTACAGACAAAGAAGTCAAAAAGGATTTTTTAAATCCTTTTGTTTAGGTTCTTTGCTCCCAAGTACTTAATGTCTCAAATACTGCTTCTCTTTCCCTACTTGTAGAGTACTGTATTATAATTTATTGTATAATCGATACCTTGCAGATCAAAACTAGATCCCACCCCCAGCTAGTGTGCCTTTTCTAGCTGCAGATCTTCAGCTCTTCATTTTTTTACTGTTATATTGCAAATAACAAAAAAAAATCCAAACACCACCAACAAAAAAATCCTTGAAACAACCGGTCCCTGGTTTCAGCAAGTCAGGCAGAGCAGGAGTTTTATTATAGGACTACCACTTCTCAGTCCAGTGACCTAAATTTTGGATTACAGCAAATATGAAAGCCACTGCCTGCTTTTTTCCATGTGCAATCACATTTATATGATTTGACTTCTTTTTGTAGGCTTGCCCAGAATATCAATTCTGTTTATAAATTGTCTACTCTTTTTTTTTTTCCTCCTAAACTCTAGTCACTCTAAATATAGTAAAAAACATTTTTGTACAGATTTCTCCTCTGTGGTATTTTCTGTATTAGATTTTGCTGACTTTTAGTAGCATAATTTGTCAACTTTTAATGTACTTTTAGTGTTGATTTAAACTTGATCTTCAGTCATTTTTTGCAGGATATATACCCTTTTGTTACATGCTGTTTGTTTAATTTTTGTCTTGGTACATGGTATTTTTATTTAATATACACTTTATGGTAAAAATGTTTAAATTGCTTAATAAGACATAACCAGAGATTGATAACACTGCTGTCATTAATGCTTTACCTTGGTGGCAGTGATGTGAATTGGTATTTTAATTTTCTACTGATGCTGCTCTTCTGCCCTTATGAAATACCACTCTTAATTAACTGGCAGAATGTTCTCACTATGATAGCCACAGATACACACGATTACAACAACAGTATTCATAGTTTCCCACCCACAAGGAAGTAGCCCCTCTGATGTTCTTCTAAGCCATGTGTAGGCACAGAGTAATGGTGGCTAATGTTGTGCCACAAGTAGGGTGAGAGTATATCAGTGTGGTGCTTGTGTTGAGCTGGGGAGCCAGCTTCAGGAGGAGAGATGTAAATCCAGCAGGGAAAGCAGGAAAATGGTTAAAAATTGGGCATAGTTTGGGGGAATTTCTGTACACTTACAGTGTAAGTGGAAGAGATAGCATCCAGTTTGGGGAGCAAGCAAGATAAGGAGCTTCCAGAGGGAGAGTTTTACTGCAACATGGGGTAAGCAGCAGTATCATTCACTCCACTGTAGCCAGCAGTTAGGAGGGACTGGACTTCTGCAGATTGGCAGTTGCAGCACGTACACCACAAAGTTAATTTGTACCTAAGCTTTTGTCACAGCTTGAAAAGTAAATAGTTCAGCTGATGAATAAATGGACTGAAGGTACGTAAGGCTAACCTTGTTTGCACACTGTCAGCAAAAGCCCCCATAGATTTCTAACAGTGAAGATCTGTAAACTTGTTAGAACTCATTGGCTTGATCCATGTTCTCCTCTAGCACTAAGTGGGTGTGGAAGGGAGAGCTGTGTTGCTGCAGGGTGGGATGTGCCCTGAGGAGGCTTCCACAGAAGCAGTGTGGAAGCACCAGCTTGCAAAGGTGGCATTTGTCAGATAGATATGTGTGGTTTTCTTCTGTGTAGGCTGCATAAGTTAACAGACCAAACCACTCTTCTTGTAGAGGCTGGGAAGCTGTGGAGATGCTCTGTCAATCCCTTATGTACCTGTTGTGTGTGGCTACCCCTCTTATCCAGGCAATACAGGTGATTTTTGCACGGGAACCATTTAATTCCTTTGAATTACCCCTTGGCTTCTGAGGTTTTCTGTAAACACACATACCCAGTGGCAGGAAAGGTATTGATTAATGCAAGGTTTGTGTACTCACCAGCAGTGTCAGGGAGGGGCATATTGGTTTTAAGTGACTGCAGCAACACACTGGGGAGCTGTGGCACGATGCCCTGTGGTTGTTTTGGCAGACGTGCTCGAAGAGCATGCAGTTGCTTCCTTCTTGGGCTTCTGAAAGAATAACAATGCCACTGTATGATAATTTCTAGCACACCACTACAAATACTGCGAGTAAATTGCTGTACAATCATTGAAATTTTAGATTTCAATCTAAAATTTAGATAAAAGCATGACAAGTGTTAACTGTCCTTAGGGTTTCTAAAGAACTAAATTCCCTCATCACTGTGGCTGGTGGCCAAGGACACCTATGTGGCTTGGTTTTTTTTCCTTCCCTGTAGATGTAACAATTTCCATTTACACTTTTTAATCCTAATACCATAGCGAATACTCATATTTCTTTTTTTTTGTTCCTTAGTTTGCTCAGTTAAGTCCTAATGTCCTTAACATAGTATATTTAGTTTGGGGACTGTAACTAAATTGCCTTTGGCTGAACGTCGCTGAAAATCTGATTTCTTTCTTCATTTTCCATCTTTCCCTTTTATGGCTTAAGAAACTTTTGCTGTTTATTAAATCTCCCTCCAGAGTTACAGCTCAGCTTCAATTCTGATAATTCTCAGTTGATCTATACACTTTGAGATTTCCAAAATATAAGCTTGTTTCGATTCTGCTTTTGGAAATAGTATTATATCCTTCTGCAGTTGATATTTTTCCCTTTATATTTCTTTTCCTGTGGTTCAAACTGGAAATTTTTAGTGAGTTTTTAATCTTTACCTTGAAAAAAACTTTACCTTCTGCTGTAGTTGAGGACTTGAACTTTTTAGTATCATTGTCTTTTCTAATTACTCAAGTTTGTCTTTTGAAACTTAAAAAAATCCATTATGTTGCTTCACTAAATCACCCTGCAGTCAACTTGCTCCATTATTAGGTATTTATTTTATCATATATCTCTATCAGATAACATTTGTTCTTGTTTTATCTTATAGTGCTGTAAATATGCTGCTCAAATTAAAGCAAAGCCTTCTCCTGCATATGTGATTCTTTGTCACTGTCAACATTCCTGTTGGCAGCTTTTCCTTGCAAATGGCTTTGACTCTGCAGCCTTTCTTGGCAAAGGTGAGGTCACTGGACTGCATGTTTCCAGCATTTCTCTATCTTGCATTGTGACAGATACTCACTGGGTTAAAATCTGAACCTGTGGATCTGAACCTTTGGATACCTCACTGTAACCCATAAGATTTTCTAGTGTTCATCCTTAAAACAAACAAAAATAAATATCTCTCCAAAAAACCCTGAAAAGCTGGGTACAAAAGCTTCATCTCTTAAGTGTATGGTAGTGAAAAAGACTTTTGGGATGGTTTTATTAAGCTGACATTATGGGAATTAATTAAAACCGCTAAAGGAGTACGTAGATAAAGTTCATCATTCTCAATGTTTGAAAATGTTAATCAAAACTTTACTGTTGTAATCAGTGATGTCTTGGAGAAATAGGCAATAAATTACAGTAAGATTTGATGTAGAGTATATTAGAAGGCATAAAGGGACAAGTAGTGTGGTGGGGTGCTCGCCACACGTGGTGCCGTGAGCTGCTGCTTTCTGTCCGTAGTTTCAAAAGGCATTACCTGGTGTAGAACTGGAAAGCACCAGCACTGGAACACTTCCTGCATGGGAGTGGTGGCTTTTTCCTTTCCTTAGGACATGTTTTAGAATATACTCTTCTATACTGAAAGGCTGAAAAAAATCAAACCAAAAACCAAACCACAACAATCCTTGCGTTTTATGACAAAAATATGATCAGTGGAAGAGGAGAATAATTTCTCACGCTGCAGTTTTGGAGAGTTCTGTAAAGAAAGGAATTAATTACATTAATGATATTATTTCCCAACTGCAACACTTTTCCTGTAGCGTTTTCTGATTTATCTGACCTGAACATCCATGATATCTTTCTCAGTTATGACATTTTGCAGAGCAATTAAAATGTTGAAGGAACACGGGCCATCCAAGCATCTTTCAAAATGACTGGAAGCCTGGAGTGCTGGCTGGGGAAGTATGATAGCACCAGTCATTTTATCACCTCGGAAGGTTTGCTGTGGTTTAAGGAAATCACAGCTTTTACCTGCTTGGCTTTGTAGTGGAACCACTAAAACTTAGGAAATGAGTTTCAGAACAGGAAGTGAAGACTCTGTCTTCCACCGAGATGTGTCCACTTGGGTGTGAAGCAGAAGCTGTGACTATTTGAGTAAGCCACTGGTTTAGACTTGAGGAGAAATGATGGACAAACATGGAGGGCAACGTTCATGAAAAGAATTTGAAAGAGGCTTTTGGGTGCCCATTCAGTGACAGCGAGTGTGTCCTGGGACACTGCTGTGCTGAAGGAACATCACACATGTAAGCTTTGCTCTCTGCTTAAAATCTCAGAAGTCTCAGCTGCAGCAGTTAATGTGTACTGCCTTGTTTTGAAGCAATTTCTTTGTCACTGCAATTCCTCTGCTGCTTGCTAGAATTTTGGGGTTTTTTTTAATGAGAGAGCAAGCTGTTAGTCTCACCTGGAAGAGCTACAATGATGATATCCTGAACAAGAAGACCCAGGAGCCTTTCCCACCTCTTGAGTCTTGGTGCTCGTGTCAGCTGCGTCCTCAGTGCGTGTTAAGAGTGAAAGCTGCATTTATGGCATTGGCACTGGTAGGAGCACGTCCCTGTTTCCTTTGGAAGAGACAAGAAGCCCTGGTGCCCTTGAGTGCTGCAGATGACCTCTGTGTAGAAAGACCCAGGCTGTGGATGATTGATGGGGCCATTGGTGACTGCAGGTAGGACAGTCACTGTCCAGCCTCAGAGGTACTGATGGCAGCAAAGCAGCTGCTCATGGCAGCTAAAGAGATGCACTCTCTTCCGGGCTGTATAAAAGGCCAAAGCCAACACCACCCGGTGTTATCTCAGCAATTCCTTATTGTCAAGAAAAGTCATTAGCAGAAGAGCAAGCAAAGAGCTCATCCGTTTGAAGAAAACTGTAACGATGACACTAGCTCTTTCTCAGGTGTCAGTATATAATAGAAATTCATTAATAATAAAATGCAGATAAGACATGAAAGAGAAAATACTTGTATTGAGAAACCACAGCTCTTAGAATCCATCAAGTCTGTGGGGAAATCTTGGTTGTTTTCAAGCTGGATAAGAAACGTGCAGGTGGACACTCTCTGTAGTCTCCACATGGCCTGTTCCTTACTGTGCTTTCTGCTTCCTTGAGGTCTCCGAGCCCTCTCTCCCCCTCCGCTCCCGAAGATGTTCTTCTTGCTGCCCAGGGGATCTCGAGGGCACCTTTACGGAGTTGCAGCTGCCTGCTACGCAAGCAGCACGTGATCCACTCTGTTCCTAAGACATCGTGGGAGGGAGGCAGGAGTTGTAAAGCTTGCACAGTTTACCAGAAGTTCACATTTTATATCTCTCTTGGGTTTTGGACTTTCAGCTACCTTATTTTTTGCTGCCGCTTTATCTCACTCCTGAAAACCTCTGTCTCGCCTTGTCTCCTTCTGCGAGCACCAGATCTCATCTGCTGTCGGGGACTTCTCCTCTACTGCCTATATATTCAAAAAAGGACACATGAAAAAGGAATGACTGTACTCACATGAGGGAGGGGAGGAGGAAGGTAAATGTTGCAGAGTCCCCCTTAGGAATACAGGAACAGATAAGAAAAAAAAATGCAGGGAATATGCCATTGCTGGCTGGGCAGAGCAGGAATATTGAGGGATGGGAGTATGGGCTTACAGGGCCCTGTCAAGGCAAGACAGATGTTAAGCCCAGCTGAAAGAAAGAGGCTAAGAATAGGGAAAAGTAGCAGAAAGGGATTTGATATCCAAGCAGGGCAGCCAAGGGCATTAGCTTTTTGACCAATGAGGCATTCATTTGGTCACCATGGTAAAGAAGATACTTGTGGGAGGAGCGTGAGAAGGATACCATCATATCTGATTTTAGGCCATGTAGTCCTTTACTATCCCCCCCTTCTCTCTCTTTCTCTCTCTAATAGTAGCTCAATCTCTTTTGACAAGAAAAATCTTAGTATTTTCCTTAACAATCTCAAACAGAGTATTTTGAGTTTTCTGGAAAGAAGGTCCATTTTTACTGCTTTGGTGATTGGTGGATTTGTGTTCACAAACATTTTCCCAGAACTGGCTGGTAATACAGATAATGGGAAAAGCCTGCCTGTTCTCAATGCTCTGAATGCTGGATGCCCTATGGGCACGCTGGATGTCGTGGAAGATAAATAAGATTTAAATAGATTATTTACACAATAAAAACATGGTATCTCAGTACCGTGATGTATGGCACATATTCCACGTTAGAGGAGGCTTCATAGATCATTCATATCACAGAGAGCTCTACTCATGAATTGCTTGCTGCTTTTGTAGCACACGTGCGGGACGTGATAGATTGAAGGGCACAATCCAAGGTACAGTTGGCATTAAAGCATTGCTGTGCATAGACATTTTATTTACAGAGGAAATATTACACAAGCATAAGTTTACAGCAGGGCCTTGTTTCTTTCTGTTTCCAAGCAGAATGAGAGGAAAGAAGATAAGAATTTTGTGGAGAATACTCAGTGTTCTATTTGGAAAGCAGAATCCTCCCTCTACTTTTGTCTACTTAGGTGCTCACGCTGGTATTAATTCTTTATATTCAGAGCTCCTGTTCAGCTCATCTTAAAAAGATGGTGTGAGACTCGACCTCTTTTGCAGCTCATGCCCACAAGTTAGTAGGGGATCATCCTGTGCAGTGGTCTAAGAATTATTTGAGAGGCTGTGTGTTGGCACTGAATTTTGCTGGTAAGTGCAGCTGTACTGCACAGATATGGTGATATGGTGGGATGAGCACCCGAAATATGGTGCTAATACCTCACTGCACACTTGGCTGTTAGCACAGTTTCATCTGAAGTCAGCAGTAGAGTTTCAGTCCTTGAATGCCCGTGAATGTCAAATGAATTATGCCTTGAAAAATGAATCAGAATATACACACTAAAATAAAGCCCTAGTTATAGAAGTACTTTTCCTCTCTTCCTTTTGGAGGAGGAGATATAAATAGGAAAACATATTTTAAAGCTAAAGCAGATGAGCTGGTTAAAAGGAACCCAATAAACAGACAGTATCAGATGTCTGGAAGACTCCAAACAGAACTGCTGGCCTAGTTGATACCAGGTATTTCCTGAGCTTTGGATGCTTTGGAAGCCTAAGTTTGAAGGAAACTTGGGAGCCTTATTTGCATGCATGTTTCATTCAGTCACGAGCTGTCAGGAAGGTATATTTACACAGTGTTACAGAAATATCTATTCAGTCATTTATAGATGAAGTTTTCAACTTCATATACTTAATTGCAGAGACTACACAACGGAATGCCAATGCACAAAATCAAGATTTATTAGTGCAGAAGGAAAAGAGCATAGAGAGTAACTGTGTATATGTCTAGAATTTATATTTATTTTGATTTATTGTGATTATTCATTTTGCCATGTTCTGTGAAAAAGGAAAAAAAGATTTTTTTTGCAGCTTCTTATGGACAATGGAGAAAATAGTGGTTAATTAGTTAAAAATCTTTTTTGCTACCTTCCAGTTGTGATGGAATACTTTGTGCATATTTTAGATATGCAAATAGGATCACGTTAACCATACAGCTTCCCCACAGCAAATACAAACAAACCTTCTGTGGTGCATCCTGGCTTTTCATCCTCAGCTGTACTTCTGCAAAGAAAAAATATTGTTCTTGGTGCTGAAAATCACTGTCCCAGTATAGGATAAGGTGCTAGATAGGTTTTTAGCACCATCCAATTTACTTCAAAATATGCTATTGTTAAAGGAACTATTCTAAGATAACTCAAACCCATGATAAATCCAACCCCATGGGTTGTGCGAGGCAAAATTTGAATTCTAACTTTGCTGTGAAATGAATCAAGATCTTTGTTTCATTGACACCGTAGATAAATAATTTCAGAAACGTTTGCAATTAAAATGAACTGAGACCTAAAGAAGTCTTGTACTTTTCCTTTTTAAAATCATTTTCTTTATAAATTTCTAGTGAAAATGTAATCTCTATTTTCTTGCTTTGGGGCAGGAGATAGAAAACTGGATCTAAAATTCCCCGTTTATTTCTAAATAATACAGTACTGTATAGAAAAGTCATAAAAACAGAGACTGCAAATTGAATTCCAATAACTATCCTGTGAAAAACAAAACCTCCATCTAGTAAATGGGAAAGCATTATTGACAATTATATGCAAATTACCAGGCTTTTGGCAGGCTCTTCAAAACTATTATCCTATGGCAACTCTGTAAATTATAGAGCTATGCCAGCAATGCAGAATTGTTCATTATCCTTTATTGATACATTTACGTCGCCTCATATTGGAATATTTTGCTATGGGTCTTTCGGGGCTTTCTTTGCTCAGTTCTTGTGGCTGCATTTCTCTTGCATTTGTACTTGCCCCCCCGAGGCAAAGCTTTCTATCGAGTGGCTGGGTCAGAGGGAGTCAGCTGCCATCAGCAACATCACTACCTGCTGCTCTTTACATCCCAAAGGCCACCAAACATACAGGCAAAAAGGCAGTGTCATTTTGTTATTGTAAGACTTACCTGGAGACCTGTGCATATCCTCCCTTCTCAAATCCCTGCTCGTTCCTCATCCCAGGTCCTGTATTCCTCTCCGTGCCCCACATTCAGTAGCCCCCTTGAGCTGAGAAAACATTTTCCATTGCTGCTGTGCTACCGTGTGCGCCCTCTCCTCTCTCTCTATTACAGCTTATATTTAATAAACGAGGAACAGGCACCCTGTTTATGTTTATTCATAACAAGTTTAGATGTTACTTTTGAAGATAAAGAAACAAGTTTGATGATACACAATATGAGCTACACGCTCTGCACTGATAGCAAACTTTAGCAATCAAGGAAAGATAAAAAGGTTTTGCTGAATTTAATCACCTACTTCAAAGTAGGCTTAAGAACATATATTTCAGAAATTGAGATAAAATATGAATGTTTAATTTATCTTCTTTCTTTTTTACCATGAGTGTTTCTGATTCTGTTGCTAATAACCTCATTGCTTCTGTCAGCCAGCACCTCTTGTGTTTTTTGTTAGAGGTTTGGTTTTGTTTTGTTTTTTGTTCCTGAAGTAACTTCTGTTGAAGAAAGAATTTTTTAATTAGCTTTTAGTTTTCCAAAAGATATAACTGATAGTTAATTTTATTTGGGTAGAGGACATATGCAGATTGAGGTGACTCAGTAAATTCCACATAGCTACTGGAAAGGACAACATTGATTGAAAAATAACCAGCTCAGGTTCATTTCAGGTAGAGAACCCTGTTTCTTGAGTAACCTCTGATGATATCTCAGTGTTGATAGTAAGGATCATCACACTCTAGTGTTCCTTTTTTATCTTGTTATGTGGTAATAAGAAAAAGGTTTCTCTAGTGTGACCCAAGGTAATTGCAAACTTGTTTGGGCAAGATATATAACCAAATATGAAGCATCACCTTGCCAAATATTTGCCCTTTTCTCTTCTGGACATTGTTAATTGGGTTCTGGTGTTAAGGACTTGTACAAACAGAACACAAAACACGACTCGTCCCTGTCTCATAAAATCACAGGTTAATTCTTGCTCTGAAGTCAAAAGCAATATATTTAGTTTTACGTAGGAGTATTTCTTTTTTGCCCAGAATTAATGTACTTTCCCAAATTGTATCAGCTAACCTCTCTGTCTGATAGGACACATGGTGTGGCTGGAGGAGAGCAGCTCTTTGTGTCCTCCCTCAGGTCTTTCAGCTAATCTTCAAAGTGGAAGAGTCTTAAGTGAAGGAAATAGAGCTTTTGGCAAGACATAAGTCCATATTCTGTTTTCAAGTCCTGCTGAAATACAGTTCTGGTACATGGTGATGAGATTCTCAAAGGTCCCTTTCTTTTTCCATACTGCAGCTATAAAAGTGTCAAATAAGGCATGCACCGACTGGGTCAGTGTATTTCACAATCTCTCAGCTCTTTGTCCACTGCAAGGACTGGTAGAGGGGAAAAAGAGAGATATTTTTTGCTAGGTTGGGGCTATGAAAAATGTGAAAGTGTCCCTAGGATTGTTTGCAGGCATCCACTGAGCCCCAGCCTTCATTTGCACTTGGAGCACTTCACAGAGAAGAAACGAAGCCATCATGTTTAGAGTGAAATCTTGAAGTGCTTGGTGTTCACCTAACTGTACTCCTGTTAAACTCAACAGTGAAATGACTCTGACAGACTGGACAGCACTCTCTATAAAGCTGAGGATTTCTGGGAATTGTTTCTTGGGCTAAAAGCTACCAAAGTTAAAAAGTCTACCTAGTCTACCTAATTTTCTAGGGGATGCAATGAGGAAATGTGTTTGATTTCCTTTGTTTAACTTTCCTCTCTGGTGGTTCCCTAAAGCGATCATGATAGAGCAATGAAATTAAATCAGAGAAACAGGGGACTAAGTGTCTCAGTGGCAAATAGTGCTGGCAGTAAAGTTACTAGTTAGTGTAGGAAGCTGTTAGCTCCTAGCTGTTAGCTAGGAGATGAGGCACTAAATACCTAAGTGATCTTCCAAACACCGTCAGTTACCAGTTGTATGGAACTGAGGGTGCTCATTTACTATTTTAGAGTTTTAAATTTTGAGACTCGCCAGAATCTCTCTGGTACTGATTAGCATGTTGAATCACTTGATCAGATGTGTGCATCAGCTAAAATGAGGGGAACTTAGGAATCAAAGGATAGGATATTACCCTTTATATCCTGTACTTTCTTTGGTGTTCAAACTAACTGATGGGAAAATAAGAGAAAATATTCCACGTTTCTGCTGCATACATCATCTTTCACTGCTTCTGCAGCACAGAGGAAGAAGTCAGGCTTAGCATTATGTCTTAGTAGCTATTGAGGAGCAAGGTCTTTCTGAATGGCTGAGGGCTGTGCCTTCTGGGTCACCACTCTGCCTGAAGATGGTCAGGCTTAAAGGTTTCTATGCATGGGGAGAATGAGAACCCTCTGAAAATTCATTACAGTTTAATGTTACCACTTAATATCCAGCCTATGGCCAGTGGAAAGTAGTCACTGTAAGATGTTTTCTTACATGTTAGCAGTCATAGTTCATATAAAGAAACATCAACACCTTGAGTGACTTCAGGAGTTGGACCATGTAAGGGATGCCAGTCAGCCTTATGGACTTCAAATTCAAGCACAGTTTAAAAACTAGACGGCTCAGTAATTTTACCATCACACCCATATATTCTGTCTGAAGAGCAGGTCAGCTCTTTTGGCATATGAGTGCTGCTAGGTGACCTCCTGCTGCATTTTTGGTCTGTGCAAGACCAGCTTTTCAGTGTAGCTGGCTTCCTAACACTGCCTTGGTGTACTTGCCAAAGGATAACGTGCACTTACTAGCAGCTAGAAGCTATCTATGAGGTGTTATGTCTTAGCCTTTTGTTTGTTTGTTTGTCTGTCTGGTTTTCCTGATTTGTTTTTTTTAAACATTTTTCTTTTTCTCTTGTTCTTCTCCAGGCAGTAGAATGCAGAGTCTCCCAAGGGAGTTCCCCCCTGGCTACAGTTCACTTACAACTGATCTTAGAAACAGCAAGAGAAGAATACTTTGAATCCGACTGTCTACTGCCTACCTGGCTGAGAGAAGGAAGCACATAAATCCAGGTATTAAAATAAATAGAGAAAGAACAAGCTGTTATATGGAAACTCTAGAACCTTTAAAACCTTTGTTTGTTCTGTATTTCACTCGATTATCTGAACGTGTTCTCACTTTCCAAGCAAAGGGCTGCAAAGAGAAATGCAAACAGACAAAAGGGAACAGCAAAGAGGATTTTAAAATGGCATACAATTATAACGGAGCGTGAAGAGTTTAGACAGAAAATCCTTCCCTTTGCATTCTCTGTTTAAAATGAATTCCTGCAGATGCTGAACTGTGTAACTAGTGGCTTAGCTATTGCTCGCTGCAGGGTCGTTTGCAAGAAGTGTGAAGCTGGTAGGGTAAGTTACGTGTGTTGTTCTCTTGTGGTAACACGTGGGGCATTCCTATCTTGTATCGTGTTTGAATTTGGTGAGATACCAATAACAGAAAAGAGTGGCTTGCTAAATCTGGAAAGCACTGCTTGCTCCAGTCCCCTTCAGAGAACATGTGGTCTTCGTAGCCTTTGGAATTCTGTCTGATTAGAAGAAGAAACCAAATAACTTGACACAACAAAGCAGTGCACAACTTCAGCTTGTGATCAGTGCCTCAGTAGCTTGCCTGTCTTTCCAGTATGTGACAGGTGCCTGAGGAAAGGCAAACAGCTCGTGTTGTGAGAGAGAAGGAAGGAGTATTAAGTGCTGTTGATTTCAGATGGGGGATAAAAAGCGCCTTTGCATGGCAAATGAAAATAGACATGCAAATCAGCTCCAAATACTTAACATATCTGATAAACAATTGTATAAAAATAGAAAGTGGAGACAATAAAGACCTTTAGGCATTCTGTATTCACATTCACTGTCTGTGTAGGCTCACTTAGCAGAGGAACATGCCTCTGTGTGCTGCTGGACACGAGCACATCTGCTCACTGCTCAGATGGACACTTCTGTAGTGTGTGCAAATGCCAGTTCCCAAACACACGTGTTTGTAGTCACACAGATGATTAAAACTATATCATGGCAACTGTAGTTACATGCATGGGATAAAATACTGCTTAGAATTGCCTGAAGTATCAGAAAAAAGGTATAATGGAGAATTAAGGAGCTGGGGAGAAAGGGTGGAAGAAGAATGTAGTCTAAGCATATCACGTTGTTCAGTGATGTCAGTCTGGGCCAATCATGTTTGAACTGATGGTGCCTGCTCTGCTTAACAGTTCCCTGAAAGCTGTATTCCACCTATTCCACAGTCCAGCAAAACATCACCTTGCACTGTCACCTCTGCAGATTCCTACTGCAGAGGACTTGATCTATTAATGTAATTAGAAAGAAGCATGCCAAAGGCAAAGAATGCTGAATCCACAGGGCCTGAGGTGGTTCCCACCTTTTTAACAGTCTTTTTGCAAGGCTCTTTAAGAAGGGATGCTCTGCTCTGGCATGAAGGATCCCTACTTCAGTGTCTGTCAACCCACAGGTCAGTTACTTGAATTTGGACAGTATTTGTTTCCTGTTGCAGTGTTTCTCTGTAATGAACATACATTTCTGAAAGTGCGAGTGCCTTCTTTTCTGCATGCTGTCAATATTCCTTGTAGTACTGCTGTTCTTCCACAAACTCGGTAGAAACAGAAGCAATAATCTGAAGTGTGCTTTGAATTTCCATTTCCAGGCAAGGGCATTGCAAGTGTTGTAATTTCTCCTTAACATGTTGTGCAAACAGACACCATATCAACACATCCGTACCTCTTCAATCAAGCTCTCAGACAAAAAAAAATTCTAAAGGGAAATCATAAAATAAGCTTTAGCATGAGATCAGATCCTCTCAAAACACTTTTGATTTGCAAGGTTATGTTATTTATGATCACAGATCTTTAGCTTTCTTAAAAGCCCAGTTGCTGAATGTGACCTGATGACAAAGAACTCCCGAGGTGTGTCGTATCTGCAAACCAAAAATAATTAAGGTGTCAGACCAGCCTTCTTATTCATTATTGTTAGGTAAAATAGAGTGATTTCTCTTGAGGAGGTATAATTCAGACTCTCCTTAGCTCAGTAGGATGTCTATGGAATTATTCCCTGTGTTCTTTTAAACATCAGAACTCTGGTACAGGAATGCTTTGGCTGCTGTTAGCTCCACTTCCCTGGTTTAGACTTTAAAGATGAGGAAGGTACTTCTGCTGTTCTTCATCAGCTTCATCCCCTTGCCAGTCTGAACAAGGTGTTCAAGTCTCTCTTCAAGTAGTTGGGCTCTGTGACCAGAGGCTACCTAGTGTTGGCAAAAGATCTTGATACCTAACATCTTAGATGACATGGTGGAGCTACGGTATTTCCACAGAGATGGCATCTCCATCCGAGGGAAAATGAACAACAACAACAAAGAGAAACTGCTGCCAGATTCGGTGGTAGACTTGGAGGCAATACATTGGTATTCTGGTTCTTCTCATCAAGTTTAAGCCTTGAAATTTTGGTGAGAAATCAAAATCTGTTTCCATCTCTCTGAACACAGGCCCTGTAGCCCTGAAGTTCTTCTGTAGTGGCTGGAAGCTGTTGTGAAATGCACTATCCATGCTCATTGCTCCCTCTAGCCTCCCTGCCAACTACTGCCTTGCATTCCCATCTAGTTTCCCTAACGCCTCCCACAGCACACTAATTTTCTTCTTCTTGAAAGGGACTACACGATGGGATATCCTGATAACCTCATTTTTTACTGTG
This sequence comes from Chloroceryle aenea, assembly GCA_013399075.1. Taxonomy (NCBI): domain Eukaryota; kingdom Metazoa; phylum Chordata; class Aves; order Coraciiformes; family Cerylidae; genus Chloroceryle; species Chloroceryle aenea. The sequence continues at coordinate 78,428 of VWZY01008970.1, forward strand.
TAAAGCAATAGCTTCATGAAAATCCTCATTTTCAAGGGATGTGACATGGTTTTAGAGGTTTTTTCCTCTCAGAAACCTCATTCTTCCCCTTTTGTCTTCTGACAGCATATTTATCTCACCTAATCTAAATCATCTCTATAGATAATAATTCATATTCCAGTTGCCAGTAGGGTGGTTTTTTTGTTTCACTAGCTGAGCAATAAGTAAATCCATATCCTTCCCAGCTGAAATTATCATTTATTACAGTCTGTTGTGTTGTATTTCATTCTCTATATAGTCAACAACATCAAGCCAGCACTTTTTCTCTGAAACTTTCATACTATTTTTACACAGTTGTTTTTCTTGCATTTTATATCCTTTTTTTTCCCCTTCAGTGTAATTCCAACATGCCTTGCATATGAACTGCCCCAATTATAACAAATCTCCAGCAAATAGCCAAATGATGAGATCACTCCATGCTTTTAATTAAGTAAGGAGGATGAGTCACCTCTGGGACATCTTTCAGTCCGTAGGTGTACTATGGACGCAGAAGAGTGCTACAGATTTCTTCTGGAAATCTTTGCAGCGTACAGGAGGAAAGGAGATGTATGCCAGGTAACCACTTGGTTTGGATGGCTGCAGAGAAAATACACTTGAGAAAGCTACTGTGCATTTGCATGCAAACTCTGAAGTTGAAAGAGCAGAAGTCACAATAGATATTTAATTGCAGAATGAAAATAGTACATTTTCCCACCAGGCTATTTTTATTCATTTCTGTTGGTTGTTGAACCTTGTGGATGAAATCTGCGTGCTGGTTTTTGCATACCTAAAACCAGATTTTGTATTACTTCCTGGAGGTAGGTGGAAGGATTTGCCAGGAATCAATCTACAGGTGAGAATCTCAGTGTACTTAGGAACAGCCTGTGAAGTCTACTGAAGGATGTCTGGATTGACTAAAGAAGCCCGTAATTGTTAAATTGCTCCTATGACCTAAGTATCCTAATAGTAATTTTGAGCTACACACAAAAATGTTTACTAAAAATTTGCTAGTTTGAATGATAGTTTAGGTTGGTCTTCAGCCTGCCAATCTGTGCTCTCCATGGACATACCTTCAGAGTTAGATGGCTGCTTTTCCTTAACTCAGTACCTCGTAACTCCCTTTCATGGCACAGTCTTCTCCATTTGTTGGTAATGCTTTTGTGAGAGGTACCAGAGATGGGTGAAAGAACTGAGGGCACCATTTGCTAATGGCTTGGCTTGCATTAGTGAAATTTGTCCAAAATGTGACACTTGGTATTGTTTTGTGAATTGTTCCATCTTAACAGCAGTACTTCAAACATTTACTGAAGAACTGAGCTTTCCATTTTGCATGTTGGAAGCTAACGAGCAGCGAGGCTCTCTGGGCAAGTGTGCAGCTCCCATACATCTTATATAAGGGGATCAGATCATTTCTAATAGCACAGGCTGCCACGCCTTGGGAATGAATCCCAGTAAAGGCCATATACCAGGAATATACCAGAAAGAAACAACATTTCAGAGTGGGAAGGGTGTTTTTCCCTTTTTTTTCCTTTTACTCTCTCATTTATGCAGCTAAGGGATTACAAAGGCTTCTATAAATGTCAGCAGTTGGTCATATTGTTTAGCCATGTAAAAGGCTAACTTGTTCCTGTGGACTGACTGTAAAGCCACGAGCAGCTTCTCTGTTCACATGGTACTCACTCGTTGTGCAAAATCAGTTAGAAATTTACTACGTGAAGTAGCAGCAGTTCTCCCAGGTAAAAATAAATACATTTGTGCCACTTTAGATGTTTGTCAAGACTGTAGTTTGGTTGGGTTTGTTTTTTTTTTTTCATTATTTGGACATTGTTTTGCTCCTATTAGTTCTGATAGCAGCTTTTCCAGTTGAAGTAATACGGCTTGTAAAGTTAAAATCAATTACGGTGGAGTATCCCTTATGGATATCCTGGAGGAGGTAGCCTGTACATGCACTGCAGATCTCCTTTCAAACTTTGAAGGCTGTAATCTGTATTCAATACGTGTAGCCATTAAGAATTAACACAAGATATAAAATCTTGCTGATTATAAAATGTCTGTCAAGAAGCAGGCGATGCCTCTGGTTGTGTTAGCACAGTAAACTCAGGGAATAGTGTGATACATTTCAGGGACATTTGTTTTGGAAACCTGGGGAGAAATGAAAAAGTTAAATGACCTTGGAGATAAGCTTCTTGAAGAATGTTAGTAGTGTCAGAGACAGGTAGGACCCTCTCTCTAAATATATATATATACGTGTTTGTATTTTTCAAAGTTTCTTCTTTGTTAAAGGTACCTGTACAGTCTGCACTGAAAGCAAAGATGATTCCCAGTTCTTACGTGTGGCTTTTAGGGAACCATGGTGGCCAAAATCACTTTAAGCCTTCACGTGCCAGGATCAGCATGGAACCTGTGCCCGTACCATTCTTCTGTGTGAGGCAAACGTGTGTGCATTGCTCCATCAGGTATCGGTGTAAGAGGGAGCCCTGGAGTTAGACCAGAGGAATGAATATGTGTATATGGGTGAGGCATTTTGCTTGTGCAGGAGGACTGGGGAGAACTCTTGCACTGCCCAAACCAGCAATTTGTGTACTCCTGTGGCTAAGGTGCAGATTGCTCAGGAGTTAGAATTTTGAGAGGTCTGTCTCTTCCTGGAAATCAAAGCACCGATGTGTATTCGGAAATACACTGGGGTTTTACTTTCTCCCCCTCCGTCCCCTCGCCTCTGCTTTTGTTGGCCTTGCTTTCAGTGTGAGATTCTTCAAATCTCAGAGGACTTATATTGCTTCTGACCAGGTTGCATAGGTTTACTTGACTGAGTCCAAAAATTTGATCTGGTGTGGTTTTATTTTCCTTCTAAAAATGCGTAATATTTTTCATGCTACAGATTATGGAAATCTATTTTTAGCTTAATATAGTGTAACTATATTTGTTTTAAAATTACATTCAACTTACATGACTCGTACTTCATGTGGGCATAATGTACATTACACAGCTGTTGAAAGGAATTGTCTTTAGAAAATGATCAGCTCTTTGAGGGAGAGGGAGCCTTGGTGAATGCAGCTCCAGCAGTTCCCCAACTTTCACCCTGGAAGTCAGCACGGATTCTTCTGTTGATACATTCCTTTTAGTAAAGCAAAGCGTTGTTAGCAGCATGTAATATCCACAAGCACAAAGAGATCTGAAATTGCAATTTTCACCCTCCACTAATACCCTGCTGTCTTCACTGCTCACAGTACATTACCGAAGTGCAGCACAATGTATTTTAAAAGGTAAACAAAGACCAAAGTATCAAACTGTACCCATTTAAGGACATGCAAAGGTACGAAAATAAAGGGAAGGCAATTTCTCTATCAGTGGTACTTTAAGAAAGGTGGTGGTTTATCTGGAGTGGAAGAATGTCAGCTTTCTCCAGTATTCCCAGAAGCATTGGTCCGGTGTGTCGCATATTTGGAGAGTCAGTGCAGTTCAGGCACAACAAATTGTCAAGGTTTATATAAAGCTGTGCAGTCTCAAAAGATCCTCATTTGGCACTTTTGCCTGAAGAAGTCCATGGAAGCAATAGACTCATAGAACTTTAAGGTGTTTTCAAACTGTACGGCAGCTACTACAGCACTTTCTAGAATGCTACTTACTCCACCTGGGTAACTGTCCATAGCCAACTGTGCCAGGGCAGCCTGCTGCCACCGTGCATCACCTTAACAGATGAGGGGGAAAGAATGTATTTCTCTGACTTTCTTCTTGTTTATCTTTGTTTTATCTTTGCTAAAACCCTTTGTTTGCTTTGCTCATCTGAAAAATAAGCCCACGCCCAAACCCAGGTTGCTTGAGTGGTTGACTAGACAAGACTACTTGCCTTGCTTTCTTCTAAAAAGGCTAGGTGCCCACTGGGTATGCACACACATATATATGAGTTTGGGAAATTTCAGAAAGAAATTTGCTCGTGCTGTTGTAGTGCTCAGGATATGACTGCTTAAGCTTCTTTTATCACCTTCAGAAGGAACATTGTGCCTGTAGAATTTGTTTTGCAAAAGCTGTGGACTTACTGCCCACCCAACTCTAATATGAACTGAAAACTTACTACCTAGAAAAAATCTTTTGTTTCAGAAAGATACTACTTCCTAGCAATTTTTTCATCACTTATGAAGAAGTATTAGGGAGCTGTCTACAACCCAGGTATTTGCTGTCTTAGGAAGAAGTGCCCCTTTTTTCCTTTGATACACCACAAGGAAGGTATATATGATAGGCGTTCACGTCTAGCTAACATCCTGAATAAAGCTGACACAGATGTGGCATGATACGTTTTAATAGAACCTCAGTATGCCTGAGAGTATCTATTTCATGTCTTTGGAATGTTTACGTGATGATTCTAAGTGCCTGTGAAAGCTGAGGCTGCTGTGTCTTCGTTGCCAGTCTTACTTATGTTAACAAGATTATGCTAAAGGGAAGGTGAGACAGATGCTCTCATTCCTTCATCGTTCTGCCACGCAGACAAACTTCTCTCACTCTGACTGGATATGATGGAGCAGTTTTGTTTGGGTTTGGTTTTTGGTTGTTTGTTTATTAATTTTTTAAAGGCAGAAAAGAAGTCCCAGAGTAAGAGGAGATATCCAGCCTGATGTTTAGGTTCTAGTTCTCTAATGAATGTATAATTACCTACAATATGTGGAATACTTTCAACAGCAGAGTTGGAGTGTTAAAGTAATCAAACAGGCTTACTTCAAAATGTCTCTTCTGGTAGGGTTTATGGGAATTACAGAAGGAATTGCAGTGAGCAGTGGCCTATTTGTGCAATGTTGGTGGTATCACATCATTCTTGATAGATCTGTCCTTTGTAATTGTCAGTTATGGAAAAATACCTGGTTTAGAAGTTGTAAATATTTTCTGAACCACCAACACAGTGTTTTTCCTGCAAATACTGGTTTTATTAGGCAATGTGCAGCTCTAGTTTCAGTACCATATGAATTTGATTTCCTAGCAACTAATAGTCATTTGAAATACTTGGTGGGTGCTGATTGTTTTGTGTATACATACTTGGCTATCTAAATAAATGTATTGTTTGCAGGAAACACAACTTTCAAATATTTATCTGTTGATTACATCAATCACTTTCTATATAATTAAAATGCTTTCTGTTTGGAGGCTCACAGAAATGTAAAATCATCTTAATTGTCTTTGAGGCTTCGACACTAAGTTAAGCCCCAAATTTCATGTTTGTATGAAAGTTGTAGTTCTTTCAGTCGGAAAATAAATGATGGCATACATTTGTGTTCTGTGAGGACTTTACTGGTCATGGCAGAAAATCTAATAGAATTCAAAATCTGATTTTACAGAAGATCTGGTTAAAGTCAGAGACAATTTGCATAGCAAAATCTTGCTATATTAGATGAGGAAGAAGATGGTCAGTATTTTTTATCTGTGTTGCATCAATCAGTGCTCTGGTTTGCCTTCCTGAGCTGCATCCAGCCTTTTCCCTTTTTGCCAAATTTTGTATGTAATTCCACTTTCCTTTGGTGTACGTGCTAAGAATGGATGAATACGTGCAAGTTGGCTTTCATCTCCATAATTAACACTTGCATGAAGCATAAAATGTGAAAATTAGAAATGAGGATGCAGCCGAGGGGGGGAAGCTGAACCTGCCTGATCTTTCCTGGTTTGAAACTGCTTGACAGATCAACCCCTTAAGATTCAAGTTCTATTTAGTGAAATGTCAGTCGGAAGCTGCTGAGTGGGAGGGACGTCGTCACTCACTCCTCGGAGACAGCTAATCATATCGCGGCGAGAGGGAAGAGCTGTCGAGTTCCTGCAGACTCCAGGTTTCAGAGAGTCTTGTGAATTGCTCTTTGTAAATTTATTCTGGAGGTAAGCAGGATGTAGGTACACGAACTCAAACAAGAGCTTCCAAACTGAGCTCTCAAGCATAGAGGCCGCAGTATTTATTCCTCACTTCAGTTTCCCGCTTTGGTGGGTTGTTTTGTGTGGGGTTTTTTGGTTGGTTGGTTTGTTTGTTGTTTGCTTTTCATTTGTTTTGTTTGTGGTATGTGTGTGTTTGCTTTGCTTTGCTTTGCTTTTTTTTAATTACACAAAGGTAAAGGAGCAAATAGCTGGTGTGAAGCTAGGCAGAGAAAAAAATACTGGTTTTTGATATCATGTGTTTCAGTGTTTGTCTGCAGGGAGCATAGAATAAAAACATACTGAATTTAAAGTCAAGTTTGCTTTTGAATAGGAAATGTAATAACCGATTACTGAAGTACTCAAGTTGTAAGTAACATAAGACTGGATAGTGAGGTGAGCAATACAGAGTTGAGTTGTCTGAGATAACAGTGCCTTAGATTTAAACAAGGGTACTAAATGTACATATGAACGTCGTGCAACAGAAGCTTTAAAGTACATTGCTTCCAAAAAAGAAAAGTTGTTGCTCCATCTTTGGTTCTAGATGTCCTGGTGCAAACTTGGGATAGCAAGAAGTGGTCTAAACACATTGACTCTCCTAGGCTGAGTAAGCATGAGACGTGGATAATTTCTCTTACTCCTGTCAGAGGCAGCTGAACCAGTATGGACTCACCAGTAGAGTCTGTTAGCTAAGCCCAATGCTGTACTCTACTGTGGCTGGTCCGAGGGTGAGCTCTCTATCCCTGCAGGGCTTTGCTCTTGGAAATAAAGCTTACTGTTAGTAAAGTTCCTCTGTCCTCTGGTCCCATCCCTACCATATTTACAGCAGAGAACTGGCCAGAGGGCCTCTAGTTTTGCTTTGTCTCTTGATTACGGTGTGTCTAGAGAGTAATAAATAGAAAATGTTTACCTGGCATGTTATATATTGTTTAGAGATTACCAAAATCAAGCATGCTTATCTTTTTGATGGCAATATATTAATAAAAATAGTGTGTACCCTTGATCAGTGTAGATTAAAGCAATTTTTTTCTATTATCTCTGAGTGGATTGCTTTCATTGTCCATTGTAGGTGTGTGCAAGATGGTCAGGGTTAAAATACAGTGGTTTAGTTTAATTTCTTAGACGAGAAAGCCAACAATTGTGATAAACCTTTTTCATTGTTTTCTTTAGAAACGTATTTCAATACCCTTGATTTAAGATATGTCATTGTTTCTAATTGATTTGTAAGAAATGGAATAGAGGTGTGTGGACTGAAGTCCTTTGAGAAGTGCAGGGAACTGATGACAGAAATGTTGCATGTGGTTAATAGGTGAATATGAATCTCCCACACATCTGTGAGAACAAGAAAACAAACAACTTAATATGAACAAAAGAGTACGCTTTGAAGTGCAGAATTGTAAACTATTTTTACTACCATTTAAATTTCTTTTAACACAATAACAGCCAGATAGAATCGAATATTAATGTGTGAGCATGTATGAGTTCATCTAGATACGTAGGAAGGCATAGATAATACATTTAGTACATGAGCTTAGTTAGTGGAACAATGTCATCATGCAAAGGGATGTTCACGCTGTATAATTACCTTCTGACAAACACATACTTTGGGACTATAAAGACTCTCCAATGAAAGAACTATGCCATTCTGCACAGTATCTCATTTTAAATAGAAGTGTTCCAGCTGTTGCTGGTACTGCTCTCGAGTTCGTATCTAATCATGTTCCCAGCAGTAGAAAGCCTGATTTAATGCTGCTTCTCTGGGGTGCATTTTTAAGAGTCCAGGTTCTAATCCCCAGTGGTTTTGCTGGGCTGTGCAAGACCAGCTCTTTACAAGTGTTGAAGCATCTAAAAATTGGAGATTCACCAACCTTACTGATGTTTCCAAAACCACTTTACCATTATCTGCCCTTTACAGGGCCTAAATAACTCTGAAGTGTCTAATGCTGATCATATCTCAGGAGTCAAACAAAAATCCCCTATTAGCAGAAAAATAGGGGATGATCGTAATTCCTGGGGAATTACTATTCCTTTAATTAAAACCTTCCAAAATTAAGTTTTTAGTACTCTGGGTTCAGAGACAGGGATAGAGACTGACCCAGTGGTGGGAGCATAAACCACGTGCATGTAAAGTCAAGGTTGAGCTTCAATATTAGACTTGCTTAGGTGAAAGGAAAGATTGTCAAGGCTAGGACTCTCTAATAACGTCACAGCTGACAACAAGAGACCATGAAATCCATGGGTTTTATTTGCTTTGCTTGTAAATCTTGTTCTCCATCACCTAAATCCTTGAATGATGGGCTAGCAAGAGATAACAGCTGCCCACCTCTCTCATAACTGGTATAAATCAGTCTGTGTGTACATACAAAGTTATGTATATGTTAAATTTGGTACTGATACCGTTGCTAAAAACCACTCAATTTTCAGCCTGCTCTTACCAACTTTCTGGCCAGGACCAGACTAATGTAAAAAGAATGAACTGCACCATTTTTACTTTCTTTGCCTTTAAGATTTAGTTAGTGCAAATTACTGTTCCATATTTAATATAAAAGCATCTGTGTTTAGAGCCTGTTGATCTTTTTTTTTTTTCTTGGCTCAATAAGAATAATAAATATGATGTAATATTTTTCAATGTGTTGTCCTGCAGAATTAGGAATATGAGAACTACTGCTTTAGTTTTTTCAAAGACTAGAAAAGGAATACATGTAAAATCAATTGGGAATGAAGGTTAAAAAAAAAAAAGGCCCAATGACTTAATATATTAACACACTACAAAGACAGGGGAAAATGTTCAAACATCTAAAAATGTGATTCTTGGCAGCTCACCCTTTTGACTCCTGTTTATAACAAACTTTTGCTTGGGCCATCTAAATGCAAAAGAATGCTTTGACAGTTGTATTTGAAAACAGCAGAAAAGTTGTCCAGTTCTCAGCCACACTGTAAAATGGCAAAAGACATTTTGCAGAGAGCACCGAAAGTTTTAAAGAATTGGTGGCTCATCATTATTTTTCAGCACAAAGTGTTCTGAAGAGCAGATGGAAGCTTAAGTAGGCTTATAGTTTGGTGGCACCAGGCTCATATGACTTGAGTTCTGAAAATGAATTCCCTGCATTTAGGTAAAATCCCTAGAGAAGTGCCGTGAGGATTCCTTCCCTACCTTGCTGCTTTGCCTTTGCATCACTTTGTGATGATCAGAACCTGAAATCTGCTGAACTGGGAACTAATTCTTTAAAACAGGCTTTGCATACTGAAATTCATTTAACTGTAATCTGGTGGGATCTGCTGTCAGGAATTCAGGTCAGGTTCTAGGACTCAGAGGACAAACAGCAAGTAGTCTCTCTGAAAGTACTGCTGCTTTAATTCAGACAGCCATGTACTGAAAAGAAGTAACTGTGCAGCCTGGAACTTCCTAATGGAAAAGAAATACCCCCAGAAAAATGCAAGGACACGTGAAGTGCAGTTCATCTCTAGAGAGTTCTTCAAGGGAAATGAAGGTGGAGTCTTAAAGCCAATCTAACCACCTATGATTTGGAGTGCTCTGTTGCCAGTGAAGAGAGGAAGAGGCACCTCTGAAAAGCGGCTCTTCTTAGAGAAGGAAGGAAATTAATCCCTCTGCCCACTCTGAGCAGTGTCACATCTTCCCTAGAAGTATGGACAAATTCAAGATATCTTCAGTCAAGGCAAGACTATTCCAAGCTTTTTTTTTTTTCCTGGACATGTCATACACAGTTCTGCCATGCACTGAGCTCATCTGGGAATACTCCATGCATCAAAGGCTGCCTATTTCTAAAGTTCATTTCCAGAGAAAATTGAAATTTTTATAGAAGAAAATATGAATTTCTCTTGGAAAGTCTGGATTTCTCTTTCCTCGGGTAAATTCTGTAATTACATTTATAACCTTCTCATGGAGTGTTGAGATTCACTGATTTCCAGAATTTATTCAAATGTTCTAAACCAAAATTCATTTAAACCAAAATTCATTTAAATATTCTAACACAATTTCAACCTGATTTACCACTACAGTACTCGAGATTATTTTCTCTCTTCTTTGAGAGCCTCTCCCTCACTTGTTTTCGGGCTCAGCAGTTCAGTTGTATGTGTGTCCTCCAGCATGTTCTTCTCTGGGGTTACTGGTTTATATGGAGCTTGTGTGTACCCATAGTGTCAGGGGTTAAGTAAGTTATGAAAACTGGAAGATCAGCCCCATCTTTCCTCCCCTAAAAGGCTATGCAGGACCTCCATATTCGTCAGTAGAAGACTGTAGCATGATGCTGTAATGACTTGGGCAGACAAAACAACAGATTTATGAGTCTTTTGTCACAGGAAACCCTGAATGTACTGGCATAGGAAGCGATCACGTTCTAAATTAACCAAGCCAGCCACTGATGACAGGGGAAACCAGAACACTTTGTCTAGGAAAAGGAAAGAGGGATTTAGCTTTCTTCTCTATTATGATTAAAAAAAAAAGAAGAAATAAAGGAGAAAGGTGTGTGGTTCAGGCCTTATTTCTGGACTTTTCCTTTATTTTGCTGGCACCTCATGAGGCTGTAAATGTGATATATTAAAGCTGACCTGGAATATAATCTTTTATGGAGTTGTATATTTATCCAGTGCAGGTAGTTATTTTCTTAACCATTGCTGACACAATATTTCTGAATTGTAAATAAAAGCAAAGGACAAACAGATATGTAGAAATCACCTATTGTAAAAATCCTGTCTGTCTTCCTAAATCTCAAGTGTTTTAGCTGTTCAGCCCTAATGCAAGAACACTAAAGTCTATTAGACATGAGCAGTGATAAATAGGAAATGAGAAAAATCTGTAGCAATGACTTGCATTGTTCTGGATCCCATTGCTTCAGCACAGCCAACTTCTGCATCTGTCTACATGACCAAAGTTACCAAGCAGAGGCAGTAAATTGCCAGGGTTTTTTTTCTAAGAATGTAGAGAAGTTCCCTGTTGAAGATTTGACAACATAATTTCCTTAAGGTTTATGTGTGCACATTTTTGGATGAATACCCTGCAGAGGTGCTTGTATAGTGTAATTCTTAAGAAATTTGTCGGTTTGTAGTTAAGAAAAATTACTGGTTACAATCCCTATTGTATTGTTAAAGCTGATGCCTAAAATTTCTGCCATAAAATCAAACCTTCTGGAGCATATCAGTAGATAAGAGCAGTTTTAATAGGGAAGTTGCAGACAAAAGAATTTTTTTGACTAAATTTTTATGTTTTCCAAGAATGAGAAGTAAAATGTTGGCTGCGTGACTCTAGTCTTGCCATTTATGTAAAAAGTGTTCCAAACACTGGAGGCAGAAAGTGTTTGTATTTCTTTAGAGGAGGCTGGACAGAATGGACATGGCTGACACCCAGTGTTGCCATTCCAAACACTGTGTATGGTGTGTAAATAAAATATTTCAGGAAAAAAAGGCCATTTTGTAATATGACTTCATTAGTGCATTTTAAATCTTGGGTTTAAGTTGTGAATTTTCTTTTCTTTCAAGCCAGTTTTGTCATAATTAGTGGTTTCTTACCGTTTCTAAAGAAAACCAGTATTTTTCTAAGAGTTTTTAAATGCATATTAAAGGCACCTTTTCAATAATGACTAAATAAGAAATGATTGCTTTGTTAATTGCCTGATGCTGTATGAACAATGTGAGAAGTTCTCCCAACAGCATGGGAATGGACTGGAGTGTATCCTACAATCCAAAATATTTTTTTTGGAGGGGCAATTACAAGGAGAATTCAGTGTTCTGCCTAAATGTTTTATTCCTAAGTATTTTTTCTTTTATACTATAAAGAGTTATAAGAAGTATGAATTTACTCTAAAATAATATCAGAGTTTGGTGTTGACTGGACCCCCTCTTGTTGCTTTGCAGTCTGTGAAATACTGGCTGCCCATCCTGCCTGGGACCCGAACATGTGTAGTTTCTGTTACCAGCAAGGGTAGAGTAAGTCTTGTACTAACTTTTTCTTAAGCTTACAGTAAAATCTTTTCCATAGCTTTTATTAATCTATTAAAGTAGAACTAGTCAGTCATGTTTCTATGCTAAGTATAGAGGAAAAAAAAATAGGTCCTTAAATGCTGAAATCGTGTTTAAATCTTGAAAGTCTGACTTGCAAAAGGAGCTGTCTCACCCACATGTGCAGCTGTGTGTGAGTGGGACCCTCGGACCCTGGTGACAGTAGGACAGACACCTTCTTTCCATCCATCCTGTTTCCCTGCCTCCTGGCAGTTGTGGGAGAGGACAGGGGAGAGGTAACACAGGTTTTTGGTCCTCCCTGTGTCACCTTCTTAAAGCAACAGTTTCTGCCTTTCTTTTCCTCTTCTGTGGCCTCTCATGGAAACTGGGGGCTACTATTCAGGGCCAGCCTGGCCTGCTGTCTTTGCTATTTATTTTGTCTTTTACTCTTACTTTTTTTCCTTCATGAAGATCAGTGAAGAGTGGGGTCCCTCAGGGGTCCATGTTGGAGTCCTCTGGAGTCCTCAGCACAAGAAAGACATGAACCTGTTGGAGCAGGTCCAGAGGAGGGCCACAAAAGCTATTATAGGGCTGGAGCACCTCTCCTCTGAATACAGGCTGAGAGTTGTTCAGCCTGGAGAACAGAAGGCTCTGGGGAGACCTTACAGCAGCCTTTTGAGGCTTAAAGGGGGCCCATAAGACAGATGGATGCTTTTTTTTTTATAGCAGGGCCTGTTGCAACAGGACAAGCGGTAGTAGTTTTAAACTAAGAGATGGTAGATTTAGACTAAATATGTGGAAGAATTTTTTTATGATGAGGCTGGTGAAACACTGGGGCAGGTTTCCCAGGGAGGTGGTAGAAGTCCCCTCTCTGGAAACATTCGAGGTCAGGTTGGACAGGGACCTGAGCAACCTGGTCCAGTTAAAGGTGTCCTTGTTCACTGCAGGCTGTTAGACAGATAACCTTTAAAGGTCCTTTCCAATCCAAACTGCTCTGTGATTCTTTTGTGTAGTAAGAGAGCCACATTAGCTACCTTAGAGAAAGAGAAGTTATTTATTAAGAAAATTCTTCAGTTAAAAAAGAAGTCTACGTGTTTGGAAGGTCTTCTGTCATTTGGTATTCCTCCTCTACGAGCAGTAAGGAGGTGAGGTGTACTCCTTCCTGTTCCATATGCAGTCCTTTGTCTCAATCAACAGTGCCAGAATTCTCACTCCTCACTTCTTTAAAAAGTAAATAAAAGTTCAGTATTGTTTTGAAAAATACACTTGACAAATATTAAGTGAAAGTGAAAAATACTAAAAAGGAAAAGAAAAACTGCCTCTTTGGAGTGCTAATGTGGTTTGCATTCAAAAAGGAAGTCATTTTTGATTAACAAGGAGGTAATATTTCCCCACAAGGGTGGGTTGTAGATGATGAATAAATAATGTAATCAAATATTAAATTAACTTTATTTAAAAACCTTATTTGCATGTTACTTTGTAAAAAGCTTATTGATGTAGTATTTTGTTTACTGTTATTGTTCTGAGGCAATTTTGTGATAAATAAAGGGAGCAGTAATAGCATTCGGTCTTTCAATGCCAATGCACATATATTATTGCTTTTTTGAACAAATACATGAGCTTTTACGCCTTTCTGCACCAGAATTTCTTCAGGAATCACTTTTATCATAATTAAATGTTTCTGAGAGGATAAGGGCATAGAAAATTTTCATTCTCCGTTTCTGTGGAGAAGTTCTCTCTATTCTATTGAGTTGTAGCACACCGAAGAGAAGCCGGAGTGTCCGGCTCCTGACACGGTTAGGCCGCGGGCGAGGGTTAGGCCGGGGCGAGGGTTAGGCCGGGGCGAGGGTCACGCTCGCACTGAAGGAAGGACGGGGCCACGCTGACCCTGCCCAGCTCAGTTCCCCTTTAGGCTGGCAGCGGAGTCCAGCAGCCCATCGGTGGGGCCAGGCCTGCGGCAGAGGAGCAGTGAGGTGTGAAGGGCCCCGCTCTCTGTGGCTCCTGCAGACAGTATTTAGTCCTGAGGCTTTCCATTCACAGAACGGGAACTTAGTGTGTTTTGGTAATACCGTTAGTCCTGATTTTGACTGATTTCTGTGAAACTGGTATGTTCTGTAACAGATTTCCAGCAGAAAGTGCAAAGGGTTTTGTATTTCTAGGCTGCTTCTCGTGCAGGACAGTAATACCCTGGCATTGTTCTGTGATTTAACTTGAACGCTTCCACTATGTTTTAAAATTGTGTAACTTCACAGAGTATGTCTCCTGAGGACTATATTTCATTGTCCTACGTGACACCAGGAAGGGTTCATTGATAAAACTTGAGAAGATTTAAAATGATGCTTCTCCAAAGGAGCCCATTGCTTGTGATTAACATAAATTGATTTGATGGAAGTGTTTCTCTAGCTCACTGGCGGGTCACTTCTGTAGTAAATTAAAGGCTGAGGTTGCAGGCCCAACAATAATTGAATTTATTTACTAGCTTGTGTTTCTGCTTATGAAGGTGAGCGATGGCTTCCATTACAACCTGTTTGTGTAGCAGTATTGCACACCTGCTTTGCAGAAGACAGTATCGTAAAGTACTCACTGGATTGTCTTGTCTCTCATTGCAGAGGTCATTGTATCCTCTGCTGGGGAAATAAAAACAAAAGAGCCAGAGTGTATAATAAATCTGGTTTAAATAAAGCAATTAGGACTGACAGTCATGGTGCATGTTACAGAACGGGATATCACCTGAAATTTTGTGGAAATGCTGAACAATTTTAAATGGTTGATAAAGCTGAAACTATGGCAGATAAAATAAACACATCTCACTGCTCTAGAGATATTCAAAGCCCTTTATGCTCACAGAAAGCCAGGTCTAAATTGTACTGCAGAGATCAGTGAAATCTCTGATATCATGCTACGCAGCAGAAAATGGGAAGAGATGGTATTAGCATTTTAAAATGGATTATGACACTCATACAAGGAATAAAATGTTAATAGTTTGTGATTTTTTAATTTTTTTTTTTAATAATCAGGGTGATTTATTTGGAATTGTTGCCAAAGTGATGGTGGTGATGTGCAATACCTGAAAGAGTTCAGGACTGATGGTTCTAAGGTATTGGTGAGACAGTCAGGGTTCATTCTTTAGTCCATTGGGTGAATCTGTATACATGAGAAGGTGTATTTGACTGTGTATTGGGGGTGATACTTGTGATGCCCTTATTTCAAACATGAGATTTTTCCACCTTGCAAATAGGAGTTCCCATTTTTCATGACCAGTGTCATAGCTGATGATAACTGTGAGGCGACCATACATTTTCTTGTCTTTGCATGTTCTGTGAGCTGACACTTTGCTACAGAACCTGTGCTTACCTCTGGCTTGGTGCTAATAACTAAATAAGTTAGGAGTAGGACAGCTGTAGTACAAGGATACCATTTCAGGATGCTGAAAAAGGGATACAGAAGGGGTACATCTGAAAGTAGAAGTCCAATGTGCAGGCTGAGAGCCATTTGTAGGTGAAATGTAGCCAAGGATTACTTGGCTCCTGCAGAAATCAGGTGCAGTTGGGTATCAAAACCTTGGAACTGACTGACTGGGGCAGAGTAAGGGAGAATCACTGAGAAAACTCAGTGGAATGTCCTTGAGAAGCAGCAGTTGGGAGCACTCGCAGGACTTCAATATTTCATATTATGGGGAAACAACCATTAAAAGCTTTGGGATCTAAACCAGACCATGCTTGACAACAGGTATTTTGCAGTATGTGGTCCATGTACCCCCAGTGATAACAGCTGTAGCAAATGAATGCCTTTATGACAGGCATATTGCCATGGAAACAAGAATGGTTGCAGACTACTTGATTTATAGAAATGATAGTTTTAATAAAGCATTTCTTGCTCTTTCAAGTTCTGATTTAATTAACAAGAGAAGTGATCTGTACGGTGTAGATGCTATCTCCAGCAGTTATTGGAGCTGTAGATCAGCACAGCTGGTGGCTTGTTTCATTTTACTCTGTGTTTTGAGCAGTTTTTTAGGCAGTTGCTAATCTACCTGCCTAACCTACAGGGGTTGTGACTGTATGGGTAAGCAAAACTGGCAGTATGGTCTGTGATGATATGATACAGCAACGGGTGGACAGACACCCTCTTCAGAACTGTGGCCGTGATTGAGATAGAAGGAATCTAGAAAGGAAGCTGCTTCAAACTGTGGCTGAGCCTAACTTGCACTCTGCAAAGTTAAATTGCAGTTAAATTGATTTGGGCTATATAGAGAGTTTTTTAAAATTAACTTAGTCACTTCCAGAAAGTTTTGTTGCTTTTTATATAGTTCGGACCATACTGGAAATAGGGCATTGGATCCTCTATGCTTCCCTGAAGCAGTTTCTCAACCCTAATATATATATATACACACTTGAAAAGTATGACAGAGTGATGAGGTTAAAAATTTTAGCTCTGATAGAATCTAAATATTAATATAAACATTGTAGCACAAGTTCTGTCTGAAGGCACGAACATCTGCTGCACTAATTCATAAGCCAAAGTGCCACCAGTTTGCTGCAGAAGTCAAGAGGGGAGTACAAAACCTTCAATGTTTATGCACACAGAGAGGAATGATACATACATAGGAAACACTGTTGTAAATGGTGATATCTGATTTGAAAATATTTATCTCAGTGCAAGATGCATAGCTTAATTTTAGAAATCATTTCAATAAAAACCGAAATAATTTACACCCTAGAGTCTTTCTGACTTCTCTCTGTAGATGTCTCTGCTCAGAAGGATAAAGAACATATTAGAAATTTCCAGACTGGCCAGCTGCCGTGTTCTGAGGCTCACCAAGTATTGCCATTCCCTCCTTTTTCCCCCCTCAATATGTTGTGAATGTTTTAATGCAGAAATAGCTGTTAAACTGATCCTAAATAATACACACTCCTGCTATAATTCCAGAAAAAAAACCCAAGTCTCAAGTGCCCTCAGCAAAGAAGGTTAGAATACATCTAACAATCAACTATTGCAAGCAATGAAAGGCCATAGGCTTAAGTGTGTGACCATTACAAATAATTATTGAGAAAAGCATATTTTCACTGTTTACACCCTGTGTCTGAGTAACTGGGGTCTCCTGCAATTAATCAGGTTTTTTATGAGGCCCAAATCAATCATCTTAATGTCATATATACGCACAGTATAGCTATGTTTTCACAGTGCTTAGCTTAGGAACTAGCCTAATAAACAGTATGTATATAAATGTCCCCTGAGTTATTCATCTCAAGTTTTATACTATAGATCTGTGTTTTGTTTTGGTTTGGGTTTTTTTTGTGCAAACTAGGAAGATGAGAATTAGTATTGATGACAGGTTGAGCAATACAGCTGCATGTTTTTGATTCCTCTACAGAGAGTTTACTTTTACTGCTTGGATGGATGCTTCCTAAATGTGTATAGCAAACCT
The DNA here is from genome assembly GCA_013399075.1 of Chloroceryle aenea. Classification (NCBI taxonomy): domain Eukaryota; kingdom Metazoa; phylum Chordata; class Aves; order Coraciiformes; family Cerylidae; genus Chloroceryle; species Chloroceryle aenea. The sequence continues at coordinate 95,709 of VWZY01008970.1, forward strand.
GAGGGCATCTGTGCTGCCACGTGGCCTTTATAGCCCAGTGGAGTTTAGTCACAACCCTTCCATTTCGGAGGAAGGGTGATGATGATTGTGGCCAGAGGAGATGAGCAGAAGTGCCTGAGTGTGTCTTCTACCTGGGGAACAGTTTTGTTGCCATTCCCAGTAACTAGATTAAATGACAGACAGAAGAATCATCTGAAAGGCTTTGCGTATGGAAGTGCAACTAACTTGGCACCTGGGCCACAACTCTCATGAGTGAGGTTTGCTGGGCTGGGCCCACAGCACGGCTGAAGGAATGCAGCTGGAGCACGGTGCGGGCAGAGTGGCATCCGGGTGGCTGGACTGGTTGGTGCCTCCCTGTTTCTCAACAGCTGCTGACTAGGGAAGTGGGTCACGGAGACATGGTAGACTTCAAGGTTTCTCCTCACCTGATTTGGAGCAAGTTTAGGTCTGAGTTTGGGTTTGCCAGCCTCCTGACAACAGAAATAGACACATTCTTTTTGTCTGGCTACTGTTTTTGTAGGTGTGTCCTCAAGTTTTTGTCTTTGTTCTAGTTGGGAAGGTGAAATGCTTTTCTTTTGACAGACATGACAGTATGATTTACCTTTTTACATATGAATTTACCAGATTTTGCTCCTAATTAAAGCACTTTCATAAGTACCGATGAAGGGTTTTAAATGCCAGTTAATTTGAAAAAATAATATTCAGTACAATCAACACAATTGTTACAGGTGCTAACTTCTATAAAATAGATTCTGTTGCATGGTGATGCAGCATCTAATGTTTTACGTAGGAAGAAAAACTTTTCAAAGACTTTGCAATATTTCACATCTTTATTTCAGAGAAGACTAAAGCTGATAATAAAGAGGGAAACTGTAGATTTCATGGTTTAGACGTGGCAGAACAGACCAGAATTATCACAGGGGCTGTCAAGCCCATTGTTCTTCTTTTTTTTTCTTTTTTTTTAGTTGCTTAATGTTTATACTCTTGGGCTGAGCTGTGTATGCACCCACCCCTGGCTAACTCAGGAAGGCTTTCACAGTCTTTTAATGAACTCTGAAGCTTTTACACCACCAGCTGACCCGTTAAACCCTTGATAACTCTACCTAAAACAAAGGCCACCCTCTGGTCCCTCTTGTGTTGAGTCAGATTCCTTGGCAAGAGGGGTGGTCAGTCACACACATCTCCAGAGCTTCAGGGGCCCATGTCCTTGCCCATCCTCTCAGAGTCCTCTTCTGTTGCAGGGATTTAGTGGTCAGCCACAAATGTGCAGGCTGCACTGGGAAGCACTGGATGCTTCTTAGGCTGCTTTTAAAGAGCAGTCAAGGCATAACATCAGTGTCCAGGCAGACGTACTCTCCTCTTAATTTTTGAACATACAGTTTTTAATACATTGTTACTATTGGATTTTAATTTTTACCAAGATATATATCACCTATTGATGTTTCAGGCAGCATACATACATACCTCAATGATGTATATTACACCACTGTTTTAGATTGATTTCTCAATTTGCTCATAAATAAGCATGAGAAGTGTTCGATCTGGACTAAAAGAATACAGGCAAACCCAGTTCCATTGTGCTCACTGGTGTTTGCCAACAGAAAGTAGGAACATTTTTTGTCAAGTCTTCATCCCATGTTTATTTCAAGACAAATATTTCACTTTCTGTTCTTAATATGCCTTATTTAAGTCTGAATTTGCCAAAGGAAGCGTTAGAGGACAAAGCCGTGGTGAAACAGTTGTCTTTATTACCTGAGACATATGACCTTGAATCTCTGCAAAGACTTCTTATAGAAAAGGAAGTCTGCCTTCAGAAGCCTTGTAGCAGTCACATCCCATTCCTTTGTACTTGGTGGGGGTGGCGTATGGATTCTCCATCTCTCTTTTTCTCTCAAGCAAAATGAAAGACACTCTTAGAGTTCCCGTGTATTCCATTCTAGGTAGCAAATCTGCACATTACTAGAGGCGTGCAGATGTGCCCTCATTACCTTGTATTGTATAAAACCACAAACTTCTGGGCTAACATAAGTATACTTCTAGAATGCCCTTCCTTTATGCAGGGCTTTATACAAGGGTTTGTTGGTGACAGGATGAAATAATCAGCTGATATTTTATTCCACCTAATAATGATATCAGCACCTACTTTCCATGTCTCCAGGAGAGCATTTGGCATGATTCCGTGAAGCCTGTGAAGTGTAAAGGTTGGTGAAGTCACCTACCAAAGAGAGCTATAGATATCCCTACCTGAACACAGGAATGTGTTCAAGCATCGCTACTTTTGTTCTATCCCAGACTAGAACAAAACCAGTTCTAATCGGAGGAGAGAGTCCCGGGTCAACAATGTAAAATTTTAATCAAAGCAAAACCCAGGCAGTTAAATCCAACAGAGCTGAAAACTAGAAAGCTTTGTTTCAGTTTTTGAAGTCTTTTTTTGTATAGCTTTATCCCCTGAAACTGGAAACGATTTATTCCCCTGGAAGTTTTGGGTTTCTTGAAGGTATTTTTAAAGAAGGAGGAGCTTATTTCTATCTTCAGTACAGATTTTTAATGTAGAATTAAGAAGCATAATTACAAATACACTTCCACCTCTTGGAAACGTCATCTCAAATGCCATTGCAGCACAAATATCTGACTAGGAGGGAATAATCCTACTTCAAATAAAGGATTCTTTTTTAAGAAATTAAAGCAGAGGGAAAAAAAAAGTGCTAGATGCTTGTCACACCTTATCAGAAATAACATCATGCAACCAACTAGAAAATAAAGCTCTGCTTAACAATTCTTCCACAACTTATACACAGCTATCTTCTGATGTTTTTTAAATAGATAATATGTCATATTAATGAGGTCAGAGAGCTCAGACAGATAAAAGTCATGTCTCTTGCTTAATTTCCCTGATAATAGTTCAGTGTTATGGTTAAGTGACCCAGGTCTGTTTAGGACATGTCTGAGTCCTGACCTATGGATGTGCTGTTCACGATCAGCAGAGTACCCCAGGGGAGTAAGACACAAACAGAAGGTTTGCTGTGCACTATGGTGCACATAGGTACGTGTACATACAACTCGATTAATGTAATTAGATCAGATGAATATATGGGAAAGTGTTTTGAGAGGGAAATCTAATAAGCAAGTGGTAAAAATTACTTGTTTGTGACACTGGCAAAGGAAATAGCACAGAAATGGTTAGCAAACGGTATTTGTGGAGAAGTTAACAAGGTACATAAAGAAAACCTTCCCATTTCTAAAAGCAGAGGTGGTGAGTCTTTTAGAATATAGGTATGAGAAAATAGATCTGCTTGTCTGATATATTCCAAACCAACCGGATATCATCTGGTCCACACAAAGTAGGAATCAAGATCTTGAGAATTGGTATCTAAATTTCTCAATGCAGGACTTCATTATAATCATATTTCATTTGCTAAGATCACATTTCATTAAATTTTAACATAACATTTAAAAACTGGAGACATGTCAGAAATTTAGGTAAAAAAAATCATGTGTTACTATGAATAGATCAAATAATAGTGAGGAACCTCATGGTCAGTGAACCTTAAATGGTGGAATAGATGAAAGATGGTAACAATAAGGCCAATGAATATTAAATGAAACAAATTATAGGAGAGAAAAAATGAAATTAGGAAATTAGTTTTAAAAGGGTATCTAGTAAGTTCAGCTTAATAGCCAGCTCTTTTGAGATCATATTACAGGCTTTTCAGTTTGCTTACACCCTCATGCAACTCAGCCTTTTCCATTTGAGTCTGTGCTTTGATTCGTATTCAGATATTGTAGCCATCATGATAAGATTAACAGAAGTGTAAATAATAATTAAATTCAAGATGGCTTGAAGGTTTTTAATGATGAATATAATAATCTGAATGTTTCTTGCATCAATGGTTTAGGAAATGAATACTCTCAGTTCCTTTTATAATAAAAATCTCTTCTGTGTTTAGATAGTTCTCAGAGCTTGGTACGCCCGGATACTACAGCAGTGCTTTTCCCAAAGTTTGCGTAGGGCAGATGTGGTATGATTCAGCTTGTAAATGACAACATGAGTTTATAAATTAAGAAAAATAAAGTCAGTGCAGAACTGTAACCTAGTCTGAAGAATGCTCTAAATTACCCTGGCATATTTTCAATGAACTCTGTCTACTAAGTCTGAGCTGTAATTGGCACTTAAGAAACATTCACGATGTGCTGTCTCTTCGTGTATTAGGAGAGACCAAAGAGATCCTGGGTCATTATGTAAAAATTGGTAATTAAGAACAAGCAATTTCCCAGTTAATTTACATGTTCATTATATATTGAATATTATTTAGTTTTCCGTGTCCTTTCTGTATCTCATAAACTTGACCCAAGGGATCCTACACTGTTAAGAGACATCTAAAAGAAGACATACTTTTAACTGACTCATTGAACTTTTGTTGTGACTAATGATTCTTCCAGCAATCATTGCATAAGGGAAAACGTTCCTTTTTAAGAAAAGAATGTTCACTACCTTCTAGAGCTGCTGTCACCAAAAAAACCCAGTAATGTACTGAAATGTCTACATTCTTTGATGAGCCTTCTGAAGGCATCTTGTAGCTTTAAATTAAACTGATCAAATAGAAAGCGAGATACCCTTCAAAATGCTTTAACTGATGTGACTAGGAAGAGAAATAAAGATGTTCCATGCAGTTAGGAGAAACTGATGTCAGGCTACGTTTCAAGAAGGATGGGGTTGACAGTATTATCCAAATGGAAGGGGCATTATGCTGTATGCAGTTTACTAATATATAGATCTGTTAATGAACCCCACACTTTGCAACACCAGGGCACGGTGTTACTTGCTTTGATGCAGCACACTTACACCTTGATTCACTCAGATGTAGCATAAATCAAGGCTAAAACCTGTATGCACTCAGAAATGAGGTATGATTGCTCTGATTATCAGAATTTCCCATGGGACTGATGACATTCTGGTTGAAGCTGATGGGAGACTTCTCACTGATATAAATGACAGATGTCTGTACATTTTGCAAATCAATTTCTACATGGAGTTTGCTGCTGATTGGATTTTATTTTGATTTTTCAGGGGTCTTTTTTACCTTTCATAGCAGCTTGAAAGGTTTATTCTAGGTATTCTGAATCCTTCTATGAATAATTACTGGCTGCTGCTTTTAATTGACATGATGATAAAGTTTTAATATTTTTCATGTACTGATTACGTCGCTTACGAGCAGAAGTCAGCCACTTCCAGCCCTGACATTTGGTGCAGCCTTGCATTTAATGCCATTGAAAGATATGAATAAGGAATTACAAAATATTATTCAGGTGCAATGTCTTTTAATCTTTCCACCTTCCCTGAACTCTCAGAGTGATTCTCAAGCAGGTTTGCAAGCAGAGATGTAGTTGCAAAAATACCACAGAAAATTCTCACCTGTACATTTTATCTTGATGCATTTTTTTTTCCATATGCAAAGGAAAGAAGTTATTTTGAGTCAACAAAGCATTATAGAAAAGACATACCGAGTTCAAGAAACAGAGAGTCTTTTTATTTACGTGCTGTATACTGGTAGTGTAATATGCAGACTGCAAGATACAGTGGTGTGTCACATAGTGAAACTCAAGAGTTTAAGCATAAAACCTGTTCTGTTCCTTCCTGAACAGGTTTAGGAAAGTTTCATTTTTAAACAGTACAAATAATTCCATTTCTCCAGTGAAAGAGTGGAAACTCTTGTAATAGGAAGCAAACTAGAATGAGGCACAAGATGAATTTAAGTGTTTAGTATCTTAACAGCATAAAATAAAGTTTCATTTTTACTCCTTTTATCCAAATCATTAAGTAAATAGCTTGACATTTTACAGCATCCTGTATATTCATTGTCTGATGTGGAGGATTTGGCATAGTTTGCTGTCAAGAAGGCTGATCTATTTTCCCATGTAAAACCAGGGATTTTCATTATAGGGATCTGTGGGATCCATGCAGACAGGTTCATTTGCTACGGTCCTGGTGATGCATAAAGCATTCTAATTCCTACATCGCTCTTCATATATACCTAGTTCATTTTTTTCCTCTCTTCATTTGTTTGAGTACATAATACATGCAATGGATATAAAGCACTATCAGCCTAGTAATCAAATAGACTTTTCCTTGCTAAGGTAATTGCTTCCTGAGTGATGATCACAGACCTTCTGACTAGCCCTGTGTCCCTCCATCCGCATTACATTTCATTTCACAGGAAGAATTACATGGTCTGGAGTGTTCTCTGAAGGCCAGCAAAGCTACACTGAGTGAAATCTGGACCTCATTTGAAGTCAATGACAACATTTTGAAGACAGTAGTGAAAAAAAAAAGTCCTGTTAACATTTCCCTCTCATGTAAATTAGCAGAATTTCAGCTCTTAGATCTCGGCTGAGTTCTGTGCAAGAAAATATGAAGTTTGTCAGGCAAACAGGTATCAAAATTTATAGGCTACTTTAAAAATTAAAACCAATGCTCCAAATTCTGCTTCAACACTTAAGAGTATTCACAGAGAAACCCAGAGTTTGGTTTAAAATTGCTACAGAGTATAGATTTATTAAGTGTGGAGTTATTACGTGCTCGAGGTTAAGTCCAGTGATCTCAGGAAGTAACTCTTCATCCAACATGTTGCATTAGTTTAGTTTATACAGAGAGAAAAGCAGTATAGTACATGAATCAGAAGCAATTAGTTATTCTCTCATTCCTAAATGCAGGTGGAAAAGCAAAACAATTCTCAGGGGCTTGCTTTAATAGTGAATCTCAAAAAAGATATACAAAATCCTAATTCCCTCATACCAAGATATTACAGTAAAGAGAAGAAATCAAAGCAGCATAGTTGCTCGTATTTAGCTAATTAGCCATGTTGTGAAAGTCTTATGTCTGATTTCCTCACATAGGAGCATGCAAGAAGATTTCTAATATATGTTGTTTTCCAAAGCATAGTGTTTAGTGAGGGCCAGGTTTGCATGAAGCTGTATTTTTTGTCTTGTTTCTTATTCAAATTGCCTGCCAGTTATTAGAAAGAACTCCTCTTAATATGTTGTGAAAAGACATTTAGAGGTCGGAAATAACACTTTTTGAGAATTCCAGAAGTGATAAGCTCCTTGCCCAGAAGATGTGGGATTTTGCAAAGTATAAAGGAGATTGCATGCGTGGAAGTTGGAAAGAATCAACCTGTGTGAGCCACGTTTGTTAAAATGTTTTTCTGGATGAGTTTTTCTATAGTGATAACATTTCACTTGATGAAAAAGAGAGTATATCGCCGTGTNATAAGCTCCTTGCCCAGAAGACGTGGGATTTTACAAAGTATAAAGGAGATTGCAAGTGTGCAAGTTGGAAAGAATTATTTGTGTTATTAAAGTTGTACAGTAGATTATATCTTTGCAAAGGAAGTGTAACATGGATGCAAAACTCTGTAGCAAATTTCCTCATCTCCTTAGACCTATGTGCTCAGTTTGGCTGGTTCCAGCATTACGTAGTGCAGAGGAGAGAGCCACGAGAGTCTTTTATGTCATTTATTCTTCGTGATGAGCACAGAAGAGCAAGATTAGACTTTTGAGATCTTCATCTGACATAGCGTAGCATGGGACAAGCACAGCTCCCAGCAGGCTGAAGTTCTAATAGATTGAAAACATTAAAAAAGAGATGAGGAATAATTTGACCACCCTACCAATCAAAAAATTAACATGGCCCAGGAAGGTTTGAAAGCTTTGGAAATATAGAAGCTTGATGTGAAGTGTTTGGAGATGCGCTTGTAAATATTGAAGTGTGGTCACAAGTTCCTTGGCATGAGTGGGCTGAAATGGAAGCAGGTGATTTCTGAGCAAACTAAAAAGTAACAACGCAAAACCTGCAGCCACATGGTCTGGGGCTGAATTATCTGAGCTCCCTTCTTACGTTGCTTTGATCAGAAAAAAATTGTTTGTTTGCTAGTTTTCTAATCATTATTGTTAAAAACAGTTCCCTCTTCTCTCCAGAGCAAGGACTGGCAGCATGTCAAAATCTCAGGATGTTGTTATGCAACTGGCATATGTACTGAGAAAAAAACCCCAGCACATCTGAGATGCACTACTGCATGTCAGATATGCTTTTCAGAGATAAGAGAATCCCATTACAAATGCTGATTTTTCAGAATTATTATAAATCATGACCAGTATTCACTGGTGCTAAAAATTCAATAACTATGTACACCATTTCAGTGGTACTGCCTCCAGAATTGATGTGATGCTGAGTGACCGCCTGGCAGCCATTCAGAGTAAGGAGATTTTTAATATCTCAGGTCATGTAAAACTAAACAGGTTAACCTAAAACCCTGCTCACTGTCATTTGTACAAACTGCCAATAACCATCACAAGGTAAGCACTCTCCTCCTGCGCTAAGGAATGCCACTAAGAGGATCATTTTTCTTCTCTTCTTGGATGAATCCAATTGTTTCACTGAATGGGGCTTCAGTTCAGCTAACAGTGTTCTGTGCACTCAAAGATAAGGCACAACCAGCAGCAGCACACGGGGCTAATAGAAATTCTTTAAATTCATGGCTCTTACTGTATCTTGCATCTACTAGGTAATCAAATCTGCAGATATACACACACATACATACATGCATATACAAAAATCACTGCCATCATGGAAGAAATACGCTTGAAAAGATGAGCACTTTAATACTCCTCTGTAATCTGAGAAATCTTCAGTCTGTTTGTGAATGTGAGAGGCTAGAATTTGCTAGAAAAATTGATGTAACAATATTCTCACAAAGTGAATATAAAGTATGAGTCCTTTTAGAGTCCCTTCAGAACATCTCTGAGAGAAGGACCTTAAAAGAATATGGGGCATGTCTCTGGTTTTGATGTATTCATCTACATATTATACATTTTAATGATGCACATGTTTCCAAAGATATGCATTCAAATAATTTAAGGAACTCTGTTCAGATAAGTATTAGCAAATTTAAGTGTCTAAGTGAAGTTCCCTATGATATTTTAAAACCTGCAGAAATACTTTTTTTTCTTTTTCAGGTTGTCATTGTATTATATACTTCTATCCATCATTTATTAGCAGTGTGTGCATAACTATACACATGGCTTTGGGGAAGAGACACTCTGTTCAGAGTAATACACTTCAGGCATTTCCTTCTTGCTCAGAGGGATTTACTTATGCTCTGTTTGCAAATTTCCTATTTGAATGTTTGAAGAGTGGAGAGGTTGAGAGTGTGATGGGAGGTGTGTGGCAGCTGGGTTTAGAACTAGGAATCTGTGCACTGTGCCCAAAATTATCCCTAACAACCACCTGTCTCAGTCCCCTAGCCATGGAGATCTGAGGTGGTAAGGCTTTGGGAAATACTAGAAAGACAGATATGAGTGAACTTTCATCCAAGCTGTGAATTTATTATGCCAGGGAGGCAGAAACATCCCACAGCCCTTAGAACCGCCAAAATCCTGACTGAAGACTGTATGTGCAGACCATATTGTTTCCAGCAATGATATCTGCCTGCAGACAGTGACTGTAGAAGGCCTAATTAGTGAAGCACAGTGTTGTGTGAGCCTACCTCTCCAGCTCTGGTCCAGATCCTGTCATGTCTAATTGAATCTCTTGCTTAAACAAGCACGGACAGGAGGCTTTTCAGCAGCCTGAGTCTGTGATGGCTGGAGAGGAGTCAGGGCTGATGTGCCATGTTAGAGATGAGGTGATGCTTACTGTGGCCACCTGGAGAACTCTCCTGTGCATGCTTCAACTCGCTGGGCTCCCAACAAGCTAATCTGGCCCAAAATGGTTTGATGAATTTGGGCTGCATTTCTCCTTAGCTAACACACCCTCTTAGGGCACAGATTACTGGGAAGCAGCTGCAAGAGCTCATTGAGTCCAGAGCAGCCAGATCCAGCAGAACCGACTGTGCACTGAGTCCAATAAGCCTGGCAGAACCCACACTGGAGTTCCAGTGTTTCTGGAAATGCTGAAGCTATTGTCCTGTGCTCCCCAACACGATACGATTCAGGGTTTTAATCTTATGCTCCCCAATCACCCTGTGAAATTACATGCTGCCTAATGCCCGTTATTTTCCACATGTGGAATGGCACAAGTTTGACTTCTCAGAAAAGATTTTCACCAAATTAATAGCTGTTCTCATTCGTTTCTAAAGCACAGGTTTAAACTTAGGAATCCCTCATTTAGCAATTGCACCTCTACTATGAAATTTTGCCATGCATGCTGCAGGGAAAAAATCATTAAGGATCTCAACCCAGTTCTCTTGATGCATTTGTTTTTTCCTTTTTTTTTTTTTTTTGCTGGACTTGGCTAAGACCTTTGTTTATCAAAATCAGAAATGAAATGGAAGCTTATAAACTGCCCATTTGTATAATGAGCCTGTAATTAGGTTAGCTTTCAATTTTATAGTCAAATTAGAGACTGAATTTCCTTTATTCAGCACTGAACTTCACTTACACTTTCCCAGCATCTATAATGAAAAACTAAAACTCCTTACATGTCATACATTTATGCACTTGTTTGTCAACTTAGTTGTTGGTTTTGTGACAGTTCTCACACCAAATCTTCCTTTCTGGTCATTCAGAAATGTTTATGAATTAAGAAGAAATCTGCTATGAAGATGCAGCTGAATAATAAATTAATTTTCAGGTGATATAATCCAACACAAGCTTTTCCTTTTCTTCTTGTACCTTCATGGTAAGTCAGACTAACATTGGAGCTGAGAAGGATTCAGCAGAAGGAAATGTTCGGAACATAAGTGAAAACAGTTACTGTCTTGGGATCTTGAACTGCAGACTTGGACCTTAGCAAAATTTGGAGTCAATTAGAAGAGGTATATGTGAAAAAGCCATTTTGGTCCTGATTGCACTTCCATGTGATCTGTCTCTGAAAAAAACGACCTAAATTTCTAGCCAGAAAGTGGAGCTGGTTTTGTGAGCCATCATTGCATCTTGGTTTTTCCTCTCTCAGCTTTCAGTCGTTTTCTGCTACCTCTCCCTGCTTTGCATCTGCCTTATAAAGTGCTCAGACAATTTGTGAATACACCAAGTCATGATAGCAATAATCTGAGTATGTTCTCTCTCAGCACGAGGCCCTGAGCTTCCTCTCTCTTCACAGTAGTTAGTAACGTAAAAGGAGTTGGATTCTGATACAGTTATTTTCAAAGTCTAATATTTTCTGAGTTTGAGTTGGGCAGAATTCCAGTAAAGCGTAGACTTCCCTCATAAAATGCTACAGTAAAAATCAACTTGAAGTTTAAAGAATAACTTTGCTTTGGCTATTACTCTAGATTTTTCTAGTAAACCTTATGAGAATGTTCTGAAGAATTTACTAGAAAGTGGTAACTTGATGCTTTTTAATATAGTCACAGAGTACAGTGTATGAATACTCAGAGTTATATGAAGTTATTACTTTTAAGGGTCTTCTAAGAACAGTTATAGATGCATATGAAATTCCTGGGGTTTCATTCTTTCTTGGGTTCATGGTCTGTTTTAATTTGCAACAGGAATCTTTATCCTGGATCATTTTCTTACAGTTTAGGGCGTAGTCTGAGTTGACAGACATCAAGAAAATAAGTGGGATAGGCTATTTAATTCACTGCAGTTTAAGTTATCAGCAGCTTATCACTAGAGATGACTCAAGTTACCTTTAAATATCTGATCCAACACTTTTTTCCCTTGTTTCATCTCCTTTCTGTTTTTCTTTTCTAATAAATCCATTCTCTCACTCCATTAGTAAGAAGTTTTCATATATCACTTGGATATTGAACTGAGTTCAAACAGGCCCAAATGCTATTTGAATCATGTTGAATATTGTCTGGAAATTCCAATGAAGCAAAATTCTCATCTCTTGATTTCTTGACAAATGACATGAGAAAGTTCTGAAGAACTCACTAGAAATCAATAATTTCTGGAGACTTTTTGTTTCCTGAAAGGAATAGAAGCAGAAGTTGCTTTTTTAGCTTTCACAATCAATGGCATTCGCAGTGCTTCTGCCAAGCTACCACCTTGCCATTGGTGTAGGGCTAATATGATATGTCTCTGACTGATGGCCTCAGCCAACTGTGAGAGTCCTCCTTCAAATAACCCCTGCCATACTCCCCATGCTGCCTGCTGCTCTGATGCTAGACTGTCTTGATTTTGCAGCATGCTGAGAGTGGCTGTGTGGCTGTATTAAGCCATATCTGATTCCCACTGTTTTCGACACACTGAAAATATTACAAAAATACTCTTGCTTGTGGAACCCCCGGCACTTGGGGAGTAGCTTGTTCAGAAAGGAGACTTCAGGTATTCTGAGCCTTAAACTAAGAGTGCCATTTATTGAAAAAAATATATGCAGACCAGTTGTTAGCTTTTGTTTTACAATGAGGCTGTTTGCAGTGTTCCATGCAAATACCTTATTTCACTTCTTCCTTCTTGCTCGCTTTTTAAGGGTTTGTGGTTCCTGGCTTTGCAGATGGAATTTCTGGTAAGAATTCCAATACGTGTCACTCGTGTTGGGTGAGGATATTTGCCATTTGACTGCAGGTATCACTAAGCCATTGGTATGTAATTGGTGAAACAGAGACCTCAAGAAGAAACCTTGCTCTCCTTTCTCTTGCTTGTAACTTGCTCTGTTCACTCCATTGAAGAACAGCAAATCAGTAAAGAGAGAAATCTCAATAGTTCTGAATAACCATGCCTGTGCTAGCCCAATTTGCTGGCTAATCCTTCTTCTCCTTTCTTCCTGTAATGGACTTCTGTCCATACTTCCACATCATTACCTTCCTTCCAGGTGGCCCATCCCAGACATCTGGAAAAGCTGCCCTTGAGCGAAGCAGTGACCTAGTGCACCACAGAGCAACTAGCTCTCAGAGATCCCAGATCCCAAATGGATTATATCACCCACTTCAACACCATCAGCCATTTCTTGCCTGAAGTTAAGGAGGATTTTGGTCTGTTGAAATTGAACCCTTAATAGAACAGTTTAGTCACATGGAAGAATGATTTGCTATTTTAGAATTGGTTGGGGAGTAAGAGAACCAAAGTGGTCTGCAACTAATTCATAAGTTCTTCTGAGCTTCACCTGGCAAAGATGTAGAAGAATAGTGATGTGCAGTGTAGATAACAGTAGATAGCTGTGAGTTTTTGCTATTGTGCTCTTGTAATGTGGTTTTACAAGAGAGGTCTCCTTCACTCCTAAAGAGGTTATTTCAGAGCAACATTTACATTTATGGTATTGATTAAATAAATAGATAGTTGCCAGATACATCTGTGTAATAGTTTCATAAATAATGGCTGCTGCTCAATAATTCCCCTGTAGTGCAAAGTGCAGATTTGGTCATTGAGAGAGGGAGAGATGGACGGCAGGAACAAAGCTTCTCATAATTACAGTGGAAAAGAATGGAACAGAACACAGGCAGGTTTCTGTCCCTCTATTAATGCTTTGCAAAGCTGAGATTTCCTGAGCCTTCCGTGGCCGTTACTGCTTCAATCTTAACACGAAGGGTTCAATAAAATTTTACTCAAATCCTGCTTTTGGAATATTAAAAGGTGACATAATAACTGTGGAGACAGATTTCAAATTGTCATGTAAATTTCCCCAGCATTAGCTTTAAAAGTTTATTATTGCTTTATAATATTCATTGCTCTTAAGCCTCTTATTTATAGAGGCAGTGTATGTATTTGGAATAACTGTGATAAATGGGAAAGATTAAGGTAATATTTCTTCTACCAAATCTCTTTGTTTGGGGGCCAATAAAGAGCTAGGGTTTGTAATTTCTTTTGTTATGTATTTAGTTGTGGTTTTGTATGTGCACACGTGTTTTAATTTCTGTTGGCACAAGGTGGAAATGTCACACCTGGCCCAGGCCATCGGGAATCACTGGAGACCAATCCCAGAAATACATGTAAAGTAGTGCAAAAGTTCATGTGTATCGCCCAAGAAAAGAGACTGTCATTCAGAGTTGTAAATAAATATCCACTGTCCTTCCTTGCAATTTCACAACAGGGCAAACACAGTTTTTATGAAGAAGCATATTACACACCCTCTCAAAATTCTGATGTTCTCTATTTTATTGAATACATTTCCATGACATTAGTAGATGATATGGCAGTTCTGGATTCAACTTTCAGACATATTTTAAAGTTGAACTTGCAATATTTGTCTCATGTCCCCAGTGCAAAATTTCTGGTCTTTCTCATAGTCAAGAATGATTCTTATTTCATTGCTTTTCATGCTTTTTTATTTCTGTGATTTGCAAAGTATATTATAGCTGTATTTCCTCTTGACCAGCACAGTCGCTGCACTCGAGGAGGTGTGATGAGAAAAGAGATGGTCTTGTAAGTTATCAGGCATGTCAGAATGGGATACAGCAAGGGCAGATGTGGAATTATTGTAATTATTTCCTAAATCTATATAAATACTGTGAAAATCTAAAATATTTTGTAAAGTTCTTTAACATTTTTAATCTATTTTAGTACCATGCACATCAATATTTGAATTAATGATGCATTTTAATGCTTGCTCTTGTGTAAGGTAAAGCTGGTCTCTATTAGCTTTTTGATTTAGCTGAGGATAATATACTTACAGGTTCTGTATTTTTGAAAAGTACAGTCAGTAAGATGCACGAGAGTGTGACTTGACTCCATTCAGACAGCAATACAATGGTATGTATCTTTCCATTGGACAAATATATATATATTTATATAGGGGTGTGTGTGCAGGTGTTAACTGGTCTTCAGAGAAGCCCAGTGATCTGAAGCAGCAATAATCAAGTTCACTACACACGTTCTCCCCATTCAGCAGATAAGACAGGCAGCCCACACGTTCTTTCTGAAATGGTCTAGAGCTGTTCATGTTCCCTTCAGGAAATGCTGTCATGAGCCTGTAGCCCTGCAGAGGATTAAGTCACCCATTTAGGCCAAGTTTCTGATCGTGGAAATCCTGGAAGAGACAAACCCCCAATAGATATTTGCTTCATAGTTTTGGTTCATCAGGAATCTTTCCAGTATTGTCCTGTGGAGATTCACACTCCAGTTTTCTACCCCTCCCCTTCCACCCTGTCTTCATTCCCTCTTTTCCTTCTCCCTCTCCCTTCCCTTCCTTCTCCTCTCCTTTGGAAAATGTCATTTTGTATCAGGGATGTTTTCCTTTGAATGTGCAATCTTCCAGAAGCACACAGGGTTCTGTCAGCTCCATGCTTGAAAGTATTACTGCCTTAAATACATTGTGTCCTGACATTAAACTGATTATTTTTTTAAACCCGCAGCCTGTAAATGATTCCGTGATGCTATCTTTTCAGTAATGCATGAGAAGGGTGCTCTGATGTGCTATTCAAACATGAGTTCATTCTAAGTCAGAGGCACCAGTGCTCAGGTAATAGATATTTTTATATGGGACAAACACTGTAACAATGGTTGTACAGATAAAAATGTTCATTCTAGCTGACCAAGACAGACAGGAATCCTGTTATTTAATAACTATGACAAAGAATCATAAATACTACAAAGCATCCAGTGTGGCAAGGAAATTAAATAGAAAAGGAATGAGATAAGAAAAAGAACATATTTTCCTGTTGGTTCGTATTTACTTAAATTTTTATCTCTGACCTCTCTATAAAGCAAGATTTTTGTTGTTCAGTCCCCGAAGAGATACGTTCTACTCTTTCAAAAGAGAGCAGAAGCAAAGAGGCAAATGTGACTGCAGCCACTAAAAATGTATTGACAGACAGTTGGCCCAACCATGGCAGGACACTTTGCCTTGATCCACAGCTCCAGAATACCAAGCAGCTGAGAGGTGCGAAAGGCTCTGCCTCACCCCCAGGAGCAACACTAATTGTACTTTTTGCACCCTTTAAGGAAGCTGGGGTTGCCATTAATCAGTCTTCAGGGAGCCTGGCACAGTCACCCCAAAAGCAGAACAAATTCTGTGATCTGGATATTAAAATCCATGATTAAATAAGGTATTATCTCAATGCAGCTCGTAATGCAGGCTTGTCACTCTGAACTAGTTCATTTCCTGTGTAAGTCTAAAAATGAAAAGGAGTTGGATAATTCTTCCTCAGAAACCAAGAGAAAACATAAGAATACTAATACAAAAAGTCAAGATAATCTGTTTTCTGTGGTCACTCTCAGATTTTTGGATTGGCATAGAATGACTAGTTGCCTCATGTTGCCTCATGCTTCCTTCTTTTTTCAACTATGCAGCATTTATTATAGGTTCATTTCTTTTGTTTAGAAAAACTCATGGAAGTATTTT
This sequence comes from Chloroceryle aenea, assembly GCA_013399075.1. NCBI lineage: Eukaryota > Metazoa > Chordata > Aves > Coraciiformes > Cerylidae > Chloroceryle > Chloroceryle aenea. The sequence continues at coordinate 111,925 of VWZY01008970.1, forward strand.
TCAGTGTATGTTATGGAAACGTTGTACTGAATTTCCTGGGTTTGTAGATATTTCAATGTCTCAAAAATGGACAGTTTGTCAAACACCCCAACAAACGTTGCAAGAACTCGTAAAACTTTGCATTCGTGGTAATTATTTTGGCCTGTTGCATTCTGAATCTTGGGATATCATTAGAAATTTCCAAGCAATCCAGCCTTGGAAGAGTGCTGTCTGCAGGTCAGTTACAAACTCAGGTTTTTTGCAGCAGATTTTATTTTTTAAGATCCATTCTGCATGCGTTAGCAATATCGTAGAAGGAGTTGCAGTTTTAAGAAGGATTAAGGGAGACTGAAGCAACTGCTAGAAACATCAGCCTGAAATTGTTGCCTTATTTTTCACACATGTGATAAGGCCTTCTTGGGTTTGATGTGCCATGGAAATCGTTTCACAAAATCAGAAGGGCCAGCCATGAATTTTTCTTGTACTTGGTTATATATGGAGATTTTGGTTAGTAAAAGCAGACTGGGGTTCTTCCAGAAAACTTACAAAAATATGCTTTTTTGATCCAGGTGAAAGCATGTGCATGCTTCCAGCACTACTGCAAAATGCAAGGAGGAGCTCTAAAATCGAATGGATATTAGTTAAAACAATTTGATGTCATGCTAGGTTTCTGCTGCTGGATTAATTCCTGCTTTGTCCAGAGGCGAGTTCAGCACACACTCTGGGACAGCTGCTGTCAGGCAGATGCTGCAGTGGTTGTGTCAGGTCCTGCTGCTGTACTGGGGCTCTCTGGTTATTTCCAGAACCAGGAGGTAGCCCCTTGTTTTAACAGTTGCCCATGCGTTATGAAGCCAAAAAGGAGAGCTCCATTTCGCTTAACAGCAAGAAGTTTAGAACCTGATTTAAGACAAACATTTTGAAGGGTGCCGCCTACATCCAGTTTCCATCTTCATATTTAATAATTTCACACTTCTGCTGAAATGCTTCAGCATAAAAATCTGTCTCATTCCTTTCTTCCTTTCACTCTGGATTACTGTGTGTCGGTGCGCTCTAGTGCGCTGTGGTTTGCGGTGGTGCTGTGGAGCTCCCGGTGGTGATAACGGCCGTGTCTGTAGTTCTGTGGTTTAATGCTGCTTTCTTTTCTCACCAGCCTAGCGCAGAGTCATGCATTGTAGCCACCTCAGTACATGCAGTCTCTTTATGCTACAGATCAAAAGGAAAGGAAAAGAATGGAAAATTTATTTTCCGAAGTGTTAGTAAAAAGCTTCTTTCCCCAGAATAATGGAGTCCAGGTAGCTGGCAGGCAGGCTTTCGAGACATCAGCTCTCCCAAGCTGGTGCACAGTTTCAATTCAATAATTATTCTTACTCCCACTCTGCCGCTACTCGGCAGCAAGTGGTGCATCCCAACTGCACCTGTGATTAGAAGGGCAGCAGAAAAGAAGGTGAGAGGACTCTTCACCTACACAGCAATTTCCTTTCTTGCAGTAAAGACTTGAGTTTGTGTTGCTGAAAATAAACAATTAGGAAATGAAATTGAAGACCTGTGTGGCTTTGTGATTCAGCACCACTCTGAAATAAAAACTGTCCCAATCCAGTGTAATAATCTGCCTGGTGCAGTGAATGAGGTTTAAAGTCATTAGGCCGTGGCAGTGCTCCAGTAAAATAAAACCCCAGTGTCAGGTTGCTTTGGGCGTGCTCCCCTGTATTAGCATGCAGTGACATGTTCTGACAAGGCATCTGTAGTGAGCACTGCTGGTTTCATTTACAGATCTGCCAACAGCGGCCAGCAATCGCCTATGAAAAGCCATTATACACTGGCCCATGAAGCCACACAAAATTTTCATTATGTTTCGCTTAAAAAGTGCTTGTTTTGCAGGATAGAGGCCATGTCAATAAAATGGATTGGATGTCACTTAAACCAAGTGACGTGCTAATCTCCTGGAGGCCCCGTGTCCTTAATCTCTACAGGACACAAGTCAGTTTAGAAGCATGAGCTGTTCTCACAGGTAGCAACTATTGAGCTCTTTAATGTAAATTCAAAGGCAAAGCTTATCAGTGTGTTTCAGAAATTGCTTCAGTGTGGTTACTGTCTATGGGAAAAAAATCCCCACAGTTCCCCCAAAATCCCTGGGCAACTTCCAAGCTTTCTCTCTGCCCGCGAGCACCTTTTAATTATAAAGATATTGTTTTTGGTGATATGTGCCCTGTGACCAATTGGATTAGAGGCATTTCTTCTGGCTATTATTAAGCTAACTTGACTATTGCCCTTGTGTAGCTAAGCATGATCAAAATACAAAGTATGGGAAAGCTTCTCAGTTATGAGCCATAGTACAGTGCTCCTCCAGACTAAATTCTTCAGTTTGTTCCAGAAAAAAAAAGCTTCAATGACTAGTAATACTGTCATGAAAGGGCAAAATAATAGGCAGAGGATCAGGGGTCTGGTAGCTCACCAGGATGAGTTACTGGGGCAGTTTAAAGATTCAGACAGGGGTTTGAACGTGTCGGTGGTTATTGGACAATAGGTGGGGCCACTGGAAACCTGCTGACAATCTGTGACTTCTTAGGAGGATCTGAAGATGAAGAATTAAAGTCTCCTTGCATTGACAGTAATAATCTGCTAAAGATATTAAGATAGAAAGATACACTTTGTGGTGTATAATCCTTCCCTGTTCGTATTTAGCCACCCTGTGCTAAGTAACAATTGCTAACACATTTCAGATGTGCCGTAATTCAAGCCAGTTGATTTTCTATTCATTTGAGCCACAGAGAGTTTTTTGACTGGAGAGCTGATCCATGAATCAAACCCAGCTCTTCAGAGCTTGTGAGTTAAAGTGAAAAGCAAGTAGCAGAATGCTCATCTGTATTTCTGACATTCTGATCTATCTCACTCTGAAATCATGAACTGAAACAGTGTAAATGGATGGGCTCCATTAATTCTTCCATAGTTATTTACCAAGAGTGGTGCAAAATGCAGCCTTTCTGGCTCTGTGTGACTATATTTGGTATGAATTAAATTATAACAGGGAGCCAACTCTTCAGAGTGTTTTTACTGCTCATACATTGCATGAGGAGGGGAGAAATGGGAGTAAGAGAAGAACTTCCAAGAGATCTGAAATATGTTCATCACAGAAAGAGAGGTTTTGTTTCAGAGGCAGGAGGTAATCACAAACAGCAAGATCAGAACATGCTTCAACTAAAATAACATATTATTAAAACAAATGAAATCTTTTGAGATATTAGAAGAAAGCACCAGAGTTGATCCTCATTCTTATTCTGCCGAAGCGGGTTGAGTAGATTTATTGGTATTTAAACTGGACAGTATCACTGCTGTGTTGCCTCGTTAGAGTGGTTACACCACTGTGAATAATGCCCTTGGTGTGGAGATTTATCAGCTCCCTTATGGTGCTAAACATTTTTAGGATTTTTACCATGACCTCTTATTAAAAAAACAAGCAAACAAAAATGTTCAGCTATTTCCAAATTCTCTTTGGCACACAGAACTGGGAGTTCTGGAGGTACAGCCACTCAACCATCACTGCTCCCATTCCTAAAAAATGATTTCTGCCTTCTAATTTCCATATTGAAATTGATCTCAGTCAGTTTGTACTCATCTATTTCAACACTGTTCTTTTCCTTTGGTACAAATGAATGCTCCTGCCTTCTCGTGTCTTTCTCTTGGGATATTTGTAGACCAGTTTAGCCCCCTCTTTGCCATTTTACTAGATTAAAAAGCCAGGGGAAGAAAGATTCTGGTTCTGAGATGCACTCTGTATTCCTTTGATCATTCCAGTAGTCCTTCCCTTCATTGGTTCCAACATTTATTTTTTTTTAATTGTAACAATGGAGCAAAATGAAACGTTGAGGTCTCATCAGTGACATACAGCTGTGCTGCTCTTTGCCAATTGCTGCTGGAAATATCCCATGTGATACACCTTTGGATTACCTTTGTCTTTTGCCTGACCACTCTACACATTAGCTGAGAATCAGTGGTACACAGGGTAGCTGAATTTCTCCCTGGTTGTGATGGACTTAGTACATGTGTATTTTTATGTGTCATTAGAAAAGAGAATAGAAAATAATTATTGTTAGTAGCCTGGAATAAGTAATTTAATCTTATATCTGTGCCACATCCTCAATGCCATCTCTTTTTTCCCTCCATGATATATATGTGTGTCTTGATGTTATTGATTCGGTTCAACATTTCATTATGAAGAAATGCAATTAGTATCCAACACTTCTGTGTGCCAAGGGTAGCTGTAAAATTATTAAATAAGATTGATCCTAAAAGAAAATTTGGAGGACTCAGCTATTGATCTCATTCCAGTACAGCTGTTGGTTCAGGATGACCTGTCATATCTGTTCTCTGGTGAGGTCATTTGGCATTTGATATTTCCTGCACTAATCCCCATCTTTTCCAATTTATAAAACATGTTCTTGTTATATTAAACACTTTACTGAAATGGTTTACTTCATGACATTCTGTTTGTCTAAAAAAGTTGCTGGTCTCTTACACCAGACAGTGCATTACAAGCTATCCTGGGTAATTCCATGTAAACTAATGTTGAGGTTCTCCTTTGTCTCATTCCCTGTTTTGTGCTTGCTTGTTTGTTTTTCCCATGTCTTAAGTTACTCTTGCCTTCAAAACAGCAATCAATGATTTTCTACCCTGTAAACAAAGGAAAAAGGAAATCAGACTCATATTTCAGTGAATCCTTATTGAAAAGGTTTTGGTTTTGTTTTTTCTTTCCCTGTGTCATGTTTTCATAAAATGGATGAAATTCCACCCTCTGGTTTTCCCTTCATTGGACTGTCGAAGGAAGATAATAGTTAGTGTAGGACGAGGTGGGAGGGGGCAGGTATCCCCTTGGCCTCTTACCAAGGTTTTACATTGGCAGAAGGGAGTAGGTCTCATACTTGCAAATGCCATGCCTTGATCACAAGAGCATCCTTGACAGGAGTGGCTGTATTTTTTGAACAAGTTCATCCACTTAATCTCTAGCACCACGTATTACAGTAACTGTACCATTAGCAACACCTTTTACTTAAGCAAAATGTCTATTCCTTCTCCTGCAGATTACAGAGAAAGTGAATAATCCTTGCTGAGATACATGTCACAGAGTTTCTTCTCCAATTCGATTAAGGGGGACTTAGTAAAAGTGTTCCCTTTGATGAGAACAAATAGAGCGCTGCACTTTTTTTTAGTCACATCTCCATTCTAGGGCTGTTGATCCATATCACCCCTGGGTATGTGACAAAGATAGCAAGGAGTTAATGGCTCTGCGTAGCAAGGTGCTCTGTGCCAGAACTGTGCAGCTGTAATGAATTGGCTTAAGCATTAGCAGTATAAAGTAATTTAAGATTAAATTTTATAGCTCATATTTTTACAGGCAGCATTACCCACTGTTATAAGATATCTCCATCTCATATTTCACACCGTTTAGGAGGAACTCTCATTTTCACTAAAATCCCCTCTTCTTGGCCCAAAGAGATGTCATATGTGAGAAGTTAAAAGCAAGGATAAATACATTTAGAAACTTGAACTAGAACTGTCTTCAGCTGAATATATTTTTAATCATCTTATTTGGCAACTGTTAAATTATCCACATCGTATCCTTCGTCTAACATTCTGCGCCTGCACCGTGAAATAGGTCTTGCACAAACATCACAATGCTGCTTCCTGCTCTGGCGAGAGCAGAAAAACAAAAGTATCTTAAAAATGTGTCTGAATACCACAGTTTTATAGTCTTTGACTTTTAGTTCCTTTTGAGGTAATATGATAGTAAAGAGCAAATGGTGAAGTTGATCAGTGGGAACTCGGCAAGTACACTGTATGTACTTCTATAGATTCAAGTGTAAACCGACCATAAATCGACTTGCACTGAGATCATTTTACTGATCTGTATTCTCTGATGCACCCAAGCCAAAAGGGCATGTCAGTCAAACATATCATTTTATATATTACTGGTTCTCTATATATTAGATTAGATGGGGGAAAAAAAAGGAATCTGCGTTTTAATGAACATTTCTTTCAGAGGGAAGATTGGCACAGGGAAGACTCTTTCTTCACCAGCCATGTTTTTCAACTCCCACATTTCCTCTTCAGTTCCATAATTTCTGTTTATGGATCTAACTAAAAAAAAAGGAGTGAAGAGCTGATCTAGGTTAAAATTAGGCTCAGAGAAGGACTTTCTTCCCTGTTGCTAGGACCTACAGATGGTTTTGTTAGTGTGGTGGTGTGGGAGTTGGGAAGACCAGTAAGGAGGTGAGGCAAGAAAGGCTGTTTAAGCCACAACTGCTGCTGGTTTCTTAATTTTTTTTTAATATTGTGAACTAAATGCAAGATGCTGACAGGAAAGTAACAAAACAATGCATTTGTTTCTGATGGATTTTTTTTTCCTGAAGAGGAAAAGCACTGCGAGGAAATAAAAAGTGAGAAGGCAAAACTTTAGAAAAGACTTTAAAAGCGCAGGTTTTACTTTTGCTAAGGAGAGAAGTTCTGGCACTGACATTTGTCTCCAGAGTGTTCTGATTTTAACATACTTCTGCAGCCTTCAAACTGATGTTCAGCAATTGGAAAATAAGTTCTGCTTTGAATGAAATTGGTCATGAACGTTGCTGTTGGGTTGGATTTACTATCCTTCTAACACCTGGGTTTAGGCAGGAAAAACAAAAGGCAGCCTGACAGGCCCGCAGTGTATTTGAACAGAGGGATAGATAGAGAGAAATACCTGCAGGGGCAAATACTGAAAAACAAAAGCCTGCTTGGAAGAGAAAAATCCAGCAGAAAACTAGTTTACAAAGTGGTGGCATAATCTGTTAATAGCTGTGCAAAGTTTTCAGTGATACAAGGTGAGTATGCTGTGCAGGTAAATTAGTACCAGGTACATGAAGCAATTACACAAATATCCGTGCTCTGGAAACCACCAACATTTCAGACAGTGAAAGGAAAGCATTTACACCCCAAAACTTCCCAGAGTCACCTTTGTGAGGACTACTTGGAAACTTTTCTCCTGAATAATCACTTCAGGTCTGTGTTTTTGCACGTGGCAGGTTTGTAATTGACAGTTTCCCTCCCGTGGGAAGGGTACCACGGAGCATTCGGACCGTTGCCCATCGGGGCGGCTTTCATACCCCGAGCGCTTCCTCGTGGCACAACACCCTGGCATTCTAGGGGGTTTATGGCCTCTCAGAAGCTGTTCTTTCCCTCTGATATTTGACAACAGTGTTGCCTAACCGTATGCTCCTAAAATTGTGCTTTCAGTCTCCTCCTTTTTCTTAAGAGAAGTATAAAGGAAATGGGCTCTTGGGGGCTTTGCTGTGAATATGGGTCTTAATATGCTCTAGAAGCAATAAAAAAAGGTGGAGTATTTTGTGGGTTGAGACTAAGCTGAGTAAACTGTTCTTTTTTCAGATGCTACCAAACATTTTATTTTTTTGTTGTTCTAAAATGGACTGCTTTGGGCTTCTTTTATATGCATATATATATATGCTTCTAATAGGTCATGGAGCCCTAGTAAAGTTGTTTCTTTTAAAGTGCAAATGGAAAATATTTGCAATTTATTTGTTTTGATTTATTTATTACAATTACATCTGCAAATCATTTTATCCCACATATTTTTATTTGCTTCTAAGGAAGCCAAAGGCAAAATAAACAGTTTTTGAGACACTGAGGCATTTTCTCTAGAGAAATAGAAAGCACTTCTTTCAGATTACTCAGAAGGTGGCTATGACAGAAAATATCAGCACTTGCTTTTGTTGAATCTTTATGGAACATGGAGCGGGAGCAAACACATGTTTGGGGGAAACAAACCAAGCTTACAGTTCTTTTACAACACTGATCTCAGAGGGGAATTGGCAACTGTGCAAGCTGTGCACACCACCTCAGAAAGTAATGTCCCTTTTGCACTTACTGGAGATAAGAAGCAAGCTATAAGGCTTTAAAATTAACTGTCAAGTTAATGTTAATTATTTCTTGTCGTGGGGTTTAGAGGGGAGGGAAACTGGGGCAAATTGTACCTTTAGGAACCTGTAGCCTGAGCCGGCTGAAGCTGCTGTGATCTGCAAAGCTTGTGACTTGAGATAATGAAGCAGATTCCTGCCAGGCATTTTGGCTCTGAAGGGTCCCTAAACAATGCAGACACGGAGAAACCCCAGCAAGGTAAATTCCCTGTGAGGAATTTCATTCATTGTTTCATTCAAACATCAGTGAAGTCTTTTTGAACTGACTAGTGAGTTGGTTTGAGGGTGAATTTAGCTACTCTTACTCATCCAGCGTGTTTATGGTAGATTATTGGTCTCCCTTAAGAAACAAGGAACTTTAAATAATACTGTATGAAATCCAGGCTCAAGTCTTCTTCTGAGGTGCATATATACATTGCTGCCTTTTGCTGTATGATTGCTATGTGCTCATGTGCACAGAAGGAGCCTAGAGAAGGACTTCAGGAGGCTTTTTCAAAACAGCTTAAAGATTTCTTGTCCTCTGGCTGCCTCTGCCAAAATGATATGGTCCTCTCAGTTCACAGCTGGCTTTCTGGGAATTGCATCAGGTCCATGCTGCAGAAATGGAAGGTCTGCATCTCTACAAATGCTGGGGTGGGTGATGATTCTCTCTATATCATCAGGGCTAGAAAAACCCACCAACAGATAATAGCTGTGAGCACATGCACACCCTGCCCCCATACCACCTAATGGGCCAGAGCTCTTAGGCAGGACACCGGGCAAGAAGGAGGAGTGTTTGAGGAATGTGTTCTCTCTTAACTTGCAATAGGTGGTGTACTGATCACTGTCTGTGTTTATCTGTGTAGGTGATGTGTGTCAGTAAAACATACATTAACAGTAATCACTGTAGCCCTAAACTCAGGGTGCTGGGGATGTATGTGGCTTACTGGCTCTCCAAGCTACTCTTCAGAAGAAAGGTCAGAGAATTACCTAAAGAGCAGTCATACTCCTAAAGATGACTTGAGATCTTCATCACAGTTCTGTCTTCAGCTCGCATTACAGACACATTACCTTCCTAGCTTGCTGTGTGTAATCATGTCACAGCTGCTTTCTGTTACTCTGTATTTTCAGTGAGAGAAACACATGGGTTGTGCTGCAGTATAGATACATAACAGTGGAGACATTCACTGTCTGAAGAGGTTCTTTCTACTCCTATTACATGACAGGGCCACAGGGTGTGAAAGTAATACAATGTATTTCAAGGTAGAAAGGTTTACGTACACATTAAAATTTTAAATACAACATTGAAATGAAATCATTTCCCTTAAAAGATGTTTTACTAACAGCAGCTCATTCCCTTCATATTCACTCTCTGGTCTATGAAATCATAACATGGTAAAAAACCTGCTACCAAGGGTTGTTTAAAAAGCACAGCCTCAGTAACCATAAAAGGTTGTCCAGAGATCTGATAATAGTGTTTGGATTTAAACAGAGCAACTCCCAATAGCTGAGTGTTGATAAAGCTTTTTGGAATCTCCATGATCAGAATGTTTGGAGCAGCCAGTCGAGCTGTGGCTGAAGACCACTCAGTGTAGAAAGATGAAGCTATAAACAGAGTCACTTCTAATTTTTACAGTTTTCCTAATATGGATACTTGCACACAGTATTTCTTCAGCTGCCAAGATGATACAACCACACAGCTACGATTTCAAAGAATACGTTTTGAGGGCTCAGTGTGGTGCACATTCCTTCTTCCATTGTATCTGTTCTCCTGTTCACTATGCAGACAGCTTCTAATGGCTCTTCTTTCCTTTCCTCCTTCAAACAGCAGCCTTTGTAATAAGAAAGATAGTAGTAAGTGCAAGCCTATTTTACTGGAGCTAAACCAATCCACCTCAGACTGAGACATCTGCAAACCTAACCCTGTGATTGATATTAATCTCAGATATTCTATGAATTTTGCTCCTTCACATTTCTTTGTTTTTTTGTTTTTTTCTTTTACAGCTGGTGGCCCAGGCACTCAGGCTTGTGCATGCAAATGGTAGCTGAGATTGGGAAGAGGAGAACCCTGATTCTTGCCTTCCTGGGACAGTGAACACTCACAGCTGCATTTGTTGTCATTTCTTCCCTGTACAGGCTACTTCAGCCAGGAAACACCAGGAAGGAGGTGCTTGGGAAGAAGAAATGTGGAGGAGCACAAGCACTTTTCCACAAAGCAGCCCACCAGCTACATGAGCTCTAAGGTCTGTGATGCAGTTTTCCAGTTCTACACCTGTAAATTGCTACTGTCCTCAGCAGAGACAGTTCTAATGTACACTACCCGTAGCCATAGAGCTTTGAAAGTGCATTTAATCTGTTTTGTTTATTCCTAGTTGCTTAGATATGAGTGAATCTTTGCAGGTTAAAAGAGACTACTTCAAGTCTGCTACTTTTAGGGACGTATAAAGAATCAGGATGAGCTATGGTGTGTCGTTCAGTTACATTCTGCTTTATTCTGAATCTTTTCTTCCCTCCTGAAGGATCTGCATTGCATTCAGGTTGTAGTTTATACTGCACTGTACCTCTTTTCTATCTCCTGATTGCCTCTCACCTGCATTCCAGAGATCTGCATCTACCACATCCCTCAAGCAGCCCCATCATTGAAATCATTTGAACTTTAGTTTTCTCATCTAAAGAGGTCATTCCACTGGTTCTGTTGAATATCATCTTGGAGGAAGCTGACAGAGCTGCTATCACAGTAACTCTAAAAGGTTAAACCACTGCAAAGGGCCCCGTGCCGTGTAGGTGCCCGTGTAATAGTTTAGACAGTCCTAGAGAACACAGCATTTTTGGAACTCACACAGATTGAGAGTAGCATCATTAGGAGCTGGCCATGCCCTCTCCTTCCTAAGGGCAGCAGAAGACTGGTTGGTGCATGTTTATGGCATCCCTGGGATAGTGCATCATGCTAACGAAGGCCCGTAAATCACATTGTACCCAGACACATCTCTGTGCATCAGCACCTAAACTCTGTATCACTCTATCATCTTTAACCCTCCCCCCTACACCCTGCCTTGGCTGCCACCCGACTCTGAACTGAAACTGGCCACCAAAGCATGGGGTGGGGGAGATCTTGGTCATCGCTGTTTTGCTGTGGAGTTACTACTGGGAACAGGAAGGGACAAACTGTCACTCTCCAGCCCTGCTATTGAACCTTTCTTTTCCCTGGAGCCACAGGATGTGTCGGGGGAGGTGTCTGGAGAGGCCAGCCCCTGCCACTGGCGTGACTAATTGCTCCCTGCTCACGGGGAGGGACAGATCAGCACGGGCAGGGTTTTGTCTGGGCACGGCTCCAGCATCCGCAGTCATGCACTTAGGCAAAGATCTTTTGCTGGAGATCTTCACTCAGGTTGATTATTTCTGCTGAATTCCAGCCAGCAAGTGGAAATTCCCGCTAGGAGGTGGGAGGAAAATAAGTGGAAAGACATCGAAAACAGAAAGGAAAAAGGACAGAATAAATTGAGCGACAACCGGCATATTTAGAACCAGAAATGCGAAAGTAATCACCCACTCCTGGAACTTAACAGGATTTATTTTAAACTCCGACTGCCTGTGCATAGGAGGCAGGCAGAAAGCACAATAGCGTTCTCCTAAGTACCAATTAGTGAGCATTGGAAGTGCAGGCCCAGCGAGGTGAAAAATGGTGTATAATTTGTAGATGTGTGACACAGGTGTTTCTCTTTTGGAAACAAATCTGTTCTGCAGGGAACGGGGAAGAATGTTCAGGATTTAGCAGGAAGCCAGAGGCCTGTGATAATGCCAGCAGACTTGTTTGCATTAAGAGAGGCTATTCCTCAGTAGCGTTTTATTCCATGTTTGATGGCAGGCAGAAGAGCTTGTATTAATCTGCTGATTTCAAGAAGTTACACTTTTTTTCTGAAACACACAAAGTGAAGACACCCCAGCAGTTAGAAAGGCTAACTCTCCATGCTACAAAGACTTCCCAAATCCTAGGATATCCTTCCTGGTGATGCACGCTGTGAGATCTTAAGAAGGTTGTAGCCTGCTTCTCCACTTGCACTCTTTCAAGTGGAGGCTAGTTATATTTTTACTTTGAGGCTTCTAAAAATGCAAAAGGATGTTTTCCATCAAAAGTACAGTCATGTGCCAGGGGTCTTCCTTCACAGTGTCCTTTTGGCTAAGAACTGCCAAGTCCCAAGGCCTGTACGTGTGAAGTATACAGATAGCCCCCCTGTCACACACTGTACTTAAGAAATTGAGCGTGCGTGGCGGAGATTAAAAATGTAAGAAGAAAAAGCTGCTAGTTTATCAACTGAACTCTTTCTCTCCGTGGGTATCTAATTGATTGTGTGGAAGCTGCCCATACGCAGCCCTGCGCGCTGCTGGAGGTTGCTGTTCCTCCCTCCGAGCTGGCTCAGCTCGGCAGGTGCTCACACATCCTTCCAGTGTCCTGACAACTGGCTTAACACTTAAGGGATGAACTGTCTTTCCTCTACACTTCCTCAATTCAAATAATAACATGTAGTAAATTAGGTGTCAACGTGCTCGTTGGGACATTTTTGAAAAGAGTAAAATGGTGATTTACTACAGGATGGGTAAAATGATGATTAGGCCAGCAGAAGAGTAGCACAAAGCTCAGTAGCTTAATACCACAGCAAAGAGCTGCAGGAGCTGCGTTGCTGTCTGCAGAGCCTGCCCAGAATCATAAACAGAAGATTTGATAAACACAGGTACAAAAGCAGGTGCTTTAAAATGCCCTGCCTTATACAGATAAAATGCTGTTTCATCACATGGGTATATGGTATTTTTTTTTCCTGTTAAACTTTTTAAAAGGCAGCAAGAATTATGACAGGGCATAAATGAAACACATGCTCACATTTGGGTACCTTAAAATCTATGTCTGTATGATTCTTATCCAGAATTCCCCGGGAACATTGAGTGAGGATGTACTGGTAAAGACAAAGCTCTGCCCTAAACTCCTGTTTGATGATTGATTAGCAAAAGCAATTCACAGGAATGTTATGGATAAATAGCATGCTATATTTATGTAATTCAAAATGCTTCTCAAAAACAAGAACAATGATCAGACAATAAATGGTTTGTAGAAGGGAAATAGATTTAAAGTGAGAAAAAGATAAAGATTAGGAGATTAGTATTAGCGTTGCTAGGATGAAGTGCATTCAATTCTCTTTTTAATCTTTGTCATCCAGTGGAAACATCCTTTTTAATAAAATGAATAGTATTTGGAGGGAACTCAAGTGAGCATCTTTTGATTCTTCAGCATTAAAACAGACAAGGGAGAAGGCTGTCTGCAATTTAGTGTTGCTGTGGTGGTAGAAGAAGAGGGCCAGGTTCCTAGACTATTTTTTATTCTGGACTAGCTGTATTTAAATATATTAAATACTTGATAATCCTTGTTATGGAAATGAAAAATCAGAGAGAAATCACATTCCTCTTTTGAGAGAATAGGTTGGAAAAGCAAAAATTAGTTAGTGGTTGCCCTCATTTTAAGCTTGAAGCAGACTGTGATAGAAACTACATTGTGAAATAAATTATTCCTTTTTAATTACTTGCAATAGAAGTTACACCTTTATCTATAAAATCAAAGTAACTTATAGATAAGAGGAATGTTGACTTATTTAATGGCTAAACTGATTTACACCTTCATTTCATGAAACATGGAAGAGGATTTGATCATCTGTTACTAAAGTGTAGGAGTCTGAGAAGCCCCGACGTGCTGACAGATTGCATTCAGCGGCATGCTGCTTCTCCAGGGAAAACTCTGCTTCTTATTTTGAAAGATTCAGGCACTGCTCAGATACGAGTATCTATAAAATGCTCATTAGGGACAATAAAAATCATTCTCAACGACTACAGCATTATTAGGTGCCATCAGAACTTTGATTAATTTTCATTCTTGTTTGGGAATTTGCCTCGTGAAGAGATTCTGTAGTCAGGGCTCACTTGTCTTTTGGGTTTACACTCTCATTCTGAGCAAAGGAGAGGGTTTTGCCTTTGCTCAAGCTCCTACTCTGCACCAAAGCTCTAAGACCACAAAACCAAACATACCATCCCAGGCAGGCCCAAGGAGCCATCTGACCCCATACCAAGGCTCCACCACCATCCAGGACCTGAATTGTAGGTATGAGTAGAGGGGTAATTCTTCCGTAAGGTTTTCAGCCCCTAGCAAGCCCCTTTACAAAAATATTGCCAAACAATTAGAGATATACCATTATGTGGTCTAGAGAGAGGCCAGAAAGAAATGTCATCTGCCAGGGTAGCTTTTTCCCATCAGAGTGGCATTTCTCACCAGTGAGGCACCTCTGGATATGCTTGTGAAAAACATGTAACAGTCTGTAGAAAGTGAGAGAGGAAGAATCCCTAGAGGAGTGTTGATACGTGGGGAACCTGTTAGCTTTGGGCTGATCAGCTAAAATAAAAGGGATTAAAAAGAAATACTGGCTTAATTCTTAATTATACACTGCCTGATAGGGCAGATTTTCTGCAGAATCTCTGTAACTCATGCTTCGTTCTTCTCTGCTCCCAATCTCACTGACTGCTAAAGGCAGTATAGTGTGGCTTTCATTTGTATCAAGTATTCAACCTCTGCTTCTACCCCAGGAAATGAAGCTCGTAACATTTTCATTGTAACACTAACAAAAATAGCTTAAGTTTGGGTTTTGTTGGTTAGGTTTTTTTGAAATAGCAAATTTTTAGGGCAGAGATACTACTTTTCCCACTCCCTCTCATTCTTCCTTCCCCAATCCCCTATACTTCTGGGCTTATATAGATCTACATTTAATAAATAAATGCAGACATAGAAATAATAATTTTTGCAATAAATTTAATGAATCATCTCTGCAATATGTAGTTAAAATAAGACAATGCTAGTCAAACAGGATCAACTAATAAAATATAAACAGTGCTTATTTAATTAGATTAAAATACCAGTTAAAATATTTATGAATTATTAAATGTATTGATTTATCTACAAGTAAAGAAGAATATTTATGTCTTGGCAGAATGTGTATTTCATTTCAATCTCTTTGGCACATAAAGCAGTTACAATAGCCAGAGAAGAGGCAATATGTTCTCAAATGGGTAAGGATTGAGGGCCAGAGTTAATAAAGGTTTTGGCTACCCAAATAAATTTAGAGGGAAATGGATGGAGTTTATAGACGTGCATCCAAAATTATGAGGAAGGGAAGGAAGAAGGTAGAAGGGGAGTCTTCCATCAGAAAGGAAGATGTGTTGTGGTCATAGCAAGAGAACTACCACATATTTGATGTACATCTGATCTGAACTTAGTGACACTAGTCCTTTAAATATACGAGGGTTTCTTATTAAGGAAGTGGACAAGACAAGTTAATAGTGGTCAGACTTGCAATTTGAGCTGCATCTTTAGGCAGCTTTTACTGAAAGGTTAACATTTTAACAGCCATTTGTAGACACGTAGAGATATCTTTTGGAAATTTTTCATGATGGAGAATCTGTACATAAATTTAACAAATATATTATCAAATATGTAGTATTTTCTTTATTTGCCCATTCTCCTTAAAAACATAACCTGGCTATATGATGATATTTTGTTTACAGGAAATCAAGAGTGGCTACAGTGGAACAAGGTGTCTGTAGTCTTCCTCTTAGAACTGTTTCCTATATTTGACTGTATGTATACATGCGTGAAAGTAACATATATGTAGATATCAAATGCATAGCATACATTTATTTTATATATTAAAAAAACCCACTGTGATCTAAAGTCTGAAAGCTGCTTTTGCAATAGGCTTAGGTTTTCAATCGGACAGTGTGCCCAAGGACATGAGACAGGCAAGACAAATGTCATCAAGACCCTTCTGAGAGTTTATATCTAGTATGACTTATAGGGTGAGAGGCTTTAAGCCGTTTCATTTCCTTTCCTAAGGTTAAAAGTGACATTGTTGGATTTAGCTTGTCTCGGAGCTGAACTAAATGTATAATAACCCTTCTTGCCATTACTAATGACTGATGGTTGACTGAATAAGACCAGTTCAGTCAGTCTCTTCATGAAATTATGATTGTGGGCTATAGAAGTTTGAAATTTCTTCACTAAAAGACTGATAAACCTGCCTATTTCACACAATCCCCTTTTGAGGCTATGGTTTTCTCATATTTCCAGCCTGGTACTCTGAAAATAAACTATTTGGCAAGTTCTTAGATATTTTTTCAGACTCAGATTAGTGAGTTCCAAAGGTTTCTGAAGTTCTCTATCAGTTCTTGCTGCCTATGGTGTAATGACCTTCTAATACCAGGGAACTAGAGGCAGATACCTCACATTTCTTGGGGGAAAAAAAAAAAGGTATTTTTTTCCAAATGTCAGATTCAGAGACCTTGCTCAGATAAACTTGTTGCTTCTAAATTTCATAAAAGTTGGGATCATAACCATTATTTCTTTTAAGCCATCCTCCTATGAGTCTCATGCCTTGTCAAGATTTTTCTCATGCTTTACTAAGAAGGATTTTATATCCTAAAGATTGGGATGGAATGTTTATTCAGTAGTGATGTCACTAAAGATAACCTCATATTTGTAGTCACGTTGGATCGGTTGATCCTTTTAATCTGTTCTATGAATTTACAATTAAATCTTTGATTATTGTTAATTATATATGAGGATAATACTTTCTGTAAACCACTTTCTAAGCACTAAATCAGATGCCTTGGAATTATCCCAGTAGACTATCCCAGTTTACTGCTCAGGTGTGAAATGCCATTGATGACAAAAGAATGACACTACCTTCTTTGAAGCCAGGCTGATGGGCAGTATTTACTGATCCATAATGACTTTTACCTGTGAAGAAAGAGGAGACTGACCAGCCTCTTGTTCCTGGTCTTTCTTTCAGTTGTTTTTTAAATATTCAACAGTTGGTAACTCTGTAAGCCATTGGAATGTCCCCAGTTTTCTGATGACTGTTAGATATCACCTTGAGGGAATTGAAAACCTCTTCTGAGAATTTCTTCATGACATTTGTTAGTTACTTTCTCTGGCACCCTTGGTCCAAAAATGCTTACTTTTTATGCTAGTGACTCTTATCCACCCTTATAGGAGATGGCAGCATTTTATTATATTGAGTCTATGCCATTCATGCAATGTCCTTCACTTACCATGGCTGTGGAGCCAAGTTTTCCAGCCTGCAAGTTTTTTGATTTGTTCATTTGAAAATCTAGTTCACAGCCTTCAGAAAGGCTGATCCCCGTTTCTAATTCTGGGTTAAATATGTAAGATTATTCAGGAGCTCGTTGAGTACAAAATGACCAGGAAGGGAGATAAACCATGCTTTCTGCTGAGTTTTGAACAGCCGTGGTCAGGAGTGCTTAGCAGGTAGCTTGTCTTCAAAGAGAAGCACCAGGTTTCATCTGCAGCATTGCTGTTGTGTTCAGAAGGTAGCTTGGCTGCCTTCAAGGTTTTCTCTCACCTGACACG
Source organism: Chloroceryle aenea (assembly GCA_013399075.1). NCBI lineage: Eukaryota > Metazoa > Chordata > Aves > Coraciiformes > Cerylidae > Chloroceryle > Chloroceryle aenea. The sequence continues at coordinate 129,304 of VWZY01008970.1, forward strand.
CTAAATTGGATATTTTCAAGTGAAACTAAAACCTTCCTTGTACTTGGCTTTTTTGAAAGGCTGCCGGGCAGGATGGTGAGGTGAAAAAGCTGTCAGAGGACAGCTAGGAAATACTGTAGACCATTTAGAGTTGATTTTGATAATTATAGATACATGGTCATAAAACAAAAAATAACAGCAACAATCATAAACACGCTCATTTAAGTTTTACTGTAACATAGTCAGGGACCCACAGTAATGAGAGCCACAGCATATTGTATTGCTTTGCAGTAACAAACTGCTTTGGGATCATTTTATGCTCTTGTAAAAGTAAACATCTGTAAATGACAATCTAGGATGACAGACAGAAGCAGCGAGCATTAGAGCGATGACTGACTCTACACATCTTGTTGCTTATAAATCGATGGTGTTAAATTAATCTCAGTTCATACTGGGGGACAAGAACATAAATAGGCATAATAAAATTCCTAAATGCAAAAAGCAGGGTTGATAACAGCCCAATGAGAACGAGGCCATGTATCTGTTTGGTGTGAGTCTGCATATTTCTGGTCACTCACATGTAGCAGAGAAGGTTTGGGTTTTGCCAAACACGTACTAACCTTTATCAAAACCACTTTGAGGCCATTTACTCTAAGTGCTAATATTTCATATTTTCCAGAGGGTCTAGAGGCATATACGCCAAGAGCCCAACAGTATTGCAGACTGTTTTCATCCAAACAGAAAAATGTGGCAGTTACATACAGATACCCCCACCCTTGTACATATAGACAAGTACAGCTACTTCATTTTTTCCATACAGAGATGTCCGATGTCGTTTGGCATTCAGTGAAAGAGCAGATCAGTCTCATTTTTCGTGATGTGATACTGCTTCCTCTGGTTTGTTTACATTCATTCATTTTAATTTTCCTCTCTGAGTTATGCCAAGCAGAATCTTTTTCACCATCTGTATATAGTCTTTCATATATACTCATGATATTATTTCTGTCACCATAAATAGCACTTGTGATTATACTTACCCACAGTATAACTGGCTTTGACTCTGATTGTTTCCATAATCAGTCTCAGTGTTTATGTCACAAGTATTATGTCAATTTTAAGAAGAGTTTATCCCAGGCATTTGGTCACTAACACAATCGACTTCTTTGTGGGTGGGCAGCTTTATTATGTCTCTAATATGGTGAGCCTCAAAATAACTGATGTCCCAAGAAGTGTCGGTTAGACATAGAGTGGGATGGCTTCACCACTTACCTGTCTCACACCCTTTCTGTTTTAAGCTGAGCAACAAGAGGAAAAGAGATCAATAAAACCCTGCCAGTTTTGTGCACTAGAAGAAATAATAGTGGCAAGTAGGAGGCAGAAAAGAGACAGCCTGGCTGCGTATCAAAATGTAAGGATCAAATGTATCCTAAATATGTTCAGCACTAGTTACCCTGAAACTTTCCAAAGAATTACTAGGTGTTTTTCCATATATTTTTCAATCAGGATTTATTACGGGAGCAACCCTCACTCTGTGTGAACACCACAAGGATACAGCTGCCTCTGCTCCCCTTTACCAGGTCCCAGAGCTGGAAGATGTAGGGAAATCTCCCAGAATAACTGCAGCTCCTTTCAGTTCTTTATTTAAGGTGTTGCATTATTCAGAGAGAGTCCAGACTTTCCACGGTGATGAAGATCCAATAAGCAGTTTTTACATTTTGAGAAGATATCTTTGCAATCAGAACCACTGTCTCTTCTGTCTGTATAATCTGTTTCTCTTTGTGGTCACTGTGGTACATTTTTTTCTGGCACTGAGCGTTCTCCTCACCTACTGTTCAGAGCTGTCTTTCAATCTGAGGGTTTCAACAGAACAGAGTAAGTCAAGAGGGAAGTCTGGTACATGAGGAAACCTCACTGGAGGGGAAAATAGCCTGTGGTCAAACAAATATTGCCTGAATTTGCACACCACACTCCATTCATTCAGGTTCAGATTTGGGGTTGAATCAATAACTAACATGCTTGTTCTGGTTATTTTGCATGTCAGAAGGTGACTGGACATGTAAAATAACCACAACTGGCAAATTAATTATTGATTGTGGTGCAGCCTTCAAGTAAATGCAGAATTAAACATTTATTCTGATCAATAAATGATGTGACAGTTGTGGCCATTCCCTACGACAAGTTGTATCTCCATATGTCTGTGTCCAGATGAGGTTGCCTGAGTGCAGAGCTGTGGGGAGATGTGCTGGTAGCTAGGACCAGGGAGAACATCCTTCCTGTGGCATGGGCAGGGTTTTTTTGAGGTGCCTCCTCATTGCCTCCTGCCGTTGGGGAAGCTGAATTTCTTTAAAGAGCGTGTGTAGCAGACGGGGGAAAGAGCTGGATTTAATTTCTTATTGCTGCCTCCACCTTCCCCGTATGATTCCCTCCCTCAGAAAAAAAGTTACCATTTTTTGTCTCATGTTTCTTAAGGCCCTCCTTGAGTGTTTCTCTTGCTGTAGCATTCCATTTCATCAGCACAGTGTTAAGAGACATTACTCTTAGCTTGAGATAATTGAAGGATAGGAGAGGTAAGGAAATTAGACTTGTTTTCCTCAAGAAACCAAATAAAATGAGGGAACCTGCTTCACTTGTTCAGTGCCACAATCAAGCACACAGCCCATGAATTTGAAGGTGAATATTGTGTGCACGCTGTCTACTTGAGGTATGAAATCCAGGGGAAGAAAGCTCTGCAGAAGTGGGCTTTGGATCAGGTTTTAGTTGCAAAGTAAATCTCATTTCTTTTATACAGTGCCTGGTGTACTCATGTTGCTTCAGTGGGAAAAAGAGTTTTCTGATGAATATTCCACTGATTTTGAATTCTATTGTGAAGCTAATTTATAGGTTTGTAAGTGTTTTGCACCTGCCTGGAGGAATGAAATACATATGATTTATGCATCTGGAGGGGGGAAAAAAAAAAGGAAAGAGAAGGCAACTGTCTGATCCTTCCCCAGCATGACAGCATATCATTCTGAGAAGAGAAGTAACTGTTCGAGGTTAATTTAGATCACATCAATCTGTATTACTTGACCTTTTCAGAATAAACAGAACCAAAAAGTGACTACACAAAAAAAGTCAATCTTAAAGCCAATTACACTAATAGCATCTGATGTGTAAATGGGTGTTTATTATTAAAAAAAAAAAAAGGCACTGCAATAAAGCTGAGGGGCATTTAAAGACAGGAGATGTCTAATTGTAGCATATCCAGTAATGAAATCACAGTCAGCCTAGTAGCTGATTAAGGTTAATTTGAATCACATCAATGTGGATTAACTTGGCCTTTGCAGAATGAACAGCACCTTTGTGCCAACATGATCAATTAGTCCCCTTAACTTCATACGTCTGCTTGGAAAGGTTAGATTTATTAGTTATCAGGATAACCACTTGGAGATTAAAATCTCAGGTTTGTGTCCTTATTTTTTTTTATTTCAGCATACCCTAAGGAAGGGAAAAAAAAAGAAACTTTTGACTCTCGGTGCAGTTTGATGTTTTATCTAATAAGCTTGAAAAGTCATGTTTATCCTAACATTAGATAAAAGCTGGAGACTGGACTTACAAGGGAATTGTGTAACAATGTCTGGAGAGCATTGACCCTCCTTATGCTCCCCTACCACTGTTGCAGCTGCTCAGTCCCAAATGCGTTGCTGCTGCAGCTCGTTTTGCAGGGAGGAATCTCTCCAGAAACAAGCATGCCAGGGCAAAATCTTTTTTTTGCCTTTACCCTTCTCCATCATCCCCCCATCCAATACATGTGGTTGTTAAAAAGATGGGAGACTGGGAATGAATGCTGGTAAAGACCCCTGACTGACCCCAGTGCCCACCCCGTGGGCTGTCTGTGGGCAGCTGTGGCCGTTGCTGTGGTGGTGTTTCCCAGGAAGCTGAAGGCTGGCTTGTTTCAGCTCTCCTGGAGATTCCCCGTCCGCAGGACACACCGTTGCATCTTCCTATGTTTTGCAGAGCTCTGCAGGAGAGGACACTGGATGTTGTGCAGGGGACTTTTCCAGCACAGAATGTCAGGCACTGTTTTCTCCACCTTCTATATACTGATACTACTTTCTACCCCCTAAGAATAAATATTCAGAGAACCCTGAGATCACAGTTACATAGGCTCACAGACATTCCTTGTTCAAGTCCATATACATTCAACTGACTCCAAGAAGAGTCGCTAGCAGCAGTGGTGATGAGTTCAACAAATACACTTGAGACCTGACAGCCTGTGGTGGATGTTCCCAACACGGTGGATGTTCCTGCAAGGATATTGATTGTGTTTCTCTTGTGAAAGACATCTTAGCACAGGTGCAGTGCTGCCTGAATGCAGCTGTATCTCTTTTCAAGCTGAAACACTCCCTGCACATCAGCACGCTGTGACACCGGGGCTCTTCAGCTCCCACAGAGCCAGGACAGCGGGGTGAGACCTGCACAGCTCTGCAGGAGGATGGACAAAGGGCCACGCTCTGCTCATGCAGGTCAGTGCAACTGGTTTTTATCATAGAGGAATAAAGCTTGTTATGACAAAAGGAATAGAGAAAGGAGATGTTTTGTGGACCCTGGAAAATACTAGTTGATGGAAGAAATTGGAAAAACCTGTCACTGATGAGCAAACCTGCTGAGCAGAGGTAGTGGGGAGCTGGGGTTTGGGATACAAAACCCCTGGAATTACACACTGATGGAAAATCATGAATAATTGCTTGAAGCTGAGGGAACTGTGACATGCAAAAGAAAGTGATAGCTGCAGGTAAATTAGAGTAATTATCTGGGGGTCAGCCTACGTGGGGAAATAGCGCTTTGAAAGGAAGACCGGCGGAGTGGGCCAGTCATCGGTTGTGTATTCCTTGCACAGCAGAAGGCATGGGATGGTCAGCTGAGCAGGAGGTGGCATTTTCTCCTCCTTTTCACAGCCACTCAAGCCGTTGTCTCTTGCACTTTCCCACCCATTTTCAAATCATGAAATAATCCTCTTGTAATGAAAACCATCACTTACATGGAAACTGAAAGGAAACGGTTGATTTTGGGGTTTATGGTTTCTTGTGAATAGTGTTTCATCTATTTTAAAATCCTGTTTATTATTGCAGTCATATCTAGAAGACCAATATGAAGCTGGAATCCCAATCTGCTGGAGAGATGTGCACATTTAGTGCAAGGATATTGTTCATGACTCTCTGGATGTTTGCTCTTCGCCCTGTCTCCCTTCCCAGCCATCTGTTCTGCTTCTCTCTGCTGCAAATCAGGCAAAGAGCTGGCGCCACTCATGCCACCAGCTTTCCTCCTACCAGCTGCAAGTGCTTTGCTGGCTACCAGTTGCTCATGGAAGAGGTGTGGGGACCGCCAGCAGTGGAGCATCATCAGTGGTGGCATTGCCATCAATGGACCTTTGCAGAATACTCTGAAATACTGTTATCCAGCCAGAGCTGCCAATCCACACTCTATCTGGAGCAACCCGAGCTGGAGAGGTGGCTTGTTAACTTGGTGGCATTTCTAGAAAGGAAAGTATATCACTCTGCGTCCGAGAGCATTCCTTGTTCCAAAGAATGGATGTACTGGAAGTCACCCATGTAAATGTATTGTATGTTCTTACCTGAATCACACTGACTCCTCTTGGATGATGCACAAACTTCAGTGTAAAGAGGGGCCTGCAAATCAACCCCATCAAGTTTGCTTTGAAAAGAAGCTGGTCAGACCATTCTCCTTTTGCCCGCCTTACTGTCTCGGGTAGTGCAGTGATTGCCTGGAAGAAGAAACAAGTTGATTCAGCACCACACAATTTGTTGATGTTGTCCAACTGAGTTCTCTAAGGCAAAAATTTTGGAATAAATTATTCTTTCTTTTCTGTGTGTAATGCATTTTGCTGCTACTGCCATCACCTCTTCTCAGTGCAGTCCAACAGACTTGTGTGCTGTGTCTGTGAAATCTCAGATTGCTGTTTGGGCACAAACCTACAGAGTCAACAAATGACTTAAACATTCCAGTGGTACAACCAAAACCTGTGAAATCAGCCAAGTATTATTCCCTCACATCTGATAGTACTTGAAATATGAACTACACTAAACAATTGGCTCTTTTATGCCAAACCAAAAAAACAAGGTGAAAGAACTTAAAGCCAGGCAGTGAGAAAAAAGTCTAAGACACTCAGGAGTGGACTCACAGGAACAACTGCAAAACCCCCTGCACTTCAAGGAAGCTGGCTGTAAACTAGTTTCACACAGGTAATCCATACATGTTGTCTTTTTAGTAAGTTTGCTATTTTGTAGATGTATTTGTACATAATGCATTTCACAGGTAGTCTAGCAGTTACCTGTGTTCATATATACAGACAAAACCAGTAATTCATATTTCAGGGCTATATTCCTTATGTCAATACTCTGATGCCTAGCAAAAAGAAATGCATATTTTGCAATGGCTTTCACAGTAGGCTTTGGCCCCCTTCATCTCCTCTGCTATAGTTTTTTCTTCTGTGAGCAATCTAAACTGGCCTTCAACAGGGGCCTGATATGGCCTAAAGCTTATCCTGAAACATTAACAAAAGGGAGATTAGTGCAGAACAACTCTGAGAACTCTGATTTTTCCTTTTATGTGCTACACTGGTTAGCCTGTGTTATTAAATGAAGCAAGCAATGGCTGACAAACTACCCTGAAGTCTTTTTAACTCTGTTGCCTGTCAGCTTGCTGCTTAGAGGAAGAACCCCAAACCCAAAACAACAACAATAAAAATCCTACAGTTTGCTTTCATAACAGGCTCAGGTCTTAAAAAGCTTTTGATTAAATTGAATATTTTAATATTGCAGTGCTTTTCCTTTACAAGTCAGAGTTTTTATAGTTTCTGGAAAGGCAAAGCAAATATTCCAGAGGGTGAAGAGTGAGAATGCCATGGGTGAACACTCGCAGTCATTGCCAGCTGATAAAAGTTAGACCACGCTGCTTCAATCTGCTATCAAAGCTTAGACAGAGACTAGAGGCAGAGTGATGGGTTTCCATGGCAACCCCCATCTCCTGCCCCATCCCACACTAGTTCTGCTCTTTTCAGCTGCGTCCGAGCCCAGGGATGATCAGCTCCTTCCTTCAGAAGGGTGTGCACGCAATAAGAGGATTTGTCGTGAAGGTGGGGAGAACGTACAAGAGGCAGACAATTCTGAGGAGAAAAACTGTGGCAGCCTGATCAGGCCGATAAGCAGGGCTGCCCTGGCACCCAGCCCTCCTGGCTACGGTGCTAGGAGCCCTGCACCCATGGCACGGGCACCCTCCTCTGCCCCGCTCTCACCCCCACTTCACCTACATTGGCTCCAAAGTAGCTACCACATTGTCTCTTGCTTCCTTGGGCTTTTGCCATCTTTCTTCCAGGCTGATGTACTTTCCTTTGACTCGCATTTAGTGGAGGAGTGTTCTGGGGCAGCGAGCATGTTCCTTGGTCAGAAATCTGCAGAGTGTGTAACCCAGCGTGGTCCTGAGCCGCAGTCAAGCTGAAGGGCCCTGGTGCTGCACGTGGCAGTGCCAGGCCCCTGCTTCTAGAGCAGTGATCGTGGGGTTGCAGCTTTCCCTCACTGCCAGTTGTGCTCATTAAAATTAAGTCTTTCCAACACGGTCATCACCCTGGGTGAAGCAGTGAATGTGCATATCTTCATATATCTTATAGGTAGGTATGTTGGTGCATTGTTGAGGTGGTACAAAACACAGATCTTTTATTCTTGATATCAATGAAAGCCTCAGAGCGTAGATAAATTTTTCACTTTCTATTTTAATAAAAATGAATAGCAAAGACAACCACCACCATCATATTTTTGTCCATATGAGATTATAATCCTCAGAAATTTCCCCTTGGATTTGTCTGCAGGACTAACAGAGTAGCGCCGGACAGCTGCCACGATCGCACAGCTCGGGCAGTACTGCTGATGTTCTTATTGCTGGTGTCTTTCACTCCTTCTGAACTCCCCACGACCCACATATGTCTCCTTACCCTTCACTGGTTGAATCAACAATTATATTGTGTTGATGAACTCCAGGAAGAGGGGAATGCATATCTGCATTTGCTTTTAAGTCGCAGAGTTGTCTGAATACAGAAGAAGCCCGTGGCAATTTATGCCCCGCTGAAATACAGTTATCTTAACTGATATATGGGGATTACCATAATATTTCCTATTAAGTCTGTGTGATTTTCCTTCCATTTCCATAGATAAAAAATGGTAATACATTATCACTGGTGACATTGCAGACGCTGACTGTCGCTGTGAAAATAAAAATCTAGCTGTATACATAAATAATGTTAAGATTGCTGCTGTTATGTGATGCTGATCGAACTGTTCAGTCTTAGTGGTCCAAGGTTATGCTGAATATATTGAACCTTCTAGAAAATTTACTTTACAGATGCTCCTAGTTGAAAATACCCTAACTAGCTGTTCCAAATTCAGAAGTTCACCGGACATTATTATCATTAATAGTTCTAAACCAGCCATGAATCAAAATACAGACGGCCAATACGCTACGGTGTCCCTCTAGCTTTTTAATTCACACAGAGTGATAAATACACTGCATTAGGCTGGTGCTCAATCACTGTTCATTTTCCTCTATTTCCTCAGCACATAACAAAATTCATTATGTGATAAATTTGTTACCACTTTTCTTTCTACAATACAAAACCAACACCAGAGATGTTGCTCAATTTGATTACAATGTTTTCCAACACTCAAAGTGTTGATTCCTTTTCTTTAAAAATTGCAACTTCCTGACTGCTGGTCCCTGAACTATGCTACGGTTTCACTTCTGGTCTCCCATTCCTTTTACTTGGTGTCCTAAAGCTATCTCATCCCACCTCTTCAGCTGAATTATGCTTTTCCACTTAGTTCATTGAAGAATGATGCTTACAGCCAGTCGATGTGTTTTCTGAATTTCTCTCAAATTATGTAAGTGCACAACCCCATTCTATCTCCTCCAGAATAAAAAAATGCCAAAATTCAGAAAGGAAAAAAAAGCTATTTTTTTTCTGCCTGAAATGATGCTTTCCTTTTTTAATGACCTGTGCATTCAGACACTGACTCTGAGTCTATAAATGAATGAAAATTAACACAAGGAAGGGGTTTTTGCATGTTGTTGCAGTGGTTTTCAAAAATAATTTTAATAGTACAGTGGCTGTTAACTTCTGGTGCTGTTATGTTATGCAGAGCTGATGATACAGAGGTGACACTATAGATCATCTCTGTACAAAAAAAAAAAGTATCCAGGCATCCCCAGTTACAGCAAATCCAACATAACGACAAAGAAAAAAACCAACCAAGAAAGAGTTCTTAATGGATTGAGGCATAGGAAAGTATCCTACATTTTTTGTCTCTTTTCCTTATAGATGACACATCTGTTTTCAATACCAAACCATTTCCTCCAAAGACTGTTTCTTGGGTGCCTCGTGTACATTCCCAAAGCAACCTGGCCTTGTCAGACTTGCCGTGCCCTGGAGGGCATTCTGTCCACGCAGGCTTTCCTGGGGTACTGCACTGGCACGGAGATTCTCACTGGTAAAATAGAAACCTTCCTCTTTGGCCAAAGTAGGAGATTTTATGCTCAAGTGCTACTTGAACATGGTAAGCGAGAAAATAACGCGCTTGTGTGATGCTCAGAAGCAAACAGCCACCTCTGGAGCTGGGATCCGAGAGGGATTACTGAAGTTGGGTGAAGAGTCTGAAATTGAACTGCAACCAATTAAAGTTGAACAGTAGTTTTGTAGCGATAGACTTCTTCCTCACAGATGTGTATGCTGGGTAGCTTTTATTGCATCGGTTTTACAGTATCACCTACTGCATTGTGTCAAAATGATGTTACACGTTGAATGAAGGTAGTGAGTGCCAAGAAGAGAAAGAAAGGGAAGGAAATCCTATTTTCTAAATGCAATTTCTGCTTCTTCAGAGCAAATTTGAGCATGAGGACTTGGTCTGATAAGAAATAACATATTTAAAGTATAGAACTAGACATTAAGTAACTAGAGAATTGTACAACCCCAGTTTGGAGTCAGAGTAGAAGAGCAATTGGCAGGATTCAGGAATTCCCCAGTCAAACATTTCTTCTCCACTTACTTGCCAAAGTGACAGGAATTTATCATTATCCTGCTGCTCATCACTTGGCCTGCTTATGGAAAGTGTTTAAAGATGGCAGTGAAAAGGAACCTAATATTTGAAAAAGGTGAGGCTCAGTATTATCTAAGGAATACTTCAGTAGCTGTTGAAGCTTAAATACTTCATTCTAAATTAACAAATTATAAAAATACTATAAAAGATGTGTTTGTAATGAAGTAGACTACTCGTGTCTGATGGTATAGCCTATGTAATTGCATTCTTTTATCTAAGAGATGTTGCTTATTTTATTTCTTTATCAACAGCCTACCTTGCATTTTCTAATGCTGAGGAAGGTCCCTTCCAAAGAAGAGTAAGAGTACAGATTAAGCTACATGAAAAAATCCTATTTTTTTCTCGTGATTTTATTTTCTGATGTCTGTTTGCTCGCTTACTCAGTTGTCTTTTGTGGTTTATTTGTAAAAGAATAGTGATGTAATCACATACTGTTAAACAGGCACATCGTACAGCCACGTGACCCTGTGTTAAAAATATTGCTTCAAATTATTTGAGTTTAATTATTGAATAGAGATAAGCAAAGGGTGGCAGTGCCACGCAAAGTGGAAGACCTTTAAACTTGTGTGGAAAGAAGCGAGACTCAAAGAAAACCTCAGAGCAACTGAGGAGCTCTCTCATTGTCTCCCTTGTCTCCAACCTCTTCCCCAAAAGAGGGGTACACGGGAGCAATCCCTTCCTAGCAAAATGTTTATGGAAGCAATAAATAAACCAGAGGGGGATTAGAAACCTTTTCCCATTATAGTTTTATGGAAACCAAAATATTTACGATGAAAGTGAGCAACACTTATTTCATGAAAATTCCCCTGTGCTTTTTTATAGCATATGAACTTACACATTGGTTTAATCAAACCACGAGCAATACCTAGTGAATTAGGTGTTGTAAAAGTTTTAATTTTAAAGAGCTGAATGCAACCCCCAACAAAAAGCTGAGTTTGAAAATACATGATGTATTGTCAGGTGTAAGAACATGTGATGAATGTGTAATATGTATAGTGAATGCATAAGAACACCACGTCCCCCCAAGCCATCTACACTTGCTTCAAGAAAATAAATCTTGTTTAATTAAACAAACACTAGAATGTGGCAATAACAAGTTGCACAAAGCAAAAGATGGAACACAAATGAAGGCAATTGCTGATGTACAGCAAAATTAACGAGGTTGGGTTTCCTCCTGCCCGCTGAGGAATCATTTGGCTGAGGTGTGCTGGAGGGGGCAGGGGGTGGCTGCCTGCAGAGTCAGTGCCCACCTGGAGGGGCCAGAGGGCAAGGGCTGGCCTGTGGCTGTGAGGTTTCAGCAGAGGGTGACAGAAATCTCTAATGCCGTGGAAGTTCCTGAACAGGATTATGGGGATGACTTGGAGAGCTGTAGTAACTGGCTTTGGTGTTTATAAAATTGCTGCTGGTGGGATTACAAGGTATGAAGGCATAAAAGGAGGCAATGGAACTGCTGTCCATCTGGCTGATTTTATGGGGAAGGAGTTGTGTCAAAGGAATTCTTTCTTTATTTTAATGAAACTACCTTTTCTTTGAAAGTAACTGCACTGGCTAATTGAATATGGTACATGAGTTTATTATTCAAAACACATCTTACTTTGAAAACCAAACAATTGAAAACCTACCAATCCTATGCACAGTCAACTTTATTATCATAAAGCACTTCCAGCTGCAGCTGAGAGGGCTCTTTACCTACACCTGCTTGCAGTGGCTCATTGCAGGTTGATAGGGGCACCTGGGAGCTTGGGAGGGGTGTGTGCCAGAGGAAAGAGCCAGAAAGAACCCGCCTGAAAAGGAAAGAGGCAGTGAGATTAAGGGGGTTTATCCTGTGGGCTTGGGGAGGTGATTGGGTGTTTGTTTTGCTTGTTTTTTTAAATTCAGGCTCTTTCTAAAGTAGAGTACATGGAAAATGGAAATGAAGCTGTTCTGTGATGGAGGCCCTGAGACACTTTTCTTCTGATTAGGAGTCCTCTCGAGATCCCAAGATGGTGGAATTGTTAAAAGAAGATTGATGTGAGAGGCTGGTGGCCACACGTGGGGCTGTGACTGAGCAGAAGGCCTTGGGTAAGTTTGGTGGATGTGCATTTTAACTCGGCTTTGAGATAATATTTCATCTGAGGGGGGCAAGGTGCTCTCTCATTGTGTCTCTGGAGAGCAGGGAGTGAGATCCTTAGTGTGGCTGAGGTGGGGCCTGCTGTAGTAGCTCGATGAATTTGATCAAATGTGACTTCTGGTGCAAGAAGTCAAAACGAGGAACCGTTCTTGTATGACTGTAGGTATCTTCAGTGTATTTTAGTGGTGACCTCTTCCTGACCTGATGCTGTTCATTATTTTCACAGAATGCAATAATTGCTGTGAGCCCTTGCAAAGGGAGCTGAGGTGATGTAGTGCAGTGATGATCTAAGTGAATTAGATGGGACTTTTTTAGATGACCTTATTTGAAAATCTGTTTAAGTGCTGCCAAATATTAAGCTTGATGTATAGGAATAAAAAAAACCAGACTATGTTTTTGAGAGAGTTCCCTGGCCTCAAATAAAGGTGCTTTGGAGAAGATCTTGATTAGCATGTTTGAGTACCTGATGTGACTCTTTGACTAAGGCAGTGTTTATGCTTGGTTACTGAAAACTAGGGAAATGGAGCAGTAGTGAAGAAATGCAAATTGTAGTGAAAGCAGAGTCAGTTGTTAATGCTAATTAAAAGCAAAAGGTACTGGAACATAAGAAAGAAGTGAAAGTGGAATTGCAAGGATACTTGTGACCTAGAATACAAATGTAGCAGCAACACCAACTAGTATCTTCACATGAAAATTCACTTGCAATTTGATAGTTGCTTGATACTACCTATTTTGCTGTTTGTTACCAGGCTTTGTGCTGGTTTTTTGTTGGGTTTTGGTTTTTTTTTATCCCTAAAAGTGTGTGTACTTCAGGTGTTTAGTTTTTCCTCTTAAAACACTTATACTATGTGCCTATGTATGGTCTTGTGACTGATGTACATCCATCCCTACAGTATATGAGCCTGGAACTTGAGAGTATTTAGTTACGGAGTAGCACTAAACAAATTGAGAGATAATTTGGAAGCTTGTTTAATAACTTTCTATAATTATTAAGTTCCTTTAGAGGAAGTAGACTCACTTCAGTTCAGTTGGGTCAGCTTGACGTGCAGGCCTCTGAATTCCAGATTCTAACCAGTTTAATGTGGACACAGGAGCATGGAGCCTGGAGTTAGATTTTAATGCAGTCTGGAACACGCACCTAACTCTTGAGGAGTACTGTTTGCCTAAAAAGATGCAACATAGATTCAGTGAATGTTTGCTGTTGTAGTCCTGCCATATATATATTATTCTCTCACAAAAAAACCCCACCATAAATTAGACAGTACTGTTTCAAAAATGAAATAATAGTTTTATGTAGGGAGAAAAAAGGCTGACTCGAGGTAAATTTTTCTTGCTGTATGAAGAACTAAATTATTATAAATGGAATACAAATTGGAACTGCACTGAGTTTTATACCTTAGCCAGCATGTTCTCACTCTTTTAGCCAGAAAGGCTTGCAGCGTGTGTGTACTACTGGAGAGCAACCATTACAGTTGGGAAGGGGATAAGTGGGCACTTCATTTTGTTTTATGTTCAGTAGTCCACAGCATGATTTCTAGATGCTGTTGGTTATGCTGAAAATCACTTACTCCTTCTCATCTACCTCTCCTTAAGAGAAGGATAAATGTTCAAAGAGTAGAACACTTTACTGAGATGTGTCTGAAGTTGGCTCAACATATCAGAGTAGCTGCATCAGTTTAAATCTACTCTTTAAAGTATGACTCTTCCTGCTCACTGAAGAAATAAACATTATGTGGCTCTCCCAAGGGAGGTGTTTTAGTGTCAAAAAACTGTGTAAGGGTGTTTTTGGTATCTGCTTGAGAGCAGGTTAAACACAAATATGGGTGCTTGATGCTCTATTAGATGCTCCATTTGCTTTCCCTCAGCCTCCCCTCATGTAAGATAATTGTGTATTGTCAGCCTCACAACCTCTGATCCTGTTGACAATGATAATCATGAAGGTGTGAAAGTGACCTGTGCTTTCCCTTGGAAGCTGAGGGAATCAGGAGCAGACCTGCAGCCCAGGGTGAAGTCCAGCTGAGAATGCTGGGGGTTAATGAGGGGGGATGTTTGCTGGACAACCTGGCTGAACTGTATCCCTGCCCCATTACAAAAGGGAGAAGATAATTGGGATGCTTTCCAACAGGGTGAAGAGACCAGATAATTACTGTTATGCATTTTCTCAGCTGCTTAACTGATTACTTTATGGTTCAAAATCTGTTCTTTTATGTAGACCATTTTTATCAGGTTCACAACCAGAAGTATAGTCCATGCTCTTGTAGTTCTTTACATTACAATCTGTGTCTTCAGCTTGAGGGGCCTTCCACCATCCATCTCAAAGGTTCAGCTGTGTTTCCAGAAAAATGTTGCCAGAAATACGTTTGTGAAAGATCTCTTCTAAGTTTAAAGCCTTTCTTTTTGTTCTTTGACTGGAATTGGAGAGGGGGAAAGGAAACAATTAAGTAGGCCCAGTGTGCAAATGCATCCAAGGGTGTAGAGCACACCATTTTGTGCACATATGAAAAATACTTGTGCTCGGGAGAGAGCATCCCCACTGAGCAAACTAAAGAATTGCTGTAGAAGAACAGTACAACATTTGTATTTTCTCCTGCAGTGTAGCTACAGTGGTGGGAGGGAAAGCTGAGGTGCAGTGAGCATCGAGTTCGTGGTGTTTATTATGGGTTCCTCAGCAGTATCTAGCTCATGCCAGGGGTATGCTTCTGAGTGTTCTTGGATTAACAGAAGGGAATGCTACAGCTGAAAGCTTTTAATGTGGATTGTCACAATAGGCCATGTAACGATGGACACCTCACACTTCTGTTAAGGTTCCTGACCATAAGGGTATTTTAATTGCTGCTTAACCAGTTTGCTCCAAAGGCAGAAGTCCGGTGATTTCTTGAAGAAATCCAAACACAGGATTTCAGAGTGACTCGGGAGTGCTCTTGTACATGTATAGCAAGTCATTTGGTGTGCTTTGGAAATCGGGACCTTAACATATATGGCTTGTACTGCTTTAGTTTAATGGGCTGTCAACTGTCCAAGCAGATCCAGTACAAAGGCAGACATGCCTTTGATCTTCAAAGAACATAATGAAAAGAGTGAATATATTTAGTTATTAGCTAGGAGGTACAAAACAAGTGAAGAAAGAAACAGTACTTTTTTCTGTCTTGAATTAGACACAGGGATGGCTAAAATGTTCACTAAAACATCTGCATAGTTATTGAGGAATTTACTGAACATTAAGTGCCATTTGTGTCCATTTAATAAACACAGTCACATAAATTCATCATTTGCTCAGTCTTTTTAAAATTCCCTACATTTAAAAAATGCATTTGTATAACCTTTGGTTTGTGGCAGGTCTGAATTGAATAAGTTTGAGTCTGAGAGGACAATGGTCGGAGTTTCTTTTTATTCCTAGAGGAACGTGTCAATAGGAGCTCCATGTGTACAGATCACTTGTGTTTAATAATTGTCAGTTATTTTAAACAAATAGATTTAATATTTGGTTTACCTTCCTGTAAACTGACAACCTGCTTAGTAGTCTCAGAGCCCAGATCTGTGAAGCCATTAAAGGTTATTGCATACCTAGGTGATAGCAATAGCTTTTAATATACAAACATGCTCTGTTGCTTGTATGTGAACAACGATGTGGCAACAACACTACAGAAACTGTGGCAGTTCTTGTTTGGCTTTCCAGAAGAGAATATGGCTCTGTCACCCGTGGCAGTCTTCAAGATCAGTGTTGTATCAAGTGGCGTGAGTGCACTGCCCACTTTCCTCCTCCCAGCACTAAAACTGGTACTAGAGGAAAAGATCAGACTCCTGCAGTCCTGGCATCTTCCAGAAGTAGGGTACCTGTTAACCTCAAAACTATTTGAGTTGTTTCTTTACCCAATCTGCCTCTCCTTTTAGAGGTTCTCAAATGATTGACCTGAAGAACAGCTGCCCTGAGCACTGGTGGTGTTGGTAATATGGATGATGGATCACTTCAGTTTCATGGCCAAATTGCTTATCCAGGCATGAAGAAAAAGAAAATGCTCATTTCTTCTCCTCCCCCTCCCCTTTCTAGCCTATTTCTGCTATTCAGACTTTAATTTACCCTCTGGATTAAATTATTCACTTGGAGCCACTTTGTACGTTGTGTTACTTTGTTTAAGCTTTATTTTTGCAAAATTTTCAAGGAGGAGGAATGCCAGCATTGTTCTGTTTTAGCTGGAATGCTGTATACTGTGCATGTACTGCAGATACGTGGATCACTACACTGAAGTATTTTTAAACACCTCATCAAGTTTGAGCAAACTCAGGTTAGATGCTTGGGGAAAGGTGGGGAACAACACCTGCCAGTTTGTGACAGAGCCATGAGTTTTCATCCTGAAGACTGACCTTTAACATCCAGTGCACTGTACCTTAGACAATACCATGATGCTAAGGGGTTTTTTAGGCCTAATTTTCTTTGGACTGAGGGAGTAGCAATGCTCTTTGCCTGGAGGGAGGAAGTTATGACTTCTTCAGGCAGTGCAAACTGTTATTTGCAACGCTGTTAAACTTGATAAACAGCGTGATCCAGTCGTGTGGTGTCTTGCAGGGTGGTCCACTTCTAGGATCTCAAAGGAGTCATTGTAGGTCTTGACCAACAGTCCTGGAGGAGTAGTGGTGTAGTACTGGTTGTATTTTCTTAAATATAAATATTTACAATGAGGTAGTCTCTGTGGTGATATTACCACACTGTGATTAGCTAATTAAAAAAAAAAAATAACTAGGCAGTGGAATAGAGGGAAGAGTGAAGAGGGGTTTTTGTGCTTGTGTGCTTTTTTTTTTGCCCCCCCCCCCTTTTTTTTTTCTTTAGAATGAGCACTTGTGTGTTTGAGCAGAGGTCTCAGAATTGCCATCAAGTCACCCTCGGTTTCTGGAGAAATATTAGAAGAGTTTAAGCCCTAAGAAGGTAACGTGGAGTTGCTGAGATTAAGTTATGCCAAGTCAATCTAATTTCCTTCTATGCTTGGGTGATGAGCCCTGCAGACCAAAGACAAGCTGTGAAGTTTAGAGTACTTGTGTGATACACTCATAAGCAAATTAGGGTAACTATGTCTAGGTGAGTTCAAAACTAATTAGGATCAGTCCAGTTTGAGAGTATTTATCTGTCCAAGTTGAAGATGCATAGGGTGTGGTTTTCTCTGGTCTCTCCTAAATTCAATTCTGCTCCATAGTTTCCATTAATAATTTGTAGATTGGAAAAATCACCAATTTACTGGATGCTGCTGTTTAGGAAGAATGGCAGGTGCAGGCAGGAATAGCTGAAGTGCAGGAGTGTACCAAAAGGAATATTATGTGATCTGACAACAATTTAGGTATAAGGTAGTTCCAGCTGAGTTTCTGCTGCACAAGTGCAAGTATGAATAACCAGTGAGGTAGAAGATCTGCAGGAAAGAACAGTGGGCCACAGGCTGAGCATAACAGTCATCTTGATAAATGTCTTTGTAAAATGTAAACCTCTGACTGGAAGCAGTGAGCAGGATGCCATCCATCTTTCAAGTAATACTTCTTGTCTGCTCAGACCTGGCAAGCTCTTGCACAGAACAGTCTGTTCAGGTTTGGGCAGCGTGCTTTAGCTGAATTCTGGCTATTGAAACCACTTACTGTTTACTTTTTCCTCCTTTCTCCTTTTCCTCTCTTTCCTTGTGCCTACTCATATGCAAAACCCAGGGCTTCTGCTGAGTCTAGAGAAAGTGAGACTTGGATGACAGTCGTACTCTTCCTCTCGAATAACTTTCTCCTCTGTACTGGGAGTAGTAGTAGTTTATATCAGCTAGGCTTTGGGAAGCCTATTTTTCTGAAATACATCTCAAAGCACTGCTTGGAAAAGAGATCCTTGAATGCATTTGTTCAAAATGTTTTGTAAGAAAACACAAGCAAGGGCTTTTTGGGGGGTGTGCGTGTGTGTGTGTGTCCCTCCATTATGAGCTCCAGTTCATGTAATTTAATGGCACTGAAAGGCTCTGAGACAATACCACTGGAATTTGGCTACTGAGTGGATGTTTGCACACTTCATACAGTTACTGAAGCATGCAAACCTGCTTTAGTGTGCCGAGTCAGACTGTGTGTGTATGTCCAGCTTCTAGATCTGCAGCTCTATGGCAAGGCTTTCAGCAAATGTATCCTCAATTAACATGTCCTGTACTGGGCAAGATATCCAGTAGATCATAACCTGTCTACAGCTGCACTTCCTTCAGCAAATCTCTTGCTCATATAAATTCTTTTAAAGCAGGTGGTGTGTGTACTTGTGGCACTTTATCAGATATAAAGTATCCAATGTCATTATCTAATGTCAAGTTTCAAGACTGCTTCAGCACATCTCTCAGTGTGAACAAACAACCCCCTCTCCCCAAAAGAGAGGGGGAAACAACCAAACAAAATAACTACACAAAGCACAAAACCACAAAAAAACCCAAGCCACCACACACACCAAAAAAGCTCAAAACAACAACAACAAAAAAAAACACCCCAAAACCAACCAACCAAAAGAAGCAGGAAAACTCAAAAGCCCTGTAAAATGTGATGGAGAAATAATGTAAAGTTGACAGCTGAGTCTTTCATTCACGTTTGGGAAATGTATGGAGAAATAGGATTGCTGGCAATGGTGGAAATGTCGAATGAGCAAAGGAGGGAGGATGGGGAGTCAGGTTTAAGAGACACTTTCTCCTTGGCCTCATGCGTGACACAGCTCTGCTTTCTCTGCTCTTTTTCTTGTATCTGTGGTTTCCTCACTAAATTTATGTGATGGATCTGGATCAGTGAAAGGCAAATCCTACAAGTAAGTGCTTTTAAGTATGAGGTTAAGGGCATTACAGACCAAATCCTCTCTTGAAACTAGTACAACTCCACTGACATCTGAAAGGCAACACTCATTTACATAAGCTATGCATCTGACCTTTTGTTCTTATGAAACTGTAGAATAATTTACAATTTAATATCATACATAGTTGTTTTTCAAACCAATTTAATTCTAAATGTTTCTGTGATAAAGATAACTTTGCTTTCAACTGTCATGAAAGGCCAGACTAAAGCAAAGTATAACATAATTAAAATGCATCAAAAATGCAGCTTGTTTATTAGGTAAATTCTGACTTTTCAAGTGTCCTTGAGTTTCTGAGTTGCCTCTGATCTTGCATCAAAAATTCTCCTTGTGCCTTCTCCAACACTCATTATCACTCATTAAGGGCTGAGATTTAGAAACTGGAAGTAAACGTCAGATCTCTGAAAAGCAGCAGAGTTTTGCTGTTAGAAATCGTTCTTTTCAGGCATCAGACTTAATTCAGGCTTTGAAAGAGGTCAGTTGTGAATGGACATCATGGACACAGGCAAGCTAGTTTCAATTACAGAAACATACACAAACCCCAAACCTGCTCATCTTCCGAAATTCAGCTTTCTATGGGATCCTCTCATCCCTGGGGAGAGCAACAGCGACGTTGTTTTGCGTGCTGTCACTTACAACTAAATCCTGTAAGCCTTAGAGGAAAAAATCCAGAAGGACAGTTATGTATTTCTAGTAAAATATATTTCACTGAAAGCAAACATGTAAGAAATGTCTCTAAGTTAATATTACTGCACTGTGAAAAATCCCTAGTCAGAAATAAGGGGAAAAAAAAAAAGCCTGGGATTAAAAATACATGGTCAATAGCTACTGAACCCAGAACTGAAAAGAAAAATTCCAGGGTATTTCTTCAACTGAAATTACAGCATCTCTGAGTATAATGGAGCTTAGTTGCATGCCAAACAGTACAAGTTACTTCTACTCTTTCATTTAGGTGTCAGTAGTAGTAAAGAATTTCTGTATTGCTCTAAAAATAATTCTGACTCGAATCTTTATTTGGAGATGAAGTGTATTTCTGGCGCCGTGAAACCATGAAAGTAGCACTCTGAACACTGCCCACGGTACAGCCAATGTACTGCAGCTCCGGGTGGTACCTCACACTCCTTTCCCATTTAAATCACTTGCTCTTCTCTGTGGAAGAAGAGCACAGAGTCGTGCAGCTGGTGTGCCCATGAGGTTGCCCTTTGGTGATCCCGTATGCTCCATGGTCCTTCCTCAAACTGTGTGTTAGCTGCTTCCTGCCAGGCTGCTACCAGGAGTGGGGGAAAGGGCCTTTGGTGGTCAGTCTTGATGTCTGAATGGACAGAGCCTTCGAGGGAGGGTGTCAGCAGAGCAGGTGGGTCCTGCTGAAGTTCTAAAATGATTATTATAATGAACAGATAGTAATTCCTAGCAGTACTTATGGATCTAAGACAGTCTTTGACAGGTTTAGTCACAGATAGGCTATAACCCTTCATTGAGCAACTCCATTCTGGTTCAGGGCTCTGGTTTGGCATGTCCTGCAAAAGTATATCCTTCCCATCTTCCTTTTGAGTAGCAAGTTGCAAGTATCAACCTGCAGCAGGCACTGTGGGTCCTTTGGGACCATACCCCTTTCTTCTTCCTGCCTTAGGTTCCCCCTTCTGTTAAAAGCCTGAATATCTCTCAAGCTAAATGCATTTCACCCTTTCTTGTGAAGAGTATTGGTCCCCTAATGGGTATTATATTAATTCTCTGTTGAGCATAAGGTCAACAAGAATCTCTTAGCTTCCTTTCAAAATGAGCATCCCTTATCACTGTGTGGGAGACAGACGAGTAATGGCTCCGAGCTGGTTGTGGCAGAAGAGGAAGGACAGGCTTCAGTCTGCTTAGCTGGGCCTGGTTTTGGTATGTTGGTTTCAACTCTGAATTTAATCTTGGGTAAATAGAAGAGGAAATTTAAAGACTAAGGAGGTTTAGACAGCCAACTCTTACAGCTCAAAGACTCCATTTTAGCATCAACTTCAAAGCTTTCAGAAGTTGTGGAAAGATCATCTTTTCACTTCTCCTGAGCATCACGTGTTCTACTCTGCCCTAGTGGGTTGGTTTTGGCAAGATGTCACTCGGAAGGAAAAGTGTCTTTAAGCTGATGCGTTGGAAAGCAAGAACTGGCATCCTTAAATGGTGAAAAAAATTAATTTAGAATATGTAAACATATATATGCTTAAAAGTTAAAGAAGCCTTTTTCCTTCCTTGATGAAAATGTCCCAGTTGTGAAAAGCAGTGTCTGCAATTCCATCTTGATCTAGGATTTTGAGTGCAAAAAGTTAGGCATTGTGCTTGAGAGGGGAAGAAAAAAACTATTTTTTTAAGAGGTTCCAGGCTACTCCCAAGCACTGTGTCTTGAGTATAAATGGACATAACATATTTTTTTTTTCCTGTTCGTTATTGATAGTTAGCTCCTGCATGCTCTACTTGTTGGACTTGTCTCAAATGTCATTCAAGGTATTTTCTCATTTATAACTGTTTTCTGAAGCTCCTTCAGTAATTCCAGTCTATTGCCTTTTAGCACTTACTGCCTACAAGCAGATGTAACATATTCAGGTCAGAGGAGTTTATTCAGTACAGAGTTGGGTTTTGAGTAAGAATGCTCAAGTGGGTAGCTTAATTTTAACTTGAGCTGCCAGAGCAGTAGAAAATCAGCTTCTTGGTGAGCGATGTTTTATTTTTTCCACTAAAATCTTTATTTCTAATTTAAAATTACCTCTAGGACCAAAATAATCTATCGCTGTTATATGGATAAACTCAACAAATGAATTTTCTATGTTTTAGCTTTCAAGGTATATAATCTTATGTAATTAATGCAGCCGACAGAAAGTATGGTAGCATGATTTACATATAGTAAGTGTTTAATTGACAATGATTAGAAGCAGTGACCTTCTGTGAAGTCCTTCAGAGTATGGACATGCAGCAAAATGGCTAAATGTGTATCATTTATGGAAACAATCTTGGATGGCATACTTGGGCTCCAGAAAAGATAGTCTTTCAGTGTGGTTAATTTTTACTTTTCTCACCTGAGGAAGTCTCTGAGTGAGCTGTTGATAATGTAGCTGCTGAGATGTGGTGCCACTCAGTTTTCCCTCTGCAGGATCTTCAGGGAAATGTAAATGTTGTTTGTTTTAAGGCAGGGGGGAACTCAAACCCAGCAAAGTTGCTGCTGCAGCAAAATTCTCTTCCCTTGCTTCAGTGAAACCTCTGTCAAGAGACCTGTAAAACAGGGAGGTGTGAGCCTAGGGTACTCTAGCTGCACCTCTCGGGTTCACTTCTTTACTCTTGTCCTTGTGTTGTTATTACCCTTATTCTTACTCCTTACTCTTCCTTGTATTTTTTTTAAGTAGAGCTGATTGATCAGTGTACTTAAGGATTTCCTTTTAAGACTACTTCTGGTTCAATAATCTTCCCATTAAATGGTAACTTCTGCCATTAGCCCTTGAAATAAACAACCAGGAGAAATGGAAATGCTTGTGTTTGGTGTTAAAACTGCCTGATGCTTTTCAACACAAGTGTTTCAGCTGCTGTTTTGCAACAGCAACTGTTTCAGTTCAAGCTGCTATGCCAGATAGGATTTCCCCTGCCCTTCTTGTCCTTTCTTGCTAAATAACAGGCAGAACACCTTTCTAAAAACAAAGCTGGAATAAGTCTGCTTTCATCTGGCTGAAAACTCTGCAGGGCTCTCGCATTACCCTGGCAGCCTCAGTTTGTCAGGAGACTCTGCTGGCAAGGCAGTTGGAGGGATTGGCTCAGGGGTTTTGCTCTTCTTCCATAGTAATTGTTGCAGTATTAAAAGCTATTGCCATAATTCAGGCAAATTCTACCTCAATAAGTCAAAGCTGACAGTTTGAAAATTTTGAATACTCTCAAAGAAGTCATCTCTGGAAAAGAAACCAGTGTCTCTCTTGCAATCCTTCCCTCCACAAAGTAATTCCTATTTTGGTCTTTCAGGAAGCTCGGTAAATTTCAGATTTACACAATAGAAGGAGTAACAAAATGATGAGAAGTTTACCTTTTTCTTTATCTCTTCAAAAATAAGATAACTTTATCTTAGCAGCAGTTAAAGCTACAGCTGTGCTTCAACAGTGAAAAGTAAATAAGTTAGTTTTATCTCATAAAATTGCGGTGTTCTTTGGTTGGGTTTGGTGTGGTGTTTTGTTTGTGTGTGGATTTTTTCTTTTTTTTTACCAGCATCCTGTTTCATTTGCTTTGGAGTCCTTTTTAAATAGAAACTGTGAAGAACTGCCAAGTTGGCTTTGGTTGTGAGTGATGACTACAGATAACTGGGTTATGATCTTAACTGAGAGAAACTGGAAACAGTGCTAACATCTTATGAATACCTACTGTTTAGTGGCTTTTCAGATACTTAAACCCCCAGCTATTTCTATTGAAAGCAAGCAATGAGCAAGAAGGAAATGTGGTGTAATCAAACATTTGTTACAAGCCATTCTTAAGAATCTGAAGCTTTGATGGATTAATACAAAACTAAAGCACCCTCTGTTTTAATACTATTAACAATCGATAGCTTGGGATTTAATATAACTGTATTTTAATAAACATAAAATAGTTAAAAGGGAAGGGATGATGAATTCTTAGCAAATAACTCCTCATATAGTTCTAGTATCTTGTATTTCTTCTTAATGCTCTTGGCATCATACTAGTGGACTTCCTAACCTTAATTTAATGGTGACTTCTCAGAGCCTCAAATGTCCCTAAAAGGTCATAGCATTGCTGGACACCCAAAGCTCTGCAAGGATACTTTCTAGGTCTGCCCTCAGCCATCCCAGCTGGATTTGGCAAGAGGAGGTGGGGTGGTTACTAGGAAAGGGTAAAATTAAGCAGTGCACTCTTACGTTGCTATTGATTTGGGACTTCGTAGGCACGCGGATGTTCCTGGTAGGTCTATAGTGAGGATAAAGGTGATAATGGGTATGGAATGCCTGTGTTTCTACAGGGGGAGTTGACTAACCCTGTCTGTGCTTTGCTTCATGGGAATTTGGAAATACCCCTTTCTTCCAAGATAAACTTGGCCTTTCAGGTAGAAGACAGAGGAGGCTGTGCTACGAAGATGTTTTAGATTCTAGGAAGCCTGGTCAGATAGATAAATACTTTAATATGGTCAGGATCTGGTATTGATGGAGTGATCATTTTCCCCTCTTGGGGTTGTAAAGGAGGTAACATCAGTTGCAGGTCCTCCTTGTCTGTCTGGGTTTTAGATATTTCCCAGCCTCTAGCCTGGAGCATTTTATACTTAGAAGTTCAGATTGGTTTAACTGCAGTTTCCCAANGTAGCCTGGAGCATTTTATACTTAAAGTTCAGATTGAGGAAATGTTGGGAAACTGCAGTTAAACCAATTTTTTGTTCTCCAGAATACTGCACCTTAGTGAAATGTCATCTCAGGACAATACAGACCCATCCATCCCATTGTGAGGTGCTTCCAGTCAATGTGTGCAATCCCTTTCCCTACCTTTTCCTTTAACTCCACCCCTCAAAATGTTGAACGTTTCATCTAGGCACTTTGGATTTCTCCTGAGCAGTGTGACTAAGCCCTGCTTGTTCAGCCTGCCCACCGCCTGCCAAAATCCCCGAGTGCTGTAGCTCTTCTCCCACCTGCTTGTGCTTCCCACCATCTGCTGAGTAGTAGGATCTTTCCCTTGATCTTCACCCTCGGTCTGTAGCAGTTCACACATGCCCCGTGGGTCCATGAGCTGGAGAAAGTAAATGCACAGTGTAGGTGGTGTGTGGTTGGGTTGTTATTTATTTAATCAACTGATATAGAATATCCATGATAAATGGAAGGCTAAGCACTCAAGTCCACGTCTCACTCCAGGCACCTACTGTGACTTAACAATTCCAAGCATATCCTGAAGCCACTGGATATATATGAAGTACTAGTGTCTTTTCTTTCCTTACTAGCCCAGACCAATGTGTTTTGGGATATACTGGGACAGATCACAAGGCATGATCATATTATATCATATCTACTTACACAACACCATTGCATCTTTCACAAGTGGTGGAGTTTGGAAGATAGCTCTGTAGATTATCTACTCCAATGCCCTGCTCAGAGCAGGGGCAGCTAGAACAGGTGGTTGTATTTTGGATCTCGCCTCAGGTGGAGACTTCCTGTAATTCAGTGTTTGCCTCCTGCCCTGCCACTGGGCCCTGCTGAGAAGTCTGTCTCTGTTGTCTTTGCTCACCACCATTAAGTATTTATTCACTGTGATAAGATCTCCCAAAGTCTGCTCTTGCCCAGGCCAAGCAGCCCCAGCTCTCAGCCTCTTCTCGTATGTCAGATGCTCCAAGCCTTTAATTGTCTTAATGGCCCATCCTGTTGGTCCCTCTCCAGTATATCCTTGTCTCTGTTGTGCTGGGCTGCCCAGCACTGGTGCCAGTATGCCGGATGTGTCTCCCCAGTGCCGAGTAGAGGGCAGTTCAGCCAATATTCAGTCACTCTCACTGTCCACTTATCTAGACAATACTTCATCAGTTTGTCTGTGAGGATGTTTTGGAGGCATTAGAGCAAACAGACCTGATTAGGTGTGGATTGAGTGGCTGAGGGGTGGAAACATGCAGTTCTACTGCAGCTTTGGTAGAGAAGTAGAGAAGGCAGAGAGGATGGGGATGCTTTGATTTGGCTCAGTTGGACCTTAGGGAGATAGAAATCCGTGCATTGGGTCTGTGAAAGGCAGTCATAGCACAGAGTCATTTTTTTCCCTAATGTTCCATAGGAACCCAATAAAAAATGGAAAATACAATTTTCTGTTTAAACCTTTTTAATAATGTAGAAAGTATAAACTGAATATCCTGTGGTTTATGACTGCATTAAATACCATTATATAGCATTACCTGCAACATCAAATACAGCCACAAAATGCACTTTTAAGCATCTCCAAACCCATAAAGGTATATAATGTGTAAGAAAGTGAATAGCAATTAGCCCATCACCTATGGACCAATGTGTTTGTAAGTCACTGACCTTTTATTTGGAATTCTGAACTGTGTCAGTTTCTACTCCAGCACACATAGCCTGTGCTGGAGTCCTGTGGTAACTGTCATCTCCAGAATGTAACTAAATTGCCTGGTACTTAACTGGGCTAAATGAGACGTATGTTTGTTCTTTTCTATTACAAAAGCAAAAACTTCTGTCTTGTCACTTTACAGAAAGATGAACAAAACTGACCAACCATTCAGTATTATGCTGAACTTGGGTTCTGTTACTAGATCCCTAACTTTATTGAAATAACTCTTCCTACACTTGGATTACTAGCTCCATAAACCATCTCTTTAGAACTACTTTAAAATGCTGTTAATGAATTTTTCACTTTTATCATTGAGATGGCAAGTGAGCTTGCTCGTGGTACAGAGAGCTAACCTACTTGTTTGTGAGACTGTGAAGGAAGAAACCTATAAATGCCATTAACTTAGAGTCACCGAGTCTACAGTTTGCAATCTTGGGCAGAGGAAACTTTTCTGCGGTGTACTGCTCAGAACTGATTCTTTTGTTTCTCTCTTTGTGTGTGAGAAGCAGGTGGAAGGCAAATTATATATATTTTACTACAAAATAGGCTAAAACTACCTTTGTAACTGATTTTCTATTCAGCAAATATATTAGATGGGAGGCAGTCAAATTCAGCTCTTGGTTCCCGAGGTGTCTGTGCCTAATGCTCTGAAGCATCTCAGTGTTTCGTGTTCTTCGTAGACTAATTCTCCTTTGCTGTGTGTATGTGTAGTGGTTTTACTTGGTCCTGCTAAGGTAAAACTTAAAGCTTAATACCCTTCCCAGTTTCCATGTTTCAGTTTGAATATGTCCTTATTTTGTATACAGCTAATATTCAGTATCTTCACATGCGTTGAAATGCTGTGTTACCTAGATCAGAAAATCCTATATATTTTTTTTTTACTGTCAGGTTATGGTTATGTCTTATACACCCAAAATCCAATCCCTTCATAACATGAAAAATTTCACAAGAAACTTTCTGCTTGATTTCTCAGACTTGTGAATAAACCAAATTGTAAGTGACAAAAGCTTTTGCATCAGAGGGGCCCTCTCTTCTTTGTGTCTCATTTGTGTGTGTCACGCTTGGTGGCCGCCTAGGTTGAGCTCAGGGAAGAAAGCCTGAGCTGAAAGAAGATGGGCTTGCTCCACAGGCAGTGTCCACTGCTTGCACTGCTCACGATAGCCTTTGCCCTGGCCCTGTGCAGCTGTCCCTCTGTGACACAAGTGGCTATGAGGACTTGTTCCTGTGTGTCCCTGTGAAAGTGAAGGATCCCTTCAGCCACTGCTTGTGGATATGGAAAGTAAACATCACTGTTCTGAAGGAACTGCCCAGTGCCTAGAACTAGTACTCACTTCATCTTACACTGGTTTATATTTTTTTTTTGTACAACGAGAGTACTGGTTGTTTTACTCTTTATCCATGAAATATTTCCTTGCCTATGTTGCTAATAAACTTACTCTTTCTTAAACACTACAGAAAAATTTTGCTTTATTTAGGTAAGTCTTTGTTGTTCCTGATATTAATTTCTTTGCTGAAGAACTTAAAA
This sequence comes from Chloroceryle aenea, assembly GCA_013399075.1. Lineage (NCBI taxonomy): Eukaryota > Metazoa > Chordata > Aves > Coraciiformes > Cerylidae > Chloroceryle > Chloroceryle aenea. Next base: position 156,939 of record VWZY01008970.1, read on the forward strand.
CATTGTATTGGCTGAGGGAAAAAAACTATTGCCTCTATGTCTCACCTGCTCATGCCTCTCTGCATCCTCTTGTGTGCTGCATAACATCATCATAATCACCCTGAACATGGCTTCCCCCTTACCTGTAGAAGTCTTACTTCAGCCAGACAGATTCATCACTGATACAGAAAAGGTCAGACAGTTGCATACAATACATTTTTTTTTTCAAGAGTATGCATTGAGGATGTTTTTCCAAGTATATTGTCAGTTGTTTCATTACTGGAGCCCTTAAAATATCAGCAAAATGCAACCTTCTCTCTGTATGAGCCTGTGGAAAGCCTGAAACAATTGTCAGGTGAAATACCCATAAATTGTTTCTGTCTTTCTCCACCTCTTTATGCTGTAGCCTCGAGGTGGTGGTTAACTGTCAAGATGGTGTGTGGTGGTATTCATTTTAGAGTGTAAGCATTTGAATTCCTTCAGTTACACTCAACCATGTCTGTAAGTCATGGAAAAAGGGCTGTGGTTTTAGTTTATAAGCCTGTGATAAATTCTACTGGAGGAAAAATTAACACAGTAGTAGTATGAGGGCTCACCACCTTTCAGCTACACACCACAGTTAGTTTTGGCATGTGTGAAGGTTGCCTGGGAGTCCTAAGATATCATGGAAATAACTTCAATGCTAGCACTAGTATCACTTCAGTCTGCATTTCTCTTCCTTTAATATCTGTTATGGCCAGTTTAAAGCAAGTTTATTTGTACAGACAACAAGGTACAATTATTTAAGTATCCCTCCCACTTCATGGGAGAAATGGAAGAGATCTTGTGAATTTCCCAATGTTGGGGGACAAAAATTCAAAACCCCAAACCTAATGAAACAGGTAAAACTAAATAATGAAATATTGATAGGGCTAGAAGCTGATGTAAAACATGACTTTAGCATTTTTCCTTCCATTTCTCACACAGTGACATGTGACTGGTAGAATGGACAATATTACAACAGAAAACCCCCAAAGTTGTGCAGAAATGCAGGTGAGACTCCTTTCCTCCTGCAGACTCCCTCTTGCCAGGAGGAGAGCAGCGACTCTGCCCGTGGGTCAGTCCCCACTCTGCTGATCTCATTGATGGGAAGAGATGAGCCCAGTGCATTTTGGGAATGCCCAGCAGCTACTCCCCCTTGATTTGATTCTTGTCATGCTTCATGGGTTGACCAAACTCTACGTGGTTTTGAAATCAGTGTAATGAAAGCTTATGTTGCTCTTTCAACTTCTTTTTGGCTGCTTCTTGAAATTAGCTTGATATCCTAGAAATGCATTGTTCTTGCTCATCTGTGTGAATGGGGTCACAGCAACTTCTGGAAACTGAGCGATTAGATTGATTGTATCTGTTGTAATTTCCACAAATACTTTCCTGACGAGTGATTGATTGCATTGCAAGTGATTAGAGTAAGGGTGTCCATTTAACCAGTGAAAAGACTGTTTAGAGCTCAATCACTTCCTAAAATGCATTGTAATAAGAAAGAGGCTATTTCTGTCAGCAGTGCTCTGAATTAAGAGCAACCTCGTGTTTGGATGTTTTACAGGTATTACAGATTCTGTTGTGCAAGGCATAGTAGGGTGGAACGGAAAGAAATACAATGCAGCTGTTGAGGTTTTTTTCTACCAAATTCAGAGTGCTAATGTGGAGTAATAAAAGCTTTTACTGGAGAAGGTGGGGTTTGCACTGTTGTTTTGGTTTGTGGTTTTTTCTTTGTTTTAATTTTTTAAACCTGCAGGTGTGTGACTTTCAAGTTTTATCCAACTTGAAGTAATAAAGTAAATTTCCTATAAGCATCCATATTTAATAGCAGTTTACATAAGGATAACCACTCACTCATGACTGTGGGTGCATTCAGGTTAAAATGAAGGTGTTTCAACACACCAGAGCAGCAGGGCAGGAGGTCTAGAGAAATGGTGGGTGGGGAGTGGAACTCTGGGGTCTGTTCCAGTGTCCTTCCCCTTCTGTATCTGTACCCACTGGCAAACTACGTGTGAATGGCTGAGCCATCAGAACTGTCCCATCCTTCTTAAGACTTCTCGATGGGAGAAAGGCAAAAGGGAAGGTGCCTTGGACTGCAGCTGAGAAGGGCACCTGAACTGGCCTAAGGGGTGAGTTTGTGATAGAGGCAGTTTTGTTACTTGTACAAAATAAATAATTATTTATGGTTGAAATGAGGCTATAAAATAATAGCACTAATTTCCTAGAGACTAGCTATGCTAGCTAGTGTTATGGAAACATAGATAGAGCAGGCAGAGTTACCTTTAACCCTAACAATTTTTAATACCAGTAAGTTGTTTAGGTTGTGGTTTGTCAGTTTGTGGTTTTGTTTGTTTGTTTTGTTGGGTATATTTCCAATATTAAACACATCTTAAAACTTTACAATATCCTTCGAATTTCAGTGAGGTATTGCTCCACTATTATCTTACAGCCCTTACTCTTAAAAAAAAAAAATAATACAAAAACTAATCTAAAAATTCTGCTCTAACTTTTTCCTTAATTTTAAGATGACTAGCACATGTTTCCTAAGGCAAAGTAAGTGTACAAAGAAGATAAGAAGCTTTAGTTTTACATCTAGAAAAAGCAGGAAACAAAAATCCCTCCCAGTAGGGGAGCAAGGTATAAAGCTGACCTCATCTAATTTACCTTAAGGTAAGATTGAAGGCTTTTTGTGTTAGGTGATTCTCTTTCCTTCACAATGTACTCTTTCTACCTTTCCTTGATATATCTTACATCTTTGTTCTCCTGAGGTGAGAACAGTGAATTTATCTTCTACTGAAGACAACTCTTTAAAAAGAGTCTGAATCACTAAGGCCAAGCCCAGAAGCAACTGGAGGCAATTAGGAACACTTTCTTTAAAACTCGCACCCAACCTACACATGCTTAACTTGGGAGATCAGAGAGAAATGTAGCTAGAGGACAGAGGTACTAATAGCTACCACATCTAACAAACCATAAAGGTGTGCACTGGAGAACTGTGGCAATATTGACTGTGTGTTCATTAAGGACATGAGTGCCAGATGATGAAAGTGTTGCTCTGCTGGGAGACATTTTACTACTTAAAATGGCAGATAAAGTTACTCTGTGCTTGCTTCTGGTCTTATTAAAAAAAAAAAAAAGGTGGAGAACTTGTTGGCCTGAAAGCATTCCTGGGATGAAGTTTTCAGTGGTCTCCTACCATCTTCTGTGAAGAACCTTAATCACCGCTTCCAGAGCTTAAAACTTATCAAGAACATTAAGATTAATAAGTAGTAATGTCACTCCTTTCACTCTTGAAAACTAACAGCCTCACATATTTAATACATGTGAAAGAGAAATTGATGTCATTACAGCTATGAGAAGTAAATCACCTCTCCATGAGACTAATTTTCTGAATTTTGCTGTTGTGGTTTTTTTTCCCCACTCTTTTCTGTTTGCTTCTATTTCAGTGATGTTCTTTCCACAACAAAGGAAGCATGTTTCTTTACCCTCTAATCTTTTAACGCTGTATTTTGGGATTCTTTTTATTCTAGCAGTTCTGGTTCAGTGTCAGTGTGTGCCATTCTGACACGCTTTTACAACAAAGAGCATCAAAACAATCATGGGCCACATAATTTGCCAACAAATCAGGTGGCTTTTAGGTTTGAGTTAACTGGTTTTAATGGTTTTGGTGCTCTTTGTATCATTGCACTAGGCTACTCTATAGACTAGGGAAATGGAGTTGAGACTTGAGATGTTAAAAGGGCACCGTGAGTGAGAGGATTCAGTAGCTCCACTTACATGTGATGGTACTGATGCAAAGTGGATGGGGTTAGTGCTATCTGGAGATCTTTTTCTGCTTTATTTGTAAGATTTTTATGACTGCCAGGTCGGGACTATACCAGTCCCCTGAGGAAAAACCCCTCTCCCTGTTGTTTGTACTGTTAGACGCCCCTTGTTCTCTTTGCTTTCTCATAAAAGCAGAGACCTCAATTCCACAGTTACACATATACTTTCATACTTGGAGCCTGGAATGCTGCAAATTAATGCTCTGAGAGTCAGCCTCGTCACTCGTGTTCTAGTTTGGCAAGGATGGAAATCTCTCTACGGGCTAAGTGAATTTGGTAGTTCCCTGGCTGTTTAGCCACAAGCTTCAGCCAAGCAAAAGTCTGACCAAATGACTGTGGGCTCAGCAAGATCACCACCCTTCCACTTTTTTTATCTTTTTTTTTCCCCATGGTGTCAGGTCAAGCCTGCTGGAAGCTCCAGAGGGAGAGTTAGAAAGCACGAGGGTCATCTTGATCAGTTTGAATCTGCTGCAAATTAAGACTTTACAGCCATGCCCAGTCCTTGAAACACAATCCTTTCTTGGTTTAATGAAGTGAATTGAAATTTCCACTCAAAGATGTAGGAATGCCAACATTGCTCATTCACATATGGCAACCGTAACTAAACCAATATTCACATTTATAGGGAATCACTGAAGGTAATACATAATGGCATATGAAAAACATGAAGTGGTATGTCCAATAGACACAAGCAAGCTGCTTAATCTTGCTTTCACAAGGTGTATTGTATTTTGTAATACTTGAAAATAATTGCAGGTGGGTTAAATTACAGTTTAAATGCAGAAATATCATACTTTCTGCTATTACAGTATCGAGAATTCTGCTTTCAAAAAGCACTTTTGTTTAAAGCATGAGTAGAAAGAAAGGAATCTTCCTATGATAGGTATGCTTATTCAAATTGCAGAGTTTAAAAGAAAATAAACAATAATTATATAGTATTTGTCAAGAGGAAGTAACTTTGGTATACCTAAATGCTTCAGCCTGAATGTGCTGCCAGGTGTTATGTTGAAGGGCGGTTGACTGGATTGAAGCTGTGGACTCGTCGCTTGACTGAAAATTTGGAAATTGCCTGCATGTTGGGCAAGGCAGCATCCCTTGTTTCTAGAGATTACGAGGGAGAATTTCTGGTTCCGAAGTAGAGTTAGCTTGTCTGTGCAAGAGAGACATGGAAAATAACAATGAGCAAAGATACTAAATAATTAAAGGATTTTGGGTGTTTTGCATGGGGTTTCTTTTTTATTTGAGAAACAAATCTGGTTTGAATTTTGAATTGGTTCTTTAGGGTCCCCCTCACATGAAAAGAAAAATCTCAGTTGTATTTCTTATTTGGGTGGCCAACCAATTAAGGAATAGCAGAGTAGTGAAAATGTGTGCGCTTAAAGCACCATAGCTCTGGGCCAGGACCAAACATGACAGCCTAGCTCAACTCAAAGGTAACGCACAACTGTTTGTCTTCAGTGGCAGAGCATATGGACAGATGGAAAAGAGCTGAAAATTTTCAAAGAGTATCATTCAAGTCATGTTTTAAGCTATAATAATTTTTTTTTCCTGTTTTCCCAATGCAGAAGCCAGAAGACTTTAAGAATAAATGGTTTCTTACAGTTACTTCCCAACCCCAGCAGTTAGTTTAGTTTGTTCATCCTTATGTTTAGGGTTGGTTGGTTTGTTTTTTCAGTCCTTATTAGTTTTTCACCTTGTCATATATGTAAAACTACACCTTCTACAAACACTCGAAACAACAATTCTGCGTGTTGGTATTTTATTTAAAAACAAACCACAAAAAAAACCTCACAACAACAACAAAAAAAGCTGAGCAGCAGAGGCATAAGAGTAAAAGCTGTGCTGTGGAAGAGTTTGGAGGCACCACTAATCTGTGCTGTGCGCTCGAGAGTGCCTGGGAGATGGGTGAAAAGCAAAATAAAGATGAGGAAACATCCAACTTGCTTGCCAATGGTGTAATTAAGTTCTATTTATCCTTTTTTATAATATTTACATTGGCAGTGTTTCATTAGGGGTTTATGGCCATCTGTCTTAAAGGTTTATTGTATATGTTGTAGATTTTGCAATTTAAAAGTGCTTTGGAACCAGAAGAAATCCCTCTGGTGTGTATAGCCTGACACCTGACTTTCTGAGGATAAGAAAAGTTTCACGAACCTGTTCACTGCCATTCACATAATACTGCCTGTGCTTGTGTCACTTTAGTGGACATGCAACTGAGCCAGCACCGTGGAAATGCTCCAAATGGCATTCCAGCGCCTATATTTTAGCACTACGGATGCAGCAGATGGCCTTCCACTGTTAGGGAGTCTGGCATTTTTAATGCATAGTCTTCACGTTGTTTATCTGTATAGCACTGTATTATTTTTTTTGTCCATGCTCTTCTTTCAACTTTGTTCGTATTGTAAAACTCTTACCCTCTCCCTCCACCCTTTTTTTTGTCTACAAACCTTAAGGCTGTACCCTTAGCATAACAAAACAGTGCTCGCAGTTAGAATAAAGTGGAAACGTTCTTATAAAATTAATTCCAACAAAAAAATAATAATAAAAAAATCACTGAAGCCTCTGAAGCAAGGAGAAAAATATTTTGTTGTAGAAACCTCACCAAAATTCCCAGGCAGCCAGGACTCCAGGGCCTTATGCTGGCTGCCTGCAGTTAGCTTCTCCCTCAGGACTAGGCACAGGACCCAGGTTGGAAGGAAAACATCCCACCCACCCCTCTGTGCCATGAACTGTTTGCATAGTCCTTTGGAAGTAATTTCAGGATTTACACATGTTTTGTTGTTGTTCTGTGGTTTTTCTTCTGAATACTTTTTTTTGCCAGCACTTAGTTAACAGGAGATGGAAATTCTGATTTTTTTTTTTGACTACCTGTAATAATAATGTTTGTTAGAGAGAATACTTGAAAAACAGGACACATCTGCAGTGTGGATTAAGAAAAAAATCCTCTTGATGGAAATAAGTTTTGCATTAAAGTTCTGTATTGAGACCAAAAAATACTGTGGCTTGAGAAAAGCAGCAAGTAGGACTTCACACCACAGATGGGTCCGGTTTGATGCCACCTTTGATGTACTGGAGTGATCCTATCATGGTAGTGTTGTATCTGTGCTCAATACAAAACTTAATTACAGTGTTACCTCACCTTTATGTAAATGATTTTTTAATGCTTTCTCCGAGTTCTACAGGGACTATTTATTCAAAAGCATGTGAGAGTCGAGTTTTAGCCCCTTTCGCTAAACTCTCAAAGTGCTGGTGTCATTTCAGCTGAGCTCTTAACTCCCCCCTTTAATGACCAACATAACACCTAATGTTTTATTTTTTTAATTTTAGGCAGAGAATGAGAAAAGGCTCTGTTCTGCCANCAGCGTGGGCTAGCATAGTAACTCTGAGCTGGACCGAAGGCTGGGGAGGTTTGCACAGGCAGATTCTTGGTTGTGTGTGACCACGGTGCTTGCGCTCGGCAATGCCGATCCTTCAGGGTTTATATTTCCCTTTCAGCTCCTATCAAACATATGTTGCTACTCTGTACACAGGCATCTCAAAGAGCTGCTCAGCTGCCTTTCTATCATCCCTGAGTCTAAATTACAACTGTCAATTATACATGAAAGGTAGGTGAGATCAAAGTCTTCCCTTAGTCCTGCTACTTGTGCATCTGCTTTACCCACAGAACTGCAAAACCGAGCTGCTCTTTCAAAATGCTCCTCTTCAGTTTAACCTGGTACATTCTTACAAACTTATCATCTCAGAAGCTTTCTGCTATTGTATGGTAGATAATGAAGAATACTTATATGCTTGTAAATGCCAAAATAATTTAAAGCGTGTGAAAAGGACATTTTGCAAAGACCAATTTCATGATTCCCTTCAGTGTTTGACGAGGATTTTACCTAGAGCTGGAAATTTTAATGAATCAAATAATTTCAGAGTAACATAGCAAACAGTGGAGGAAAAGCTGGGAGTGTGTGTTGTTTGTTTTTTTAAAAAAGGATTATAAATGGAAAAGAGTAATGATCGGAGATGAAATGCTGACCCTATTTATGTGATTGTTACTGCATCTTCCCTTGTAGTCTTGATATGCAGCCTGTTGTTGAATGTGTTCTATAAATCCGCTTCCAAGAAAGGAGTGAAGAGGAGATAATGTCTAGATGGGTTCCATTTCAGACTTTTATTTATTTTTTCAAACTAATGGTCCCAACAATTTTAAGAATTTTTAATTATTAAAATACTGTCTTACAGTAAATAAGCTCATTATGTGCATTTAAGCTCAAACTTCAGTCTAATGAAATGTAAACATCTATTTAAAATTGAAGACTCTAGATGTTGAAATAATCTTCTCTATCAATGTATCTTTCCCGTAAAAAGATGATAAACAGTACCAAAGTGTTGCTCCAGTGTTGGAGAATCTCAGCTTGAAGTTCTTGTGAATAAATTTGCATAATGTACCACTGTGGTGACACATTTTGAGGATTTTAACATTAGTAGTTTAGCAAGTAGAGTAATGTGAGCTGCTTTGGTCTTCAGATAAAGCTGCTTTGTGCAGGGCTTTCTCCCATGTAGTGATTTTGGTTCCATATGGATTTTTTCATTAAGCATGACAATTTACTTCATGTCAGCGAGCACCCTAATAAAGGGAACTTTTGGTGCTTTAGTGATCTGGTTGGTTGAACCATTGGGGGTAGTGTCAAAAGAGAAGAAAATCTATACAAAATAAATGATTCGTCTGTTACATTAAAAACTGCTCAGCTGTATGTTTGCTCTGAGGATTGGGTAAGTGTGTGCACAGCAGTGCACCTTGTTCATAGGGTGCAACGAGGAAAAAGGGCCACTGGTGGCATTAGTGCTGTACTTGGGGCATGTCATGTGTATCTGTCACCAAGTTGCAATTAATTCTGAATTGTCATCATCATCAGTCATTCTGTCTTTTCAGATATTGAAATCTCTTAACAACTGCAAGCTATTTGAGGCATGGCTCTTTTTATTTTGTGTGATTCAAAGAGGCTACTCTAGTGTCATCAGCATCTTATGTTCTCTTTCAGATAAGCTGATCCATATTGAAGTGCTTTAAAAAAAAAAAAAACCACAAAAAACAAAGAAAGCCAACACTACATGCAAACAAAACCCAGGCTACTCACGGAAAACTCAGGCTAATTATTTCACTGGGTGAGGTTTAATGTGACACTGGCTATAGAAATGACAGCTTTGTACATATCCCAGTTCATTTTGGAAATGCTTTTAATCTTGCTGTTGCTAATCTGGAGAAGAAAGAGGCTTTGGAATGGTGTTATGTAAAGCAGAGCTGCATCTGTTCTGGTTTCCCAGATCTGTAAGGTGTAATCGGACAAATGAAGAGTTTTCAAGAAGAATGCAATGCACCTTAACATATGTTTTGTAAAAATGTACTTTCCAGATTGAGTTCTATACCCTTAATTACTATTAGTTAAGAAAATGGGATTCATCTGGCTTCGTCTGAGCCTGTTTTAAATTCAGAGCATCTCCACTGACCACTTGGATGTTGCTCTTTATTTATGCCAATGGGGAGGTGACCATAGCTTGCTTTTCAGTAGTTTGGCCCAATACATATGGGCAGGATAAAATAAAGAAAGCATCTCCATATGTTGGTTTTCTGCCCTCAGAGAAAAAAAACCAAGCACCTGGGAGAAGTGAAAAGAGTGATTTTTTTATTTTTAGATTTTTTTTTAAATTTTTTTTTTCCCTTTTGTGGACCTTAGGTTCAGCAGGGGAAACTGGTGGCATGCATGGGGAGTGCTGTGAGCAGCAGATACTTGCCTTGGTGCCTCTGTCTCTTCTTCCCTGCCCTATTTACATAGTATTATGACAGCAACAGTGAGTTTGCCTAATCAACCTTAAAGTCTGTAGCCAAACTGCTACTCTAATATGAAGGTATGTTTTGTAGGACTTGCACTGGGTGTTCATACCAGTGACTATGAAAATGAGGGTCTTTAAGTGCTTCTGCCTGCTGAGGTTTTTCAAGATGATGTTGTTGTTACGATTGTGCGCTGAGGAAATAGCAAATTTTTGATGAAAAGCAAGAGACCAGTTCTTATTTTTATTAGGATAGCCTAGCCATTACCTGAGATAGCAGGGTGCACACTTCAACTTGAAAGAACAGACTCTAGCTTGATTAGGTGGACTGTGGACTTCATTTTTCATGTTTAAGGTGAACACAGTGATCACCAGGCAGTTGGTTTTCGTCGACTACTCTTGCTTTCTTCTTTGCTCTTGAATTCTATTACTCCCCGCTCCCAACCGATGAAGCTTACTTTGCAGCTCAGTGGCTAGGAGAGACTTCTGGGATAAAGTTGTGTGAGGCATGTTCTGTGTTCCACTTAAGTGCTCTAATTTTTAGATTTTACTTATTTGAAGGTAAGAGAAAACAATCCCCCCCCTCCCTTTCCCTCTTTGAGCCAGATATGGTCTTCTCATCTAAACTGGTTCAGATATTCCTTCAGGCATTCCAATTTTTATGGAAAAAACTTTCATCAGAAAAATCCCTGACTTCTTGTGCTCCCTGGAGACCAATATCTACTGGATTTTAGCTTCTTTGCCCTTGATGTATTGGCACAAAGAGCACTCTGATAAGAAGCAGAAATGAGCCCACCATTCATCTTTCTCCGCTGCTCTCTGATTTGTAAATGAGCAAAGTTTGGTATTACACTTACATACAAAAATTATTCTGTAATGATTAAAACACTTCAGTTTTTCATGGTTCCAGCAGTGAATCCCTTCCTGTGGATTATTAGAAGACTATAAATGCTAATTATAACTATTAGTCCATTCTAAATTCTCCTCTAAAGAAATAACTTGGTTTGGTTTTTTTCCTGGACTTTTTTACTACTTTGAGAATTATTAGGAAAACTTCATAGTCATATTCAGAATTGTTATGTTCCAGTATAGCTAGGAGAACACTTAAAAAAAGTATTGGAAGTTCTAGGAGGCATGGCTGTGGAATCATCCATAGTTTACTGACAGGGTTTAGTGTGAACAACTTAATAAACCTCGTTGCTTAAACAAGTTTAGTACTATCTTGTGAAATATTGTATGCTGAGGAAATCTTGTGTTTCCTCTAGCTGTAACATTAAAACCAAACAGAGATTAAAGAAAAGTATTGTAAGTTCTAGGAACTGTTGCTGCTGTGGTTGGTTTATTTTTTTAAAGAATGTGAAACTCTGAAAAGCAAAACCCAGTAGAGGATTTGTTTGGTGCCCGTGAGTGGGAAAAGGAGAGAGAGGGAAGTTGGCAGAGCTTTAATGATCCCTTGCTGATAGATGGGTGCCTGATGGCATAATAACCTGCAGGAGCACTGAAAGCTGTTGGGGGTGGCTTCCACCTACCCCCGTCCCCTGGGCAGTCTTGCTGTCTCTCTTTGACTAAGGGGAAAATTACTGAATGCCAAATTGTAAAAGACTTTTTATCGTTCTGTTCAGCACTGCTCACCTGGTTCTACCCCTTTCTGCACAAGATGGCAAACTAATCTTGAATTCAACTTCATACCAGTCTGTCTTGGTTTCCAAATCTGTTACAGTAACAAAAGAACTGGGAAAGTTTGGATTTCTGTGCATTTGTAAGGAAACGATGCTTTCTGAGTAACAAAAATCTTGAGTCTCACAGATAAACTGTAAATATTTAAAGAAGTGTGTGTCAAGGGTGGGAATTCTTTCAGAGTGACATTAACAACGCTGGCACAAACTGCAGCACGTTTTAAATTAACTTGTTTTTCTTTTTCCTGACTTTACAATGCATGCAAAATGCTGATACGGTTCAGAGAGCTGCTCATATGGTGCTGCTGAACAGGCTTAGCATTAAGATTGCCCCAGCGTGTGGGATGGGGGGGTTGTGTAGCTTTACTGTCTGCTCCCACAACCCTGGTTTGAAGATAAAAAGGCATGGTTTAAATTAGAGCTACCCAGTGAGAGCAACCCCCTGGTGTGTGGAGAACAGGGTTTGGTTCTTTTCCACTTCTGTGTCTTTCAGACTTGTGTGGCCATTTGCGTTGTGCTGTCTTACATGGTAGTGGGAGGAGATGGGGGTGACACCAGTCCCAGCTCATCTGAGGTGCTGTTCTGCAGCAGACAGTTCAGGGTGATGGTCAAAAGCTGCTGCCTGCCCTGATGCTGGAACAACTGGGAGTCTGTGTAACTAAGAGAACAGTATTGATTAATGCCCACTGTTCTACACATACAAGGCAGTAAGATCCAGTAGACATCAACACAGGAAAACCTCTATCAGCCCAAGCTTATAAATTTAGAAGCCGGGAAAGTCATTAAAGCATGTATTTTAGTAATAAATTGTGTCTGAAATGTCATGCTATGCAAGCACAGACAGGAGCAAGACTGACTTTGTTTCTGTAGAAGTATTTGCATGCTTTGAAATGCCAGGTTTGAAATTGATTGAGGGGAAAGAAAATAAATGAAAATGATACAGTGGTGGTGTGAAGTAACACACTAATGTTGTGGGAGAGTTTGTCTACTCCTAAACATTGTTCCTTCATTGAACTGGATATTCCTTCTTTCTTTGCACCTGTGGTACCTTGTGATAATTGCTTTAGTGATAGAATAAGAAATTTAGCAATAGTGTATAGGAGGAATAGCAGCCTCTGCCTGTTTTTATATTTCATTACTTTCCCAAAAAGCTCTTTCAAACTCCTATACAAGTTGCACCCATTTCTAGTAATAGTTTTTTATGTTGCCTCAAAATCTATGGTGTCTTGTCCCACGCTTCGCCTACTCGGAGTCTTTCCAGCATCTGACAGCTATGGGTGTGAACAGAACTTTACCATTCCCCTCTCATGCTATTTCTGTAGGGGGCCTGGTGCTCTCCTTCTTGCTCTTTCTCCACCAACCTTAGCTTGGCATATTGCACAACTCTCCTACAGAAGACCACTGAATTTTTTTTTTTCTATCCTTTGGTCTACCAGTAACATAGTCCAGAGAAATGCCAGGCTGTCTACAACTGCTTGATGTTGCCTCTGTCCATGAAGTGCTTGTGTCCTTGTGCTGGTCAATGATGTCATCTTCCTTGCACGTGGCCTGTGCTACTTCTGGCATCTCCCTTCCGAACTGTGTGTGCCCAGCAGATAGTTTTCCCAGACCAAATGAGGCCCATGGGATCAATCTGTGTGTCTTTTTGAACTCTGGTGTAGTAAAATGAACGCAAGGAGCAATAGTTCTCCTCATTCCTCTGAATAGATGCTCATCATCCTGTTATTGCATTCTAATGAGTGTGATCCTTCTGTTGACAAATGAGGAGCACTGAGGCCCGTGATCCGAGTGTGCACTTGTGGACAAACTGCTGCTCAGGCTCCATTCACGGCAGAATTGTTCCCGTGTCTCCGTGTGTAACTGATCAAACGCAGGCCAACGCTCCCACAGTGCTCTAGAAATTCATCTGTCTTCTTTTAAGTAGTGCTACCCTTTAGCTTTTTGAACCATTCTCTCGGGAGGAAACATGTTCTGCATAAACCTGGAAGGCTTAAAAGAGTTGCAGAGAATGTAGGACAACAGCTAAACCAGCCTGCTTCCCACCAGATGTAACATGCTGGTGTGGATTTGTATCTGCCTTCTTAAGCAGGCACTCGGGAGGGAATGGCACCCAGAGTACAGCTTTCTAGTATGATCTTGTATTTGATTTAGGAAACAACAGAGGAAATACCTGCAAATCCTACCTTTTGGCTACTACTTCAACTCGTCAATGTTCAACCCAAACCACTCTGATTCTTTTTGTATTTGACATATTTCTCAATTATGAAATAGCATCAGAACTTATCAAAATAGCCTTAATTGTTTTTCTGAAGTTCTTCTTTGCCAACAGCAGAAAATTGTCTCTACTACTAATGTTATTTTTTAAAAAGTCCTCAGCAGAACCTCAGGCTAGTTGATCAGTCAATTAAAATCAGCTTTGCTACATGGATTTGCACTATCTGCAGTCCTGAGCCCCTACTGCTCTTTGAAGGAAAGGGGGTTAGGTTACCACACTCGCGTAACACCCAGCAGTGTTGTCTCACTTGGTCACACCTTTCTCAGGGAACCAGCTGCTTGGTTCCATTGGAACCAGCTACTTGGGACCATTGTTCCCTGTGTGTAGCTTGATGATGTCATCAAATCTGTGCACCTAGCAAGAATCAATCCTCCCAGAAGGTCTTAACTTTCAGCATTCCCTGCAAGCATTTCAAATCAGATCCTTGCTGCAATTAAAGAAACAGCTTCTATTAATTACCCAATAAGTTGTTCGTTGCTTGGGTTAGTGACAGTTGACAGCTGGCACTGCATAATTGGGAAGAACGGGGTTGTTTGAGTATCAAAAGTGAGAAACACTGAGACAACATGCTCTTCAAAAATGTGTCTGTCACTTGGCACAATTATTTCTTTGTGTTGTGATCCTCTCCTGGTTCCCTGTTGCTTTTTGGGTTTTGAGCAGTAATGTATTTGCTGGATAGTCACTGAACTTGCTTGTGAGTAAAGAAGACCTGATTTGGTGGAGTGGCTGTAGATGAAGTTATAGAAAAACAGTTAAAATTTTGTATCAGCTGCAGTCAAAAACTAAACTGGCAAATAATGAAGGAGTTTACAACTACATCTAGCTGAAGGTGTGCAAGCACACACAGACACACACAACTTTGTACCTATTGGCAGAAGTCAAGGATTGTTTATGAAGTATTAGCATTTATTGGCTAAAATATTTAATAACTGTTCTGTTGTCAGGCTAAAAATACCCTGGTGGCAAATCCACTATTACTGATGTGAAATCTTTCTCCTTTGTTCTACTTGTACAAATATTTCCTGGTAGGAAGTAGAAGATCCTTCTTTGCAGTTTGTATGACTTTAAATTGTTTTACATTTACTCAATTTACGTGCGTGGCTGTGCATAAAGGAGTTAAAGGAGACTAATAGTGATATGATTTGCATTGCCTCACAATTACAGCCAAGTTATGTGCACAAAATTCAATCTAATGTGTTTCTGCCTAGGCTTTGTTTTGTCAGTGATGTAGAACTGGCCACACACAAAGCTTGTCTTGGTTTAGTCAAACAAGTTTATTGTATGTTCTAGGAGCTTCCTTTAGTGTCTTTTTGGTTTTTGTTTTGCAGTGTTTAGTCCTAAACAACCTCCTCCTGTGAGGCAAAACTGTTGACATTTCTTTAAGCAAGTGCAGACTTTCCAGAACTGTTTCTTGATACTGTCAGGGTAATCAGAATTGTATAAATTATACATACCTTTCCAAGAGCTCTGTAACTCGAGCTCCCTGAAGCAGTGTGATGCTTGGGGTGAGGAGGAAAATTTATGGGGTACCAGACATTGCACAGGATTGAAATTTCCTTCGTTGTATATTCAGTGATTGCAAGCATATGGCACATACTGCAGTGTTTTAACTCTCCAGAAACAAGAGAATGTATTTTAAAAAGGGGAAAGCCCACTGTGTTAGAGTAGAAAATATGAGACCCATGTATCAGGAAGAAGAATTGCTCAAGTATGTTTGGAGGAGAACCTGACCCCTCCAAAGCCATTGTACTGAGGCACACTGTGCACCTGTTGGTGTAGTGGGCTCTCTTATTTGGAAAGAACTTGGATACTGTGGATTTTAGTACTTCCTAACTATCTTTGGAGTAAAGCAATAACAGATTGATACCATTCCTAATAAAACAGGACATATGAATGAGATCCTTATGCTAAAAATCACTTCAGCAATGTTATCTGTGCTGGTATATTCCAAACCATTGTGTTAGTAAATTAGGTCATGGAGGCTTTAATGCATCATGGAAAATATCTGGGAGCTAGACACACAGACTTAAGATGCATTAGAGATCCAGGCAGGTGCTTCCAACAACAGCCACATACTAGCTCTACCTCTTTTCATCTTCAAAAATTATTTTAATTATCTCAGTCTATTTTCCATAAGCACTAGAGCAGCTCATGCAATCCACTGAGTTCTTGCAAGATACCTGAGATGCCTCTTGTTTTAGAAGTGGGGGAAAAAAATCAGTAAGGGAGATCTGTAGATCTGGTTCTGTCTTGCTTGAAAAAAAATTATGGGAAGCTGGAAGGAAATGTGGACTCAACAGAAACAGTAGAGATCTGTAAACCTTGGAAAATGGGAGACTGAAAGCAGTAGAGAAAGAGAGGAAAACCAGAAATCTCAGACATTCAATAAAAAACAACCACTCAAAAACCACCCCTTAAGGGATTTTTTAAGTACAGCTTTTTGAAAGGATATCACAAGGGGGATGTTATGTAATGAAGCTTTCAAATTAATTGATGAAAGATCAGAGAGAAACTATCCTTGGCAGAAAACAAGACTGAAAGCATAGGACAGTAGAACAGTCAAGTTACACAGCTGGAATATGCTCTGTACCAGTGTACACGTTCATTTTGTAGAGATGTGGATGCTCCTGTCTTTGTATTATCCTGTTGATGCTGTAAACACAAGGTGAAGCAGGAGAGGGTGGATGATGCTTTCATACACCATTTATGCCAAAGTGGTGAGCAGATAAAGATGCATTTGGGGGAATCTACTTCTTGTTCAAGGAAAGTAAGACCTGAGAACACCTCTAAGGGTGCATTAGAAGATAAATGAAGAAAACAAATTATATCCCAACGTGTTGTTCTTGCAGGTAGCCATAACATAGGTGAACACTTGCCAAAATACAGGGCCTGTGGGCTATACGTGAATGTATGGGCCATACAGTGTCTTCTGAAGTCAGTAAGATGACTTCTGATTTTCAAATGTTGCTCTTCCAACTGTTGTAAACTACCTCAGGAGGGAAACAAAACCTTATCCATATGTATCCTAACCATAAAACTGGATCAGAAGAGGGCTGAACTAAATCCACTGTTAGTCAGTTAGCTGTGTGTATGCATTTCAGCATAGCTGAAACCATGTATGCAAAAGGACTAATGGAGAATTTTTTTTTGTGCTTCTAGAAGAAAAAGAAGATCTGGAGTGTGATGTTTAAATACATTTTTTAAAGTGTGCATTAGAGCTTGCATGTAAAATGGGAACAGATGCACCAGTTGGATCAAGGCTGTTTGTCTATAGCCTTAGCCGTTGCCAGATGATAGCAAGCCGAGGCTGGGCAGCAGGGATGGGTAGAATGGGTGTCAGTGCCTACCCCTCAGTTTCCATCAGACTGTTTCAAGAGCTTCTCTTCCAGAGAGAACCAAGAAGAGTGCTAGGACAGGGCTGATGAGTCTGGGTGGGTGTGAAAGCCACAGGAGCAGCAGACACTGGAGAAAAGCTGTCAAAGCAACTGGAGCTATTGACTTGTGTGTCAGCCAGTCCAGTTAAAAACTACTGCTGGCTTTAAGAATTTGCCTGAGATGCGTCATTGCTTCTCTTCTGCCAGTCACAGATATGTTCATAATTATCCAAGTAAGTAAATAAATCAATCTCTGTGCAACTGAACTTAATGATAGATCTCCTCCACTCCCCACCTCTCTTCTCTAAAGCTTTGTTTTGACATATGGTATTACTTTATGTACTGGCACCCAGGCTGTGCACAAATGTAAATGAAGATCTAAGCAGTGACCAGCGATTTCAGAAAGGCCTTTTGATTCTAATCTCTTCTGGTGTACCTAGTATATGTTAAAAGTGAAACTTTTTAGTAAGGCTTAGGAAAAAAAATAAATCTTCAGCAACTTTTAATCCTCTCTCTTCTGGACTTCATTACTCTGGATGAGAGTTTTATAAACAAAAATAAATAGAAAAAGACCACAGATGTCTACAAGCACATTTACAAATAGCTCTGCTTTCTTGTGGGCTCTTGCAAGCTGAAGAAACTGAGCAAATTCAGACACGGGTTACTTAAGCATGTGCAGTTGGAGTTATTTGGTGTGTAACACGCATGGCCAAGTTCCTGAGCGTGTTAAATGCTTACAGAGAATTGAGGGTATCAGGAAATGCGTTTTCTTAAAAGTTTTCTTAAAACTCTAAGAATTCTTGGGTAAGGAAAAGGATATCTTAGAGATGAAGTATAGAATTAGTCTTTCTTTTTGACCCCTTCTGCTCGATCCAAAGTTCCTGTTTTTCTGTTTCTCAGTTAAGAGATCGTGGTACTCAGGGATGTGGTTTAGTGGTGAGCTTGCAGTGTTGGTTTGAAGGTTGGACTGGGTGATCTTCAAGGTCTCTTCCGACCAAAGACACTCTGTATTCAACTTGCTGATAACTGATTGTTATCCTTGCAAACGTGAAGAACTCGTGGAATTTCTTGCTCTCGAGTGCAATCTGCTGAAACTTGCAGTTTGATGTCCTGAAGAAAGAGAGAGTGCTCTATGCTACTATGTGAAGAGATAATCCAGCTTGTCAGCAGAGTTCTGTTTCTGCAGGTTTTAAATATTCTTTATTTTGAAAATACTCAGACCTAAATTATAAATAGATTTCTTCAAGGATTTTGTCATTTGGCTTTGCTGCTGTTGCCTTTTTTTTTGCTTTTACTCCCTGTATTAAGCACAGTAGATGTCATACAAATTATACTATAAGATCAATCTAAATTTAATTTGTTTCTTTTGGGTCACACAGTATCAAATTTAATATTTTAGTAAGTGGCTGTTGTTAGCAAAGTGCTGTGGCCTTATTGAAATGATATTTGGCTCCAGCTCTTTCCTAATGCCGTAGCAAAAAGGCCATCTGCTTAATAGTGCTGTTATTCAGTGAGAAAAGTTGACAGTAAAGTTTATATCGGAAGGGGTATGCAGAGAAACCCTAAACTCCAGTTCCTCCTGGTAATTATCTCTGCTAATAAAATGATTACATGCTTTCTGGTGTGTTGCTCTTGGAATTATTACGAGGGGCCTTTCAATCCTCCTGACTCGAGCGTGAGTTGAAAGCAGTCGGCACGAGAACGGTTTTGGAAGTGTTCCACCAGTCTGTCACAGAACCTGTATTAAATGTTCATGAAGCTTGGTCCTCTTCATCATCTTCTTGAAACATGCCATGGCACATGTAGGTGTGACTTTCAGCAGTCTTCTGATGTGCTGTGAATATCATCAACGGGGGCTTTTGGCAGTACGCTGTTTTGCTGTATGCAAAAGGGAGTAAATTTAAGGGAGACCAGCACAGTTGTGATGGGTTTATGGAAAGTGAATCTCTTTCTCAAGTACCATGGGCATGCCTGAGAGAAATAAGGATGAGGTGGAGAGAGATTTCTTCTTCTGTCTGGGAGACAAAACTGAGGTTGGAGTCAAGGGCCATAGTTCAGGTTTTGACTTCAGGCAGTGTTTCAGTCCTTGGAGAAGTGATTGGGGAGGTGGGGAGGAGGGGTTGGAGGTGTGGGTGGGTGTCCAGTCTGCCCTCTGCATTGTGGTAGTTGTGTACCCAGTGCTGTTAGTCTGGGATGTAAGGGTGGGAATTGTTTCACAGGTAACTTTTCCTAATTTATTGCTTTGTTGCTTTCTAAACCTTTCACTAAAATTACCAGCTTAAATATTTATTATTATTTCCTTTAGAGTAATTGGTAAATATGTACATTGAGGGGTGTGTGTAATCTATACATATGATGGTCTGTATACTGTTATCAATCCTATTTCAAGAATCAAATGTAGGGTTGCCTAGCGTAGGGAAATTCCTAATGAAATATCTGAACCTCTTCACTCAGTCACGTATTAAAGAAAAGTTTGCCACCAGCATGGCTGTGGCCCCTTTTCCTGGGGGGCCATATAGATGACACAAGTAGGCAGCCTGGAGAGGTTGTATTTTTGTGTGGGTCTGTGTTTCTTGTAATATACCAAAGCAGATGAAGTCCTGGAAAAGGAATTGAGACTTCATATTTGGGAGGTGTTCCTGAGTAAGCTGGAATAGTCTGAGAAATTAAACCCATTGTATTGGGTTTGTTTGTGTGGCAAGGTTCTGGTAGCAGGGGGGCTACAGGGGTGGCTTCTGTGAGGAGCTGCTGGGAGCTTCCCCTGTGTCCAGTGGAGCCAGTGCAGCTGGCTCCGAGATGGACCCGCTGTTTGCCAAGGCCGAGCCCATTGCAGGGACACTGCTGTCATCACTGAGAGCATAATTGAGAAGGAGCTGTGCAGGAGCAATTGCAGTCAGAAGAGTGTAGGGAGAATATGAGAGAAACAACTCTGTAGACACCAAGGTCAGTGAAGGAAGGGAAGGAGGTGCTTATGCATATGTGTGCCTTAGGTGGAATTTGGAAGTGAGCAGGATAACACCTGGGTCACCCCGGGTGACCATCAGAGAATGACAACACACTTGTGTTGTGGTGGTACAGCTCAGGAGAGAAGGGACCTGGCTTCAGACTGAGAGGGTTTAGCTTGCATCTCCTTGGGGAGTACCAATAGCCACCAGTCCACCAGGTAAAGAAGGGATGTTCCTCTCTTCCTCTACTACTGAGTAGAAGAGAATGAAAGATTCGTGTGGCCTGATGGACTGAAAGAACAAATGTGCTCACAGCTTCATATCGGGAGTGCTTACAAGATGAAATCGGTAGCTCCGATGTCTCTCGTGAATTTCTTTTGCATTGTAACGTTAAGCAACTGCTGGAATAAAAAAGACTTTGTTATTTAAAAGAAAAAAAGTAGGCTTTTAGTGTACTTATTTCTGGCTGATCTCCACAGGAAGATTTTTAATTTTTTTTTTCCATCTATAATTTGTCTCATTCTGATGAGATGTCAGTCATTTATTTTCTGTTGCATACAGGAGACTTGATTTTACATGTGGCTTACATTTTCTCAGAGAACAACTGTTTGGTTTACTTCAGGGTGTTTTCAAATAGAATCTCTTACTCTACCTTGTAAAAGTTTATCATATATTCGTGCATATATGAGGGAGTGTTTACCATGCAAATCAAGAAAAGATGCTTTTTGCCTTTTTTTTATGGAAAGCCATATGTATTGGACCTAAGGTTGTTCTTACCCTTTTTTTAACTTTTTCTGGAACTAAGTATTGAGCTAAAACAGGTAAAAAGAAACCTTTTTTTTCCTCAATTGTGATAAAAGTTTAACAGATGATAAACATATTAAATACAGAGAGGGACAGATGCAAAAAAAAGAAAGTGTAGGAGTGGGAAGGAGGAGATTTGATTTCATCTAGGCTTTTGGAATCTCAAATATATATTTCTTTTGTTTTGGTTCTTTTTTCTCCTCTGAAGGGCCATCTAGTTTTTCTCAGTGCCACAGAAGCATCCTTTCTGAAGTCCATGATCAGTTTTTGCTACCTGTCATAGGTCCCAATTTTTAACTTCTGAACTGTGATGGGCTTAGAAATTTTCAGTAGCAAAATTAAGTAGGGTAAATTGATTGGAGGTGTAGCCTTCATCAATAAAATTTCTCTGCTGCCATTACATTATGTATTGTAGAATTTACTGACAAAGAGAGGACATGGAGAAACTATCAATACAAATTAGGTGGACTTCCCCCTCCCACCCCTACTTGTCAGACTTTATTTATAGAGTCCCCTCACCCTCATAACTTAATTCCCAAAAGAGTTAGCAGCATGTGCAGAGTGACAGATGCCGCTGTGATGGAGGTGCCTGCTTTGCTGTAGCTCTTCCATTTGTAAGCCAAAAGCAGCAAAATTGTGCAGTGAGCATGTGAAGGGCTAGAAACTTGGTCCAAAGGTGTGGGTGTCAGCTTCCTGGGAAAGAAAACGATGCATCGGGAATCATGGAAAGTCAAACAACTTTCCAAGGTACTGCGTTCAGTGTGATTCAGCACCCAACAGAGCTCTGCCTTCACTGAGAAGGTGAAATGATGAACAGCTGTTTCCTACTGAGGGGAAGGAGCAAAAAAAGCTGGTTTCTGAAAAATTAAGTTCTAAAGAATGTAAGATTTGTTTGGTTAAAGTGAAAGAGGAAAAAACCCAAACCCACAAACCCCACAAACATTAATTTTCTCCACACTCCTGGGAAGCAGGTGTGTGATCTGCTCCTGCTGTGCCTGCTGCAGAGTTTGCCTGGCTGCTGTGGCTCCCAGGAACAGAGGTGTCACCTCTGTTTTAGTGTAAGCAGCTCTTGTTATCTCCAGGTAGCTCGGGTAGTGTGCTGCAGCATGGGCACTTGCTGAGGTGCTGCAGTGCAAGGGATGGGGCTGAACAGTTAGACACTTGCAGTAGTGAGGTGCAACTCTGAACTTGGTTCAAAACACTGAAGGATGACTCGAGTACAGTTATGTAGGATGCCAGTTACTTTGGGCTGCTATGTACAAGTACAGGTTTTTAACTGAAGTCTATGGAAAGAGCACATCTCTTTGTGCAAGAAGAGACTGAAGGGTATTGATTAAAAAAAAAGCCCCAAATACAAGAGTAGCTGTATTACTGCTTTTAACAGGTATGCTAACTACAATAAAAATATCGACTGTTTTAGCTGCGGTTGTAAGGACTGTTGATGAAAACAACTACTGCTGTTGTTGTTGTGTTAGAAGCACATGTTCATTCTAAATAGCCAGAGCTGAGCCTGTAAAACTCACTGTGGGAGGAGGAGGAGACTACGGTAAAAAGTAGGTGAATCAAGACACAGTAATCCTGAATCCCAGTGCTCATATACAGGCTCCGAAACTCCCGGAGCAACCCCCTCTGCCTTGTAAAGTGTCTCCAGGCATCATGTCTGCTTCAGTTCTAATCCCCCCCAAAAGATGTGTTTCCATCTAAGCCTCTTAAGGATCGCTGGGTCTGGAAGGGGCTCTCCAAGCACACCCACGGTGTGCTGGTGAGATCAAACCCAATCCCAACGTGTGGCAGCAGCTTTTGCTTTCTGTGAAAAGGGAGCCTGGTTGAGCAGTGGGTTTCCCTTTGGATAATACTCCAGTGGTGAGAGTGCTCCTCGAGGCGCCGGAGCGGGTACGTGCTGCTCTCCCCTGCCCAGAGGCCTGACCTCCAGCTTAGCAGCTCTGCTGAGGATTTCCTTTTACGTTTCCAGTCGAAGCTCTGCTTCCACTGGACAGAGCTGAGAGTGCTTGTGGAGGAGTCGGGATTACATTCTAGGAGACCAAGTCAGTTAGTGAGGTGCTGTCAGAGCCTGGTCACAGGAGATGACATTGCTCCGTAGTAACTGAATGCTGAGATGTGCTCAGATAGGCTGCCAGTGGAACATTTGCTGTGGTTGTTTATTTCTCATGGCAGGCTCATTAAATATGAGAGGTCATTCTGAGAGATCTGTTCTGTACTCTGATTGGCTTTTCCTTTACACGTTATAAATAGAAATCAAATATTTTATAACAGATTATGTTCATTTTGCTGTTAGCTGGATTGGAGGAAGGTTGTTTATCTGTTTTCAGAAAGCTGCTGGTAATGTAGCTATAATTTTATTTCAAAATAACATATTCTAATCCAGTTACTTAAGTGATGAACATGGATCCTTTTCAAGCCTTTTACAGACTCTACTCGAGCAAGCCTGGCATGAACATGTAAGCACCAGGAGGACTGACCTAGCAAACCTGTCCACCTGACCTTGCAAAAAGAAACTGGACACAATAGTCAGTTTTACAGCATTGCTGGCACTAGAACCTCACAAACAGAAGCTGATGTAACACTGACTACCAGCTATGTATAAAATGTGAGATGGTTTTACAGAATTCAGTTGTTTTTTTTTTTGTTGCAAGTATCTAATTAGTGAAAACCAGTCATATTAGAAGTGCTGGGGAAGACAGGGGACAGCCTGGCTCACACTGACCCAGTCCAAACATTGTTGAACTACCTCACTGAACAGTATTTAACAACTTTTCTTTATCCTCTAATATGTGAACACTTTAAATTAGCTAATGGCAGCAATTCTGTAGGCCAAATAGTATTTTTGGTAGAAGTAAGTTCTGTGGATACTTGCTTATATGTTTGTAAAATGCTACAAAGAATGCAATCAAAATGCTAATATAGCTCCTCTCTACTACTGGAATAAATATCTTTGAACACCCAAACGCAGGAAGGTTAGAGATATGGAACATGTATTCCTGCTTCCTAGGCAGTAAGTTTTAGCAGAGATGTGGGTAGGAAGATAGGGAAAATTAATAGACTTGTGGAAGGTGAAAGTAGTAAGAGGAAAGCAAGAGTTGGGTGTTTTGTGTGTGGTGGTGCTGGTTGTTTTGTTGTTGGGTGTGGGGTTTTTGCTTGTTGGGTTTGGTTTTTCAATTTTTTTTTCCCTTTCTTCCAAAAGCATGAACATATGACTGTGTTGGTAGCTGTAGAAAAATGAGTGCTTTGTGTGTTTCAGAAACAGGTGAATTGGTGTTTTTGAGGAAGCAGAATGCTGAAATAGGTGGGAGCTGTTTTCCTGGCTGAGGCATCTTTGGCACAGAACCAGAAAATTGGAACTGATGGTGTATTTGACTTGGGACTGGGTTTTCCAGCTGCACTGCTGTAGTGGAGGTTGGACTGGGAGACCAGAAAGGTGCCTGCAGTGGACAGAGGCAGAAGAAAAGAGCTGTTCCATGTCTCTGCCCCCACATGTGTGAGCAGACACACGCACATAGATGCTGCTCAGGTGCAGTGCATGGAGAAATCTTTGGGTGTTCTGATACCTTCTGTCTTTAACGTGTGCCTTTGCTGAGTCAGCTAGACTGGAAAGTGTCCCCATCTCAATTCCTGTGCTGCTGGAGATGTGAGTAGTCCAGGGGTCCTGGCATCTGTGATTGGTGACAGTCATACCTGCTTCCTCCAGAATCTTTCTGCTTTTGACACATTATGCCCATATATATCAGCAGGCACACACATGTATAATGTGCATACAGCGATTGCTCTGCCTGCCAGTTATGTTTCCACTAAATAGCTGCAAAACTGTTGTGGGACTTATGATGATCAGTTGTGTTTGGATTGAGGTCACAGGCCTTGGGATCAAACTCCATCCGAATGGGCAGGATGGAGAACATACCAGTTGGAACCAGCCTGTGACCAGCCACGCTGAAGGCTGATGGGATCCTTGGTGGAGTTCTGGCCAATGCCAGCTGCTGCTTTCCTGAATAATATATAGGGTCATCTGCTGGGCTTGAGACAGGAGTGCTGTTCCCAGTCAGAAATGTGTAGAAGGTGTCCCTCCTGTGGGGAAGGAGAGAACAAGTCTTTAGGCTTCTGAATACGAGTCAGGCTGGGACAATGGGAGTTGGTCTGAAGGAAAAGCTTTGTGGTTTACCAGTGTGATATAATGGGGGTGATGGAAAGATCCAAAGGGGAGAAGAACAGAAAGATCTAGAGAGGGGTTTGGCTGGTTAGTGAGGTGCAGTTTAAATGAATGAACAGTGAGACATATGAGGACTAGAAACTTGACTTGATATTTCCAGGAAGACGTTTTAAAAGCGTAGACATCCCCTTTTAGAATAATACCCTGCCTTAACATGTGATTATCCAGATGGCTTGGCTTTACTTCTGAAAAAGGCAGAGATTTTACCTCTGTCGCTGATCTCCGTATCTGCAAGGAAAAAAGCTAAACAGCAAACATGCATATGTATATAATGGAGAACAGCAATAATGAACCACAAGTCTTAATTTATAGATCTTGAAGTTTTCAAGTCTATTTTCCCTAAATCTGTCTCAGTATGAAGCAACGTTGCAAAACAAATCCTACTGTCCCCTTTTTTTCCAATAGCAACTCCAGAAAAAATAGGGACAATATCAGAAAGAGATTTATGAATGCTTCTCATTGGTTACAATGTGTACACATATATATTTTCTATATTTTCATGGGGGCCACTGTTCATGGGAGGCAGAACACCAGCAAATCTCAACTGGTTTTCCACTCCGTTTTGTTCTCCCTGCTGTTTGGCACCCACTGTACATTCACTCGCCAGAAGAGTAGCTCCACAATTAGGTGTTAGCACGGTGATGCATTTTATGAACTGTGCAAAATACAGCCTTCAGTGGTGCAATGCATAACCTTTTCTTACTGAGCTTTTAAAAAAATTTATTTTAAAAACATTATCCCTGTTGTAACTTCACTGATATAATCCTGCAGTATGGGAGCATTATCAGAGGGGACCAGTATCTTGTGCTTCGACAATAAACCGACTGCTCTGTCCTGAAGAGGTGGTTGCAGATGTTCATCACTACAGTGTCCATGGGACTTTATCCCATGGATTTGGTCCCGTTTTCCTGAAATTATATTTCTGCCAAAGGATAAACCTTGCCTTTATAGTGGAGAAAATCCTAGTGCTGAATTGTTTAGCACAGGTTTTCATTCTGCTGCTTTGGATAACTTTGTCCTGATGGCAGAAACCACAGTGCTGAGTTTCATTTCAGCTTCTGTCTGTAGCCACCATAAGCCAAAAAGGACTAGGTATGGTCAATTTGTGTGGTTTTACATCCTGAGCAGGTACACTTTAATGTTTGGTACCAGTTAGGACCTAACTGGTGCATTTTTCAGTTTGCCTCCTGGACAGTGTGTGCTGGAGAATGCTGAGTGACTGCAGACTGAGCTGCTTTACCCAGTACCTTCTCCGCTGTCTCTTCGGTTTTACTTCATTCCCCTCATTGATTTGCATTTATTATGCTAGCTGTAGCTGCTTCCATCATCATTGCTTTCAAATTGTCATTTTTTTTGTAGTTCCCACCTTGTCTTTGCATTACCTTGCTGATTCCATATAGAGAGACATTATGGTGCAAGGTTTCTCCTAGGTTACTTCAATGCTAGAGAACTCCCTTCACTACTTTAGGCCTTGGGAGATGTTTTCTTCAGTACTTGATTGTTCCAGAAGTTAAAAGCTCCCTGAATGGCTCGTCAGCCATGGTGAAGGATCACCTTGTTAGCCTTAGTACAAAGTGCTGAGCAGTGTAAGGCTGTTCCTATGTCTTGATTTAAAAAATCACCAAGGAAACAAAGTGCCAGGTTTTTTTGTCAGTGGCAAAATGAACTGTAACACAAGTAAGGTAAATGTAAAATATTGCAAACGTTATAGAAGAAGGTGTATGGGAGCAAAGGAAACTGTACATCAGTCAGTATAGAGGTGGTTTATCTCTAGTCAGAGCTGAAGCCTGAGCTACAGGAGTCACCAGGTTACAACTGCAGAAACCCCCCAGGAGTTGTTTCAGTTAAATGAGGTGGCCGTGCATCTACCGCCTGTCTTAGCGGAGCCAAGGTGCAGTGTTTGGAGTGGAAATAACTCCAGGAAAGACCAGTTTGATGGGGGTGTGGTGGCAGTGGAGGGTAAAGAGCTGAAGTCCTTCCCTCTGTCTGCTCCTCGTGAACCGCCAGCACAAGATGCGCTGCGATTTCTCCAATCGACAGCTTCAGCCAAATTCAAAATGGGAAAGAAAAGTTCTCCTTTCAGTAAAGCCAGCTTACTCCTTTGGTAAGAATTCACCAAAACTCAAACCAGGAGAAATAATATGTACAATGTGATATTTTTCAAACCATAATAACATTGTCTGAAACTTAAACTTTCTCTAGTTGTCTAACTTTATTTTTCCAAGGTAGAATAAGAGGAGAATTTTCAGCCAGTGCTGAATTTGCAGGGCCACCTCTTTAAATTAGCACTAAGGTAGTGTGAAAGCTTTTGTTGTTGCAGTGAGTGGCATCTTATCAATTGACAAGTACATCCACATTAAATCTCCAGATCCTGGCCTTTGGCATATGAGAGTACTGATCATCAGACATTAAGTTCCCACTCAGAATGCTCTCTTGAGAAATTGTTATAGGCAACGTGCATTATTGGAGGCATCTGCTCTCAGATTAAATCATTCCTTTGCCTTTCTATTCATTCGGAGTCTTTGGTGTTACCAGACACTCAAATAACCTTGACAACAGCAACAAAACAATATTTTTCCATCCGTAGCTAGAGATGATAGCACACTATCCAGTTGTATTGCAGTGACAGGACTGACCACAGTGAAGCACAGTCTTATGATCAGTTATTAAAGTGTATTATGCTGAGAAATACCTTAAAATACTGCTATCTGGTACAAAGCATGTCAGCACGTGGATTAGAAAGATACTGGAAGTAGAGATCTGTTCTTGAATCACTTCCACACAATCATCAGGGTCCAAGCAGAGAATCTGCTGTGCAGAAACCCACAGGGTGGTAGCCTGAAAACACACACATGTATCCATTTATTCCCAAACAGAAAGGTGCTGTCTAGTAGGGAGTCTTGCTGTGGGTTTGTTTGGGGCTTTGTGTGTGTGCTTTTTGTTTTTAAGTGTAAACCAACCATTTCTACAGAATGCTACACGGCAAAGGGAAACCCACCAGTAATGTGGATTGTATGAGGCAGTAATCTGGACAAGAATGTCAATGCTTAGTTTCTCTTATGGCTTTCTTGCTTGAGAGTGGGATTTAGGCTTAATGAAAGTGATGCCCTGAGCAACAGTCCCATAGACATTTCTTTGCCTGAGGTTTAGCAACTCTGACAAGAACATATTTTGGTTAGGAGTGGTGAAAAGAAACCTTGCTCTGCCAGCTACTAGCAGTCCCTTGGACTGAACAAAGGGATGATCCCTTGCAGGGGACAGTAGCTGCCATAAAGAAAGGCAAAAAATGTGAAAGATACAAAGAAAATGCCTTCAGGTCATCTTGTGTAACTTTTTTTTTAATATTAAATTAAACCCAACAATTCTTCTTATTCCTTCTGCCTCTGTTTCTAGTCAGTCATGTTGGCAGGAAATGTTAAGTCCAGCAGGCACTCGGTGTTGCATTGCTGTAGGTGAAAGTGGCAACTGTAAATTTGGTGTGTGGGAGTGGGGGGTTTTAAATAATTAAAAACCTAAACCAAAACCCTTAACAAAAACCACTCACTATTCCCCTAGCATTTTCTTCCTCCAGTTTCTCATGCACCCTCAGCATTAACGTGCATGTCTGTTAAGGACTGTTGCAGAACTTGGCGTGATCTCAGCTGGTGATAATTTTTCTGCCTGTAATTCCCAAAGCAGCTAGATAGGCTGGGGAGTGGATTATGGGGCTGTTAATACATACTCTGGAGGTACTGCCAACTGCCTTCATCCGCCCAAGCCATCCTTTAATGGCCTCGTAAAACGTGCCCTGGAGTGTCTTTGGAGTATTAATATGCTCTTCCACTGGAGAATTTCACCATTAGACTATGGAGTTTTTCAATACAGTTTTTGTATGTAGAAGAATGAGACTAAATAGTTCAATAGATGGTAAGGTAAGTTGGCTAAGATGAAGGGATTATTCTCAATTCATATATTTTCAAATAGAATTAATTGTAGTCAGTGTCAACATCAGCTAATGTTCTAGCCCAGTGTCGTCACCTGAGTGCTTCATCTCTTAAAACATACTTGTTCTACCTTGTTTCATCTGATTTTCTTACCCTTTCAGCTTAGCAGCAGAATCCAACTGGTTTGCACCAACAGAGGTGAATCTTCTCACTTTGGAAACCCGAAATACCCTTCAGAACCCCAAAAAGGCAGTGGAGGGTGAGAGGGATGCAGATGTGGAAATGCAGTGTGTGTGTCTTTACTGGAATTCTCACTACAGAAGATACCCAGAAGGCCTTGCTAACATCAGTTGTGGCAGGGTGATGCTTTAAAGAAGTCTTCTGAGGCATCTTATTGGTCACTGTAAGAGAGTTCATCTACTTAGTAATTTTTCTTTCAGTTAAAAGTAGACATAATGGGGATCAATAGAACTGTGTTTTACTTTGCTTCCATAAAGGCCATACTCTTACAAAATGAATTAATTTGAAATGCTCTTTGTTTAATTTACACTGCTTAATTTGTTCTCCCATCACTACTCAGGCTGTAGGAAGGTAGGGAAAGAAAGGGAGCATAGAGTAAAGAGAAAGCAAAAGGCTGTTTCCAACTTAATCTTTAGTCTCTTAACATTCTCTGAAATGGTTATTCTGGTTTGTAAAAGCATTCTGATGGTTTTCTAAGGCTGCAGTTCCTCCCTCTCCTTTACTCTGCTCTCAGTTATCCTTAGATAGTCCTTCTGGCATGAGATTAATGTAGTTTTTACATGATATGTTTCAGTAATCCAGTTTGAGTGATTCAGCACAAGGGTTAGACAGCCCGTTAATGTTAAATGCAGTTGCTACTGTATTGTGAGGAGCTGCAAAGAAAAACACAGATTTTTCTTCATTTCCATCCTCTTTAAAAAAAAAAAGTTTGCTTTTTTATTTTTCTTTCAGTATGAACTTAAAACTTGAAATGTAACAAGATAGATGGGTCAGGAATAGCACGTGGGGCGATTTAGGACTGGATGTGGTTTCCTATTTTCCTTACATCATGGATTAGAGGAATGTATCTGTCTCAGCATCTGGCTCCAGAGATGGTCATAAATTGATGATACAGGCTGGGGCAGATATCCAGCTGACAGGAGGTGTTAGACTTCTGCTGAATTCAGTGGGATAGTGGCAGTCTGTATCCAGGGGAGGTCTCCCACGGCATCTCCAGAAAGACGAGATGCCTTGCATAAAAAAAAAAACCCTACCCTAATTTTTTTTTAAAAGAAAAGGAGAAAAAAAAACCCAAACCTTCGCAGGACTGAGGTATGTTAGATTATAGAAGAGTCACCATGGAAGTATGACTCACAATGATCACTGGTTTGAGAAAAGTGAGTCACAGAAGAGATCAAGAATTAGAAATTTCTTACATACCCTTACTTGCTATGAAACTAATTCTTGATTTCATGCTTTGTGCTAGGTAAAATAACTCCTCAGTATTGCTCTGAAAGCCTTGAAGACCTTTCAAAACACAGAGTCTCTGAGAGCTATGCTGAGACTTTTTCTGGGATGCAGATGGGAGAAGTACATCCTTAAAGTTGGGGCTTTATAGCTGTTTGATTTGAAGAAACAGTAAATTTTCCTTTGACTACTTCTGCCAGCAAATCACTATTCCCATACACATGTAAATGAGCACTGCTCAGGTCCACAATCGGAAGCTGCAGTCACCTGAAAATAATCACTGGTGGTTTGCATTCTCTCAATGAATGTGCATATGCTAAGGTTATGTTGTAATCAACAGGTTTTGTTAAGAGAGGACCTAAACTGAATACACTTAGTGCCATGTTTCATACATCTGCTTATTCTGCACATGAAACTGTCTAAAGCATATAGGTGAAGGAATTTCTCAGTCTTTTTAGTGCAACTTTTCCATCATAAAAAAATCAGGCTACTCTGATCTTACTGATCCACCGTGCCCTCTTAATTAAGCCTTCACTGAATCAAACTTAATATCTTTGTCAAATAAGGTCAGACTTCCATGTATCAGTGTCAGAGCTACTAAAGATAGTTCAGTGCTGAGACAGGAGCAGGGTTTTCTGTGGCTATGTGGTAAAAAGCTTGTGTGAAAAGCTTTGGATCACAAAGGGTGCCTGTAATTTGCAGAGAAATATTTTCCCACACCAACCCAGATACTGTTTTAAGGAGGAAGAGACTCTGGACAGAGCACAGAACTGTCTTGTCCTGCAGCTGTCCTGAGGGGAGAAGGCTTGCAGGAGACTGTTCTAATTGCCGCTGAACACAGAAGTGCCCGTACAGAGTCAAGCCAAAGACCCACCACGTTGTGGCTGACAGGTACCAGCAGCCAGGACCCGGGGCAGAAGTGTTTGAGCAATCAGCAGGTCGTGGTGTTCTCCCCACAGCCCAGGAACAGCTTCATGTCTGTGAGTAGTTAACGCAGTCTGCTGGGAATTTGTGTACATGTTTTCTGAAAGTGTCTATAGTTACTTAGGATTTATTCCTCAGAAATCCACTATCATGGCACTATCATCTTCTACAACTCTCATGAGCAGTTTTGCTTTGTTCTAGGGTTGTGGCTAACTATTGTCAGCTGGCTTTGTGACTTTACTGATCTCCTCCTTTCTGTGTGATCTCTGAACCTGTTGAAGAGCACAGGACAAGAGTGAGACCCTCCTGGATCTCACTGATGAGCCTGTCCACTGCTGACCCCAGTGCCTGATCTGACCTTTACCTTGAGGGAAGGGACCTGGGACCTCAACAGCCTTGAGAGGTGGGCCTGCGCAAGCCTCAGGAAGTTCAGTAAGGCCCAACGCAGGGCCCTGCACCAGGGTAGGGGCAACCCCAAGCAAATACAGGCTGGGGGATGCGTGGATTTAGAGCATCCCTGCAGAGAAGGACTTTGGGGTGTAGGTGGATGAAAAGCTGGATGTGACCCAGCAATGTGTGCTCATAGCCCAGGAGGCCAGCTGTATCCTGGACTGCACGAAAAGAAGCGTGACCAGCAGAGTGAGGAAGATGATTCACCCTCTCTGCTCGGGTGGGACCCCACCTGCAGTGTGAGAAGACAGCATGTTGAAGCAGGTCCAGAGGAGGGCCCTGAAAGGTTTGAAGGACAGGTTGGATGGGACTTTGAGCAGTCTGGTCTGGTGTAAGGATCCCTTCCAAACCATTCTACTGTGATCTAGGATTTTATTTTTTAGTGATTTGTTTTAGTTTGTTTTCTTTAATTTTATTGGTCTCATGAGACAACTTTTCCTTGACAAAAGTATCAGCTTAATGCTGAGTGACAACCAAAAGGTGTGCTTGATCTTTTTCCTCAGATTCTGTTCCTATTAGTGGGATGGACATTCTGTACCTGGAAGTCCTCACACCTTAGCTTTACCTCTCATGAAGTCTTGAGGAGTAAAAACCTGCTGGGCTCTGCAAGGGTTGCCTGGCATCTGAGGGACAGAGAGGGAGGAAGGCACAGTTGTTTCTTCCTACTCTGAAGATATTCACCAGGTATCTCTTTCTGTCATGCAGGTTCTCTTATTAAAGTGATTTATCTCCTCTTTGTCTTTGCCAGCATTCCCCCCCCAGTCCTGAGTAAGGGTTCTGGGCATGCCTTCAGCTATTTAAGCTGCAGGTGCCATGTCAGGGTTCTGATTTCTTTTTCCTGTTTAATGTCATATTTTGATGTGTTTCAGTCTCAGCCATCTGAACAGATTATTTTTGGATCTCAGACATCAAAGAAATTATTTTTTTCCAGATCCTGCTCCTTCTTAAAGCTCCATGAGATAAATATTGGACGATAGATAATTAGTTGGCATTTACATTTGGTGAGAATGGAATACTGGTTTGGATCAAGTAACTCTGCAGATCTGCTTATCTCTGAGACTTTTTTTTTTTATAGGTACAATTAGAGAGAGATTTTTGAATGGAAACTGTTTGGCTTGTGCAAAGCAGGTGGTCCCTCACTGATGGCCTTCCTGAGTCTGGGAGCAACTTGATCTTGCTTCTTTCCTGTCTCAGAAACTGTTGTTCGCTGTTTTCAGTTGTTCTGTGTTAGATGAGTTTGTCACCTCTTTTGTAGTCTTTTGCTCATGGTACATTAGCAGTACTCTCTGGATGACATGGGAATGTGTGTGGGTGACTCTCTATGATGGTTTGCATGGAGAGAGAAAATGACAACTCAGAGAGAAACGGGGTGGAAATACCTTAGCCAGTGTAAAACTGTTTTCCACGTGTATGGTGAGAACCCTCCCTTCTTCCTGAAGGACGTGGTATGTGACCACTAACTAGGCTGCTGTAGTCCATGGAGCTCTGATCCTCCTGTGACATGTGGGAATTACGTGAAACGAGACTGAATTTGAGTTCACCAAGTCCCTGTAAAAATGAATGGCATCAGTTTTTGCACTGAAGGGTTTCATAAACGAAAAGGAAGGACTTGGTATCAAGCCATATTTTATCTATCCAGATTTCAAATAAATTAAAACATTGCACTATTTTCAGCTTTTTGGTGTCAGATCTAATTACAGAGTTACTTTCTTCACATCACAATAAAAATGATAATTGTTTCAATCGGAGGAATTGGGATACTTAAAAAACAATTTTCTTAATAGCATTACAGATTTAAATAAATCAAAACTGTTAATTTAATTCAGGCAGTGACAATATAAAAAAGTTATCCTTGTGGCAGTTTTTCAGCAAAAGAAATTATACAGTCGGATGTGCCATTGGACTTATCTTTTCATATCTGCTTTCATTATCTCTTGCTTCTTAATATGTATGTCTCCTACTAGAAATCTGCTAATCGGGCACGTGTAAGATAGCTGGGTGTTCAGATGATTTCATAATCTATAGACACAATAAAGGTAAGTGATAGATCAGAATGCAGTTTTTCCTCCTGGTAGAGAATAGTCCATCTGTACTATTTTTGTAGACATTGATTATAGCCAGAATGATCACCATTAACACTACTGCCTTCTCTATATAAAGTAGTTCTCAGTTTATGTGTGGGGTTTTTTATCTTGTAGCTCATTTTTAGTAGGAAGAGTTAGGAAGTGCTCCAAAATTAAACTATCTATGTCTGTCTATCTAAACTGTAGCCATAAATCATTATCTGAAATAATTACTATCATTTTAAGGTCAAAAGCTGTATCCTTGCTATAATATGTCATGCTAGTGATTATAGATTACCAAATAATGGACAAATTGAAGTAGGAATTGGGAGAACAGAAGGAAATGTTAAAAATACTTCAGTAAGTGATACTCTGTGTATCAGGAAAAGGGGAGGGGGGAACAAACCAAATAACCCCAACCCAAACGATTTAAAGATTATCTGCATTAATACAAGACTAAAAATCTGTTCCACAATCTGCAAATAGTCATTTTATGGTAAAATGAACACTTGGAATATATCTATGTTAAAGAAATTGCCTTTTTGGTA
Organism: Chloroceryle aenea; assembly: GCA_013399075.1. Classification (NCBI taxonomy): domain Eukaryota; kingdom Metazoa; phylum Chordata; class Aves; order Coraciiformes; family Cerylidae; genus Chloroceryle; species Chloroceryle aenea. The sequence goes on from VWZY01008970.1 coordinate 191,248, forward strand.
AATTGAGAGTTATGTTTCTTGGTTAATTCTCTTTTGTCATCATGCTGTCTTGTGCTGAAATGAAGCAGACACTGAACAGTGGGGAAGAGCTCCCTTTGCTAACAGGTCTAGGTGCTGCTAGGCAGGTGAGGGTTTAGTTTGTCTTGTCCTTCCAATTGCCAATACATGAGAAAGCTGCTATTTCAGTAACACTGTTGCTGAAACAATTTAAAAAACAAACAGATTTGTCAGGTATATTTGTAATCTGCATTTTCCATGAATGCCATGAAGCTTGTGTGTGTATCTTACATGGAACCGGAGTACCCAGTCTATGAACTCATAGATGGAGATAAGAATGCAAGGAGATACATGTTCAGAATATGTATGTGGTAGCCCAAACAAAATGCCTACCATGAATACATTTAAAGTATTTTTTAGCTGTGGCTTTTTGACAGAAGCAACTCGTGTTTTGACACCAAGATAAGTTTTTAATGAATACGAAACTCTAGGGCCTGTCTTAACTAGCTTGAAATAAATTAAGTTTTATGGAGAAATACATTCAGCAGTTTAGATGTCTTACAGTTGTTCACCCAACCTTCATGTTGTTGGTGTGGCAAACCAACAACACTAATATATATTTTCTTGGTGTTACAGCTGAACTGAATAGGGTCAAACAAAATCTTCCTGACAGTGGCCAGCGGGATACGCGAGTCGGGAGCGTGCCAGTAAGGCAGCCTTCAGAACTGGTGGTGTAGGGACTTGAGGGGGAAGTGGTGCTGTCCTCATGGAATTCCTCTTCCATGTGGTGGTGTTTTTTTTATCAGCCAGACTTTCAGTTCCTGTACAGCATAAGCAAGGCTACAAATCCACAGTGCTGTGGAAGGAAGCTGTATATTGTAACTGTTCATGCAAAAAATCATCTGCTTTTATCTCTCTTTAAATAGATGGCCTCCTGTGTTTGTGTGATGCTTCAGAGTAACAACTGCTACTTTCATTTTTGGCCCTTGGAGGCTCTGAGGTGAGAGTACTCCCTTTCCCAGTATTCTATACTGAGGGGAATTAGTAGGCTGGGAGCTAATCCAGATTACTGCCACTGGCTTGCAGTATGTGGCTGTACCAGCGGAAAGCCTGCCTCGCTGTCCAGTTACACTGCATGTGCAGCTTCATACTCTGATCTTCTCTCAGCACTGTAGGCACAGAAAAGATGCTGTGATCATTTTTAACAGGTTAACATATGGACTTAAGGATCTAGGAGACAATCGGTAGTCGAAGGGACAAGATTTTGCTCTTGTGCGTCCTTAATGCTGTTTCTTTTCCATTGTTCTGAGTTACCAGTGAGATTTGTGGTGCTGTAGAAAACAGGACAACAAATACTGAATGTTTAAAGAGCTGCTTTGCATAATGGAGATTGGCATCAAAAGGGAGCCCGATGAAGCAGATCCAGGGACAGAGGTTCCAAGCTGGCTGATGTTCTCACGTGGTGGTATGGGTTGAATCTCCTTGGCCATTATTTCTGAAGTGAATAGTGTTATGAAAGATTCAAAAATGTTAGAGGAGGGAAGAGTTTATGTAACATTAGCAATTAAAAAACCCCAACTATTATAGCATTACTAATGCAGTGTTGCTTTCTAGGGCAGCAAGGTCAGACCACTGAAACAAAGGCCATGGCTTTAGCACATTTCAAAAGCAGAGGCTTGGAAACAACAGTTCTGAAAGAATTTAGCCGTTGGGTTAAAGACTTTCTTTAGAGATTGAAATAGGCTAGAATGCAATCACAGATTGTGTGTCAAAAATACTGAAAACAAATATAATTTTAAAAAACTTTGCATTGTTATTACTACAACCTATACATATCCCTTCACAGAAACAGCATTTTACCTGAGGCTGGAAGTCTGGTTACTAGTGCCTGTCCTGTGAAACGTTTCCTCATGTCATGATTTTGAGCTTACATTTCCTTCTGTGTTTGTTCAGAAATTACCAATCCCATTTTAACGAAAACTCAGTTCAGGGGAAAGACACCCGTGCAGTAGTAGAGCAGAACTCACTTTTAAAAGACATAAATATGTTACAGGACTGTTTCACAACTCAGTAGTGCACAGGTAGGCCCCGTGTCCACTTGCATCTGGTTGACTCCAGTGTCCTGTGCCTGAGTTAAAAGGACACAACAGGAGTTGGCTTCATTGCTCCTGGTCTCCATCTGGAAATGTGCATTGTGGAGAATTCTTGGAAGGACTTCTGAGTTTTACTGCTTTAGCAACACACACACAGACATTGGCTCAGACTATAAATAAAGTGAGAATACACAGTTTGAAAGAGAGACTAGCTTAAAGCTTGTCAGTCAAAAGACAAAATGTTTAGGAAGATGAAAGACAAAGAGTATTTCTGTATTTAAACATCTTTGGCATATGTCAAACTACAGTAGGAGAAACAAGGCTGTACTAATGTGTATTTCTATGCCCAGTGCATAAGCAAAGTTGGAACATGTTCTGCATGAGAGAGGGGGGGGAAAAAAGTACTTGAATACTTAATGCAGAAGTATTTGAAGGAAGAGAAGACTTGAAGAAGAATTTTACCTGTTTACATGTGTTACAATTAGTAATTTGGGAAGTTTGTTACAGTTAATAACAGTTCAGTTCATTACAGTACTTTTCTTCTCTCCTACACTCAGCCCTTCTTTTGTTTACTGAGGAACACAGATTATTTTTTTTCTTTTATGTTCTTCTGATTTGAAATTCCATTGAAACTGTTAATTTTCTTTGCCTCTCATTCTATTTGGTTTCTTCTGATGTTAACCACTTTGTTCAGTTATCAGTTTAATTAATATATTTCCTAATTAGCAATGGCAGAGCTTTAAATACTGCACATTTCTAAAGTAGTTAGAAACTTTGAGTATAATCCTACATCGTACTGTAGTAAACTTAAACCACCTTTCAGTTATGTAAATATTGTTTGAAATGCAAGCAGACAGCCTTTTGTATATCCCCTATGAGGGGAGCAAGCATGAGAAACTTGTTGCAATCCAGAAAGTACTTTTTCATAGATGGAGTCAACATTTCAGTTTTGAAATGATCCTTTCTGGAATATTTGTCTTGATAGAAGATAAGTTGATTGATTTTGTCTTTAAGACAAATTTTGTAAGGATGTTCTTTGGGAGAAAATGCTCAATTTTATTTTGTTTTCACTAGTAGATGAATGTTGAGTTGCTCACGGGAGAATTCCAGTAACCATCCTTTCTTTATTTTTTGGTGGTATTTATCAAATCTACACTATCCTCTCTAAAAAGCAAAGCAAGTTGTGTGATTAAAAGGTGGTGGTTTTGCTCTCATCTAAGCAGCTCTCATATAATATCTGTGATTTATTAAATGCCAGGCATGGTTGTGAACTGTTGAATTTCAGTGGGAAATTTCTAGAGCTGATTGTTATTAAAGAAGTTGAAGCTTCCAGAGTAGGCCTTGATCTGTGTGGTCCATAAACCCGACAGGGGTGTGATACATATTGAGGAATTTGATCTGGTGGAATGATACAGTCAGTCTCTTGCTCATATGAATATTTGATTTGTCTCTGGTCTATTTTTTCAATCAACAACTAGTCTGTGTAAAAGTAGCAAACCATTCGGGAGGCTTTCAAAACAGGTAATACCCTACTGGTGGTTACTGAAGTAGCAATCCACAGCTGTCTCAGTTCTTCCTCAGTCTGTTACCTATGCTGGTTTTGTTCAAGTTCAAAAATGGGTCATAACTCTGATCTTGAAAGGGATGTTTACTGGATATATTTTCATTTAGGGAGTATTAATGGGTAGGTTCTTTGTACGTTTAATTCAGCTGATTTAAGTCATCTGCTAAAATGAAAAAATACTTAAGTGAGGAAATCTTTGTACGAAGGAACTCCTGGCCATGTGCACAAGTGTGGTGCTGCTCTTCTGTCCTTCCTCTGACACAGCAGAACGTGCCAAGTGGCAGTGAGTGACGAATGGCAGCACACCCATCGCGTGGAGATTTAGTATTAAAATTGATCATGAATTATCTTTAAAGTTAAGCAGGTTGTCTTAAGAGAACTTACAGAACCTGACACACGGGGGGTTGGGGAGAAAGTGGTTGCAGTGGAGCACAGAAGCTTTGCAAGATCCACCAGTCCATATGGTGTTTGTGCTCAGTGTGCGAGGTGCTGGAGTGGGGCGGTTTCACTCAAACCGGTCTTGGCTGCACATGCAGGAGCTTTCTAAGGGCTTCAGCACCATGTTCTCCAAGGTGTCTGACTCCAGGTGGTTGACAAAGCTTGCCTCTCACTGTAGGAGAGATGTCAAAACAATCCAGTAAGAAGAAACTGAAATCCTAAAATACGCTGAATGCTTAAATGTATTTTTAAAGGACATTTATTGTTGAAGTTCCATGACAGAGACCCAATTAAAATGATTCAAGTAGAAATTATTTGAATGAATTTCAGCTTTGTCGAGTCTTTAATTGTTGCAACTTTTTGTAGTTCAGCAAAACTGAATTGCTACTACTGTGAGCTGTATCTACATGGTCTAGAGTAATACATGAATTATGGACAAGTCCTTTATCTGTGTCTGCTCCTTGAAATATGGTTAGCACACTGGGAGAAGTGGCTACTGCTCTGTCCTCTTTAAAATCAAACAGCCTAATTGTTCTCCAGCTTCCACAGAAGATGAGGACTTTCGAATTTGGAAGGAGCCCTTGGTCTGAGCTGCAGCCATCAGGACCTGCAGCAATTAGATTGCCTCTTTCCTACCCAGCTGGAAAGAGTTTAAAACGTGCTTAGCTCCTGCTCACATCTCTTCTTTGTACTGAGACAGCAGACAAAGGGGCTGGTGTGACAGGGACTGGAGCCATTTCACATCAGCCATGTGGCTTTTAGACAGAAGTCTGGAGCCAAATATCTCCCAATTACCTGAAGTAAATTGCTTCATAGCTTGTTACCAAAATTCTGAGCAAGGTTTTGGCTGCTGTCTGATATTTAATTAAACTCCATGCATCTGATAACTTCTCTGCATGATGTGGCAAGTAGCAAATGCTAAATAAAAGTCCATTTCAAAATATGGAGAGGAGAAAAGAAAACCCAGAATTTGAAAATGTGGTGTTTTATTGCAAAGCAAAAGAGATTTTTGCTATCAAAAAGCTTAAATACACTCTGAAGCTAACTTGCATTTTTTTGTTAGAGAACAAAAGAACAGAAATAGTGACGTTATGATTCCAGGCATGATTCTCAGGTACATTTTAACTCCATGCAAGTATTTCTCCAATCTGACATTTTACACATTTGTGTCTCATGCCGCAGACTTGAAGAAATAATTTCTTATTCATGATCTTAGCATCTAATAGCTACCTACCTGCTGCAAGAAACACAGAACAGGAAGACAATTTCTGTCTCGGAGTCGATGGTCCTGCTGTAAGACAAAAGATAGTCATTAGAGGAAAAAAGGAACAAGAATAAGCTGCTCTTGGTCAGCAAAAGGAGCAGTAAAGTTAATGGCAGACATCCCAGAAAAAGAGATGGGTTGAGAAATACTTTTGAAGATGCTTATGGGGAATTTCTGTTCCATGTGAGTGTAACACAGAAGTCAGCATTAATATTTATGCGAGGAAAATTTAAAAAGTGGCTATGAGAGGCTGGCATCGTGGGGATGAGGCAAGTTAATGAGATCTCATCTGTGAGCGCGAGATAATCGCGTGTGTGGGAAGGGTATGGCAGGGAAAGCACTGACTGGAAATAGCCTTGACTCAGAAGACCAAGTTCTTAAAGTTTGATGTGATAGAAAGGGGATGTGTGTGGTGCCTCCAAGGAAGGGTTTATCCTAAAATGTGTTCTCTTGCTATGACTAATAGGCAGAAATTATTACCAAGTTATATTTTATGCAAAGGTAAAATGCTGTGTGACTTGTAATCTGAGGCATCTCACTCTTGTGTGCAGTCTGTAGGAGGTTTAGCAGCTGATTAAGACTGGAGTCTGTTACAGGCCCCTATGATTTTTTGAAATCTTCCTGTATGCTTGGATTTGCAGTTACTTAAAAAGTGACATGGCATGAAATTCCAGGTCTTTGCACATGTGATTTGGAATGCTGTGAATATCACAAATTAAAACATAAGTTATGCCTCGCAATGACAGTCTGTCATATTCCTTTCCATTGTTTATCCTAAAACACAAGCTCACAAGCACTAATGAATAAAATAAATTCTACTTCAAGTTCCTTTTGCCAGTTGAAATCCATTCCCCAAAGAGGGTTGCAGAGGCACAAACTGTCAGAATTTCGTGTCTTGCTGACGATCTCAAACTACTGCTCAAAGTGTAAATGTGTATTTGTCATTCCCTGGCTGTTAGGAGGCAAGGCAGACATCATCAAGTACATTTTGTCTAAACTAAGAAAACAGAGAAAAGATGTTTGATGACAGATAAATATTACTGATGTGTCAGAACTCTAAATTAGGAATTGGCAAGGTAGGGAGCATGTGGTGGTGTCCCACAGTGAAGTGATACCACGTATGGTCATCAACCTATGTGCTGGTCTTACTTAGGGATTAATGAATCTGTTTGTTGTCTGTGGCTTTTACAAGTTTAGTTACAAGGTTCTAAAATTTATTAATTTTTATTGCTATTATTATTATTTTTTTTAAAAAAATATGCTCATTCTTTGAGATACAGTGGTTAGGATCTTGGCTTTATAAAAGCCTTTTTCCTTGAATGTGGAGGGTCATTTATATGGAGCTTTTTGCTGAAAATCTGATCTTGAAACAAAAATACCAGGAGTGTAATAGTTTGTTGTATTGACAGAGCACAGAAGGCTGTTGTTTTCTACTGGTCTAGCACAAACTTCACTGATGTTTAAGAAATAGCATAATGGCTCTTTGCTCTTCTACTTTCCTGGAAATGACCAGGGTTACAGAGCATTTACTTTGAGAGACTTCTCAGGTTTTCAGTTTATATTCAAGAGTCATACATAAAATGTCAAGGCAAAGGGAAAGTGAGAATTATACAAGGACACTTAGAAAAAGCAGTTTTATCTTCTGAAATATTAAGCTTGTATTAGTTCCATATTTCTTATGAGTATGCATGTGTCTGTGTAGAAAAGGTATGAGAATTCATTTGGCATTTGGCACCCCCCTTCCTCTTTTGGAGTAATTGGATGCACAAGGGTTCTTGGATAACCTTGTGGTAAAAGGGCTAGAATAATTTGAGCAATTTTAGAGTAATATTTTGCAACTAATATTTCTTGCTGATAGGATACTAAACACCATTTAAAGAAAAATAAAAATCACAAACAAGCCCCCCCACTGCCAAAGCAGCAATAAAAGCCCCCTCAGAGCAGCAATTCTTGTTGACTTTAGCAGAAGAGGGTGCTGCTCACTCTTAGTGGACAGGCATGGAAATAGCATCTAGTTCTTAGGAAAGTTCCAGAAATTTTAGGAAGTCTTACACTGTACGTAAAAAAAAATTGTTTCTGTTCCATGGATAAGCAAATCAAGGAGCATAACAAGGAATTGATGAGCTAAAAGCTGCCAAGCGGGTCAATAGTGTATTAAAGGCTCCTGTGTCCTGGACTGAAACCATTGTGTAAGATATTTTCCTTAAAACCAGCCACTGAACCACACATGTGTCTTCTAAAATCAAAGCCTAAAGGAAGTATAATTTTTCTAACGTGTTTTTTCCATCGTCAGCCCAAGATTGGTCCATCTGCACAGCATGCCCCGTGTCACGTTTCTTTATTTTGGATGGATAATAATTAGCATGTTTCTGTCTCTTTGCCCTTTCTTCCTTTTAGATTAGTACAGCATTTATTAACTCTAATTAACCTTGCACTAGGATGACAAGTGTAATGAGAATCTTGAATAACATTTAATGATAACAGAAACACAAAAATGAACTTTTGCTTGCTTGCCAGATGGAGTCTTACCACTGTCTTACCGTTCTGGCTCACAAAATCAAATATGTGGTTTCTGCAGCTCCCTGGTAGACACACAGAAGTGCTGTTGGTAAATATCCCTGAGAAAGCAGGACTGAAGAAATACAGTGGTTTGTTTGGAGTATTTAACGGCTTTAATACAGACAAGCAAATAAACTCCCAAGGCCTCTTCTTAACTGGCTTTGGGAGANATCAAGCCAGTGTTACCTAAAAATGAAGTTTCAGTACCTGTGAACAACTACTTCATTACAAACACAATGAAAATGTCAGTGTAATCTCCTTGGCTAAATTTCTAGATGATCATGCTATGAAAACTTTACCACCCCTAAATGCACACACATTCTCTCTTCTAGCACTCCAGACTGCTTGTCTGTCTCTCCAAGTTTCTCCATCAGTGCACATGCTTTAGGCCAGGCAGGACTATTTGTTTTCACAGATTAGAAATGCGTTAAACTATCCCGAAAGAACTCGGGATTGACAGTGCAGTGTTTGTACCTGCAAGGCCAAATGCTGTCACAGCAGCAGCTCTCCCAGGGGTTACTTTCTGGCCAGGTTGCATTTCCTGACATATGGATTTATTAGGAAGGTAAAAGAGCATATCAAGCAAACTTACCATGTGGTTGCCATTAAGGGAGTCCGATGTTTCCTCAGTCGCTGGTAGCTACTTGTAGTGCATCTCTTCACTGGGAGGAGCGTGTTCTGGGTGCGTGCTCTGCAGAGAGATGCTGCTGCTAATGCCAGTGAAAGTTGCAGACATGAACTGGAAAGGTGATAGTTTGCCTTTTTCTAATGCACTGTAGTTCTTTTGGAGAAATATCTCCTCTGATTAAGGAGGACTTGACTTATTAATAAGTGATGTATTAACAGGGACTTCTTAAAATGAACCTGAGTGAAGGGTCACTGTGGCTACAAAAGGTGGGATGGAGTCACTTAAACATAGCCTGGGGTATGTGTGACTTCTGGATGGGCTGCTGCAAAACAGGACCTTAAATCTTTGGAGCTGAAGCTGACCATAAAGCAGGGCATTTAAGGTGACGAGATGTTTATGCCACTTAAGTGTCTGAGTGCTCAGTGCCACGTGTCTCCAGGTGTGTGTACATAGATTGTCTGGCTAGGATCCCTGTGTTGCAGGTGTTGATACCACTGCCCACAACTTTCATTGAACTCATCTTGGAGCAGATCTCCAAGAAAGGCAGTTTTATGATGTTAATTTTAAAGGCTGCAAAACCAAGGACATGGTCTCTGTGTGCCCATAGCAGAGTCAGAAACAAGATGCACGTGTGAATGCTGGCTCAGTGCTTCCATCACCCTCCCTGTTGCTGTGTCCCCTGTGACACTGTTTGTGTCTTCAAGAGAAGGGCTTGAAAATTCCAGCCCACAAGGATAATACCCCAGCATATTAGAAACTTGGTCATCTCTCTCTTACTTTATGATCCTGTCACATTATGCTAGAGAAATCTATTTAAATCAGAAGGTGCAGTGTGGACCACGACTAGCCTGGGGCTGGCAATTCATAGCAGCAGATTATTTTTCTACCCTAGACAGGGAGTGACTACTAATCACTGAAGTAACTGTTCCTGTCTCTGGCCTATCACTCAAATAAATTATTCCTCTCTTCTCTCTTCCCGCAAGAGATACATCTTCAGCAATAAACGAAATATTGTGAAGTTTATCTGAAGAACTACCAATCCATCTGATTCCACTGAACCTCTATAAGGAATGTAGTGCAGGTTTCATCCTCACTTCTGCACTTCCTTTGGTGACAACGCTGAAAAACAGGGATGCAAGAGCAGGGTGAGGTTTGGATTTAATTTGAACATATCTTTTAGGTCTGGAGGAAAGCATTCTTAACAATCGAGATTTTTTGCAAAGTAACTTTCAAAGGTTTATTTCATTTTTTTTTTCTGTGTGATTTTCTTTTCTGCTTTGTTGGTTTATCTTTGTTTTGTGGGAAAGATGAAATTTCACACAGGAACTCTATCCAGTGATGTGTTTTGAAAGCCATGGTTTCTAAATGCTTATGTGTTTACAAGCCTAAGATTTACTGTACCAACAGTGCCTTCTTTTATATAAATATGTGTAAATACACTAGTATTTAGAAGGGACTACAATTATACAAAACCTGATTTATGGGCCTTGATGTTGAACACTGTGATGGAAGATCTGTCATCTGCATTCACTTGCATGAGTACAGTGACTACAGATGGTGCAAAGCATTGATGTATAGCTCTCATATTTTCTAATACTGCAAAATCTAGCCAGATGCTGTATATATCTGTGAAGAAAAAGCCTAGTGGAACACAAAACAAAAACCAGGAGTCCTATATAATGTGCAGTAGAAGAAATGTGAGGTTGATAAATTGGTACATTTGTTACTTGGAAGATAAATTTTCACCTTTCTGATTGAAAATTGGTATCACCAGAAGTTTTTCAAGATTTGTTAAATATGATGTAAAATGTCAGATGCACAAAACATGAAGGTATGGAGAAGTACCCAAAGTACTGCTTTTTCATAAGGTTGCCCTGATACTGTTTGACACAATACATTTGTTGGAGCATCAGATAGCACTTAATAATTTCTACTGCTATTAAGCACCATACTGAAGCTTTTACAGACTTAGCAACACCTCAAGAGCAGTTTCTCTCTTGCTAAGTGCTTTGCAGCAGAAGGAATTGGGTGAGAATAAGCCACCTCCTCGAGAATAACAAAAAGTGAAAGGTAAAAAAATCTAATCCCCAATTGAAGTGAAATAGTCAAAAAGGAGAGGGACAAAGTTTCTGCAGCAGCCCTGTGTTGAAAAGTGATTTTAAGAAGTGAGTGACTGGCTCACAAGGCAGAGCTTGATGGCTTTTCTCTGACTTCATGTGATGAGCATCCCAAAATTGCTTATGAAAGTCACTCTGGTAGGTGGGAACTTCCATTCTGGTCCATGGCAGCTGGGTCAGACTTGTGACAGAGAAGCCACGAGGCCATGGGTATTCAGAAATGGCTCAGGCATACAAGGGTGAAAATTACAGAGTAATTCTCAGCAGGAAAAGGAGATGGGAATCTTATGCTTTCTTGAGGGATTTTCTGCAAAAACTGAAAAAATGATAGGCTGCAATTCTGTGCTTTGTTTTCAAGTTGGGTTGTATTTCGGATAATTTTAGAATAGGAATCATCTCCTGAGGAGCTGCATATAGACAAGGCTGTCATAGGTGAAGGAAAATGTTGCAGGAACTATCAAACTTCCATTCCACTACCTGGATTTTGTTGCCCTTCACCTGGATCAAAGGATAATGTCAATCTTAGGATATCTACTGTGTCACTTGGTCCCCTGGCTCATCTAACATGAGTCAGACATGGCTCTCTGCCTCCTTTCTCTCTTGAGGAGAATATTAAGGGTGTCCTTGGAGGGACCCCTGAGCCTTCAAACATGAGAGAAACAGGAGGAACTTCAAGATGGTACATCTAAATAATTGTCTGCAAGTGAACAATTTTACAAAGAACATTGGAGAAAAATAGTTCTTGCCCCTCTTTCTCTCACCTTCTCTTATAAAAGAGGAATTTTCACCCACCTAAGAATGCAGTATTTTCAATTTTACAGTAATTTTTTTATCCCCCTACCCCCTATGACAATTTATTACTCATCATAATCATTCTGGTTTGGTCACAGACTGAATCTTCAGACTCTTGCTTCAGTTCTAACAAGTCAGCCTACACAAGGTTGGATTTCCTTTGTGCATCAGAGGCAGAAATTCGAGCATGAATAATCTGCTTGAACGCAGCCATCTCTGTCATCTGCATCTCCCCCCCGTCTCTGTGTAGGACCCTGACATGCGGTAGGCAGGCACCAAGCTCTGCAGGGGATTGCTCTGAAGGATCATTCAATTCACAGAGCCATTTAGGTTGGAAAAGAACTTTAAATTTATGAAGTCTAACAGTAAACCCAGCCAAGACCAGTCCTAACCAAGTCCTTGAAGCATCACATGTCCAGGGATGGTGACTCAACCACATCCCTGGGCAGCCTGTTCCAGTGCTACTCAATATAAATTCAATATTCAGTGCTATTCAGTGTAATGTAAATATACCCACAAAGGTATGAAGAATTATGTTAAATGGCATGATACAACAGCAGGGAGCTTGGGGAATAAGTGTTGGGCTGGCAACCTAGGATTTGGGTTTTTTCAGAATCAGTCATCAGACAGGGACTATCTTTGGATCATTGTAGTAAAAATAAACACTTTGAGAAATAAATCCCTTTAAGTTGTTAGGCCTGATTTAAAGCAATCTGCCACCAGTGTGTGACAGGACTTAAATATTTTTAGTTTGAGGGTCAGGAAAATACTTTATTTGATCCCACAGATTAAGATGTTTGTCCTCAGTAGGTACAGAGAAGGTACAGACATCTGCTTTGGTGTTAAGGCAAAGTACCTTCATGTAAAATTGCCTTCCTTAATGTGGAAAGCAACGTAAGGTGGTTGGTTTATGAAGAATAAACTGACCTCATGAACACACAAATGAGTGGGAGAACTCTTCGAAGATCTAATGACAATGTACAGCTCTCTGGTGAGAGGTTGTGCTTCAGGCACAATTTCCCTCACGTTTGCATCATTCAGTCTGAATTGCTGCCATACAGAAAGATGACGACAACAGTTGTGAGTTGTGAGGTGAAAATGGCCAGTACAGGTAAATTTTGCTGCCTGCTGTCTGAAGAGGGACTCGGATGCTCTCTGGGGATGTGATTTTACTCCAGGAAATCAGTCCTCTCTTTTCAAGCAGTGTCCTTTTATTCCAAATATAAAGTGCCTGAGGCATTACAGACGTCCAGGAGGGAATGGAAGACACTGCTGTTGCATGTTCAGTGCGTGCAGTTGCTCTCGGGCTGTGAAGTATGAGGGGGGGAATCTATCCACTGTATTCAGCATGTTCAGCAGGTACTAGAGAATGTCTTGCATGAATGTTATTAAACGATGTCTGGGATCAAATGCACCATAGCTGTGACTTTCAGATCAGAAACCCAAACAACTGCAAGCCCTTCTTATCAGTCAGCAGTAATGGTTAACAAAGGGAAGAAATCTAAGGTTAGGATTTTTAATAAATGGATATTGATGGTATTCTAATGTTATTTGTAAACTAGGCTGCCTCTGGAGCACAGCTTTCAGCTCTGTTTATTTTATTTCAAAAAAGACTATAGGGAAAATAGAAGGGGTTCAGAGATTAGCAATAAGAATGCTTAGAGAAGTGGAAAAACTACCATATGAAGTAAGATTGAAAAGACAGGAGCAGTTTACTTCAGAATAGTGATGAACAAGATGGGACATGAAAAATAACGGAGTGAAAAAGACGGTGCGTAAAAATGAATTTATTGAGAAGCTAGTGCAGGCTTTCTACTTAGCTTCTGACATAATATTGGGAGGAAGGCAGTATGCAGAGAAATTGAAAGACAGCAAATCTAAAATCGACAGAAGGAATTATTTTTTCAGCCAACAATAAGCGAACAAAAGTCATTGCAGCAGTGTATTATTGGAGTCAAGAGCTCAGTCAGATTAGAAAAGGAAATGGATGGTTGTACAGATTATAACAGCAGCCAGAGTTACTGGGGTTTTAAAAATAATCAGGGATCTAGAAATGATATAAATTCTCATGCTTCAGGGTGAAAGACAATGATAGTAGCTAGGAATATTATTTTTTTATGGCCAGCACACCTTCTAAATGTGCACTGTGAGGGTCCTTGAATTTTCCCCTGAAGCATCGGAGGCCGGCTGCTGGGAGGCCAGTGGTCAGAAGGATCTCTAGTATTTCCAAGGAACAGTTTAAATGTTTATTTTCAAAAAAATATGTTGGAAAATATTTGTTGTGCTGTCTGAACTGCTTGTCTGGAATGCTCAAAAATAGTTTTATTATTTCGTAGGCCCAGGGCCAAGAAATAAGGGTTTTATATGCATATCTAGTATATATGAATGAGCTGGGAAGCTGTACAGCCTAGCACAGGGCTGTATTTATAACCTAGCTGAACCAGAAACAGCTAGGGACGTAACAAGAATGTGTAAGCCAAAACCTGGTTGGTATGGGTGTCAGATACAGGAGAAGACTGGAAGATAATTGGTGAAAATGTAAAAGCGATGAAGTGCCAGAAGGTGCTTTGCTTTTAGTGTTCTGAGTGTTGCCACTTAACAGGTGTGTTGTTCCTTGTCTCCGATGTTGAGATGCTCTGGTGCTTGCCACAGTGTCCTGAAAGGAAGAAGCCTGGATGGCAGTTCTGTTTTTCCCATGCACGTGTCTTTGCAGTTCCAAAGGTTCCAGGCAGAGTCGGAAGTGATACGTACCAGTAAAAATGTGTGCCATCTAAATTCAGTATTTAAAAACAATTAAAAAATGGCCCCACCAAATAATCCTTCCTTTAACAAATTAAATTGTAATCTAGGTTGTATTTTTTTTTTTAATTTTCTCAAAATCAATCTACAGACTCTGTTTTTATGACATGAGGTAACTTGGTCAACAAAGAAATGATGAGACTTGAAGGCAAAAGTTACACAGAACAGATTTATAACCATATAGTAGCATTTATACTTCAGCTTCCTATGAAACTTATCCTACTCCTCACATATATATATGTATAGCTACAGAGATGACTGAATTTATAATGTTTGAACAGCTGAAGACTGGAATTCCTGGATTTTTCCCAGCTCTTTAATTTCTCCTGTTGCAGAAAATAATCTTATGCAGGAATCTGTAGAACAATGAATCTTCTGTCAGAAAGGGATTCTGTGAAGGAATCAAAATAACAAAGAGTTCAATGGATTAAATATAAATCAGAATATCAGAACTACTGGATATGATAACCTAGACATTCCCTTAGTATTCTCCCGATTGCTTTATTCACTTACAAGATTAGAAGCAATGCCCAATTTAGCCCTTAATCTTCATGAAGGCTCTTCCCCAGAGGACTAGCTTTTAAATCAAAATCTCCTTTCTGAAATTCCCTGCTTTATTTCAGGGGTCTCATGATAACAGTGGAAGCAAACAGCTCACTAACTACACAAAATCTGGCTTTGATCTCGCTTCCACGGGCAAGTAGATCGGTCCCTTCTCGATCCTCATAGACAAGGCCGTTACGCACAGAGTCCCTCTTCCTGCAATGTAATCTGCACTGATTTGGGACTAATTAGTGCTTTAAGGTTCTGTGTACGTTCTTTAATAGCACTGGTTACTGAAATGCCTCTTAAGAAGAGTTTTAACCCAGCAGATAAACAGAGAAAATTTCATTAACTGTACAGCTATCTGGCTGACTTTTGCTAACAACAAGATGACGACTTTGTTTCACCATACCAGATCTTTGATACTATTTTTTTTGCCTTAATTAAAACCCAGCTCTGTTTACTGGAAAATACTTTTAGGTCATCGGAGAGCTCCCTTCTTCACTGCAGTGACTGGTTTTCAGTGTGTGTTAGCTAATGCCTGTCAATCACGGGTGCTTCCTTGCACCAGGCAGCTGCTCTGAAGTTTTAAAACGTGTTTAGTAATGGTGTGTGTATTTCAAATTAAGAGCTTTTGTTTCTCTGGGAGCCAAATAGTTGAAATCTGTGGAGTTACTGCACCTAGGGAAACCTGACTTCTGCTGAGTAGAGCCCCTAGTTACTGTATTTCCTCTTAGAATTCCCCAGAAGATGTTCTGTTCTTCTCCCACTTCACTCCAGATGGGACACTGAAAGTTCTTAAGATTAGAAATACTTCAACCTAAGAGCAGTAAAGTTAAATTAAAAATTACATTCCTGAGTATAAGAGCTCCTGTGATATCCTGAAAGAGGGACATTGCAAGGAAAATGTTACAGGAAAGAGAGACATTTATATTTTATGTTATTATTCTAAGTTAAAAATAATGTGAACAATACAGATTTTATTCTGCTAGTAATCATGCAAAATTTAGTAGCTTGCAGTATGTACACATGTGGAGTTGTGATGGAATCAGAAAGACAAAGCCCCATTTCCAGCTCCAAACCGCCTAGGAAAACAGAAATTGCACATGCTGGTGAGCTGCCTTCTCTGGTTCCATAATTTGAGATCTCATTAGGGGAGTTTCTTTTTTTTTCACCCCAGTCTATTGTTTTACTACTTTACTGTTCATTCAGATACAGATTGGAGTACTACTCAGGCATTACAAAGATGTATTTTTATTTTGAATATTTTATAGTCTATTATTTTCTAGCCTTTCCCTTTACTAGAATTAACTGTAATGCTCCTCACGCCCTTTTGTCACGAGTTATCATTTTCTGCATGTTGTTCTGAAATTCTATTGTCAATCCATCCCTGATGGAAAATTATAAACAGTTAGAAAATGATTAGCAGTGTGCTTAAGCATCACCTGCCTTCCTAGCTAATTAAATAGCTTGGTTCTGACCTGCTTTTCTTTGGTGAGAACAGCAGGGTGGCTTCAGAACAAAAAATAATGAACTATTGCATCTGAGCAGTACAGACAGCTAAAGCCACTGCTTGAGTTTGAAATGCAACTGTATTATGTCTATGCATCTTTCTTGGGGAATAAAAAATAAGCCCTAGATTAAGTATTTTATTGGTCTTTTTTCATCTTTTAAGAATTCTAAGTCCGTGGGTTGTGGTTTTGGAATGGATGTGCCACTACTTTTCAAGGATTAGCAGAAAAGGCAAGTGAGAGCAGCATTTCCTAGTTCAAAGATGAAAAATGCAGCTGAACAAAGGGTTCGTTAATATTGCCTGGAGAAACTACATTATTTAAGAGAATACCCCCGGAAACAGCTGTGCTAATGCACATCAAAAAAAACCCAAAGAAATCTTTTGTACCTTTTTGAATACGACTGTAATACCTTCCCCAGTGACCCCGTGAAAATGGGGAGTGACCCCCGGAGCAGCTGCTGCTGCTCACTTGTAGGCGAGCGCAGAATAACCTGGCGAAGGGTGCCTGCCTCCAACGATGACTGCGCTCACTCCAGCCCTGCCTTTAGATCACAGAATGTATTCTCCTTGCTCACTGAGGGCGCACGCTATGCTACCCAGGGGTAAATGAGTTCTGTTCATTAAATGATGGAATCATTCAGATTTCTTGTCGTTTTGGTGCTTGGATCCTGCTTGCTTAAGTGCTCTTTTGAAGCTTAATGGAAACGCTTTGCCATTTTAATTGCTAATATCTAAGCATGTTCTATTGACATGCAGAAGTTTCTCCCAGTAAATGCTTCTCTAGTTAATAAATAATACAATTAATTTACTAAATAAGCAGAACTAGAAATGGAGAATTCTTTTCTGTGCTATGTAAACTCACCATGGTCTGCACCAAGGGCTGCAGGGGAATCTCCGCTCTGGTGCCTGGAGCTCCTCCTTCCCCTCCTCCTCCACTGATCATGGGGTCTGCAGGGCTGTTTATCTCCCATACTCCCTCTGTTCTCTTCTGACTGAAATTGCTCCTGCACAGGCTTTTCTTCCCACCTTCTTAAACCTGTTGGCACAGAGGTGCTGCCACTGTCGTGGATGGGCTTGGCCTCAGCCAGTGCTGGCTCTGTCCTGGAGCCTGCTACGTTGACTCCATCGGACGTAGGGGAACTCAGCAGCTTCTCACAGGAGCCATCCTTGTAGCTTCCTCTGTTAACAAAAACTTGCCGTGCAAACATCTAATTAAACCCCTGAACAGTTCCTCACTGTAGGTAGGAATTGTCATCCTTGTTTGATAGGTGGAGAAATAGGAAGAGGGGATTATACGACTCGTTCAAGGTCATGCTCAGAGCCTGTGTTGGAGCCAGCAGTGCAAAGCCTTGTTTCATAATCCATTATCATCATCACAAGACCAGCTTCTTTTCATCACTGCTCAAAGGCTTGAAAAAGTATGCTATGGAAAAATCTAATTTAGTTAGGTTTTGGGGTTTTTTTTAAATTTCTGTACATAAGAAGTTAATGAATCGCTTGGATTATGTGGTTCCATAGATGAGCTCTATAGAGGATTCAGAAGCTCTTTTCAGTGCCAATTGTCAAACAGTGCCTTGAGAGCTGTGCCCTGCCATGCCCTACCCCTCATTTCTGATGTGTTTTCCTTGGCCTAGAACCATGGCTGTTGCTAATTACTGTGGTTTTGTGAAAGCAGGTTTTAAATTTTAAAACCCCTTCACTCAGCTTGGCCTTTAAAAGTCATTAAGAAATGATAATTTTACAAACCAGTGTCTCTGCAAATCAGGTTGTATTTATGTATTGAATACAATCTGGCAGAAACAGGAGAAAACACATTAGGCACATATCTATCTTAATCCTTTATGTAATTTAGAATCTTATGTGGAAAATAAGGTTTGATCCTGCCTATTGTTCCATTTTGTAATGATACCTAGAAATGCTGTTCTGGTTGGGTAAGGTGAAGATGTGTACTTGACATAGCTTTCTATGGTGAATTTCTCTGGGAGTATTAAAAAAGGGAAAAAAAAAAAGTAAAGGTAACTTTAAAATGTATTTCAGGCTTAGTTTTATTCTTTAACAGAAATTATTTATTCAATATCCTTTTAGTTCCACTGGATTCAAGTCTTACACAATTGACAACTTTGGAGCCTAATTAAGTTGCAGTCAGGGGCTATTTTAACTTGTCTTAATGTCTCTGATTACACGGAACACATTTGCAGAGTAAAGCGTATTTCTGATTTAAAGGGTGTAATGGAACAAATAGGTATTATATAGTATTCCTCCTCAAGGTAAACTGGGATGGATAATTTAATTTCCAAGGCGACAAATTATCTTATCATGAGTGAACAGGCAATTTCTTCCCTGCAATAAACTAAGTAGGTACAGACAGCTCTAACCAGATGAAATCATTATCCTTTTTAAAGCAGAAGCGTTGAATAGAAGTAATTTTCTCAGCCTTAGTTTCACAGCAGAAAGTAGCTCTTGTAAACACTGCGTACTGTGGTCTCAGGTAGGAGCAACAAGTTTAACCCTTTCAGTGGGAAGAGATAAACAGGGCTACATTATATTTGTTCCTTCCCTTTCATCATCTGTATATTAACAAATGCATATATATTTAAATTAAGAATCCAGTGCAAGGTCAGAATAGTTAAAGCAAAGGTAATATCTTAGTTATATTTGAATATTCATAGAGATTAGAGTAATTTGTGTTAATTCTACTGAAAAAGGACAAATCTGATTTCTAGAAAGCTGCAGTGTATTACTAGGGAGTGCAGTTGTGTTTGGAGTGTGAGGATGGTGTGCAGCCGGGTGAGAGCCAGTTAACCTGCCTTTGGCTCTTTGCAGCTCGTTTGCTGTTACAGACATAAAGTGTACGTGCACACTTACACACACACACACAGAGATTATAAACTACCCTGCTCTGCTTGAGTGATGGAGATTTTCCTAGAAATGGAGACTTTCCTAAGTCTGTCAGTTTTACCTGGGCTAGAATCAAGAAGGAAAGCAAATTCAGAAAGAAGAGAACCCTGGACAAGGTTCTGTACCTGAGGAAATTTAATTTCAGAAAGTGATCTAAATGTAGAGACTGATGTATCTCCCACTTGATCTGTAGCCCTACACACCGTGTTCCTCTCTTGGACAGCTTCCTCAGGATGGGCAAAGGCTGCCTTTGTCCCAGCCTTGTCAGTAGGAGTGGGAGCTCCCTGGACTCGGAGAAACAGGACTCAAGGGGAGGATCCTTTACAAAAGATCTTCATGTCTACAAGAGAAAAGAAGGAAAGTAGCTCTTTCTCTTGACAAAAATGTTTTGGAAGTCTTTTTGAACATGTTCTTGGCTATCTTGACAATATGATCTCTCTTAGGTGTTGAAATCATTGCTGCATATTGAATTCTGTGGGCTTCATTAATTTACTGGTAGCCACAAACAGAAGAAATTATCAGGGTTTCTACAAAGTGCTAGGATTAGGTGCCCAGATTTGTTGTTCTAGATGTGAAACTTGTCTACGTGCTTTATAGATCTAGATTCCCAACTATTCCAGCTTTTTCCTGAGAAAACTACTTGCTTCCAGAGTGTTTTGGTTTTAGCTCCCTCTCTCCAAATGCAAGTGGGAGATCTGTGGGACAGGTGTCACGATTCCCTCCTTGGTTTGGTACTGAGAGATAGGGGATCATCCCCTTATTTACCTCAAGTATTAATTGTGAGCAGTCTGAACCCCTCAGCAAATAGCTTTTATCTGATTGTTCCAAGCTAGGTCCTTCTGCTAAAGAACGTGTGCATTATTTCTGAGATCACAACGCTTGGTGTTTTCAGATGCATGTAGTTGTTTATGTATTTGCCACCTATTTGAGTAAAATCATTAAAAAAAGTTATGTTCATGGGATTATGGGGCATTTCACTTAATGTGCATGCAGTAGCATAACTAGCATAACAATCATCTTTTATGCATGTTAATTACAAACAATAGATTTGTGTGAATTAGTTGCGCTCCCATTTAATTTTTCTTCTTAGAAAAAGCACTTAGTGTAAATTATTATATTTTTTTTTCCCAATACGTTTCCAGGGTGTGAATAACATTAAAACAAGAAACACTAACATGAAACCCAGGAGTCTTTTCTTCTGTAGCCAGTGTGTGTTGTGCTGATAAACCTTGGCTACATCTCTTGGGCTGAAGGCCATGGGCAATGGAACTTGGGCTGTAAGTTTGACGTTTCTGATCCTGTTCTGAGCCTGCACTTTCTCCCTGCAAAATTATTTGCCATGATCTGATGTTAATTTCTGGAGCAAAACTGTTGGATTGGAGGCTTAGAGAGGTTTCTTAAAAGCTGTTGGGTGTTGTAATAAGCATAGGAAGAGGTGAACAATCAGTCCATCAAGGACCTAATTTGAAGCAGCCAGTTCAATTCTGAGTGACATACAAGAGCACTCTAGCTCACATGTCCAAGTAATTCAAAGCCATAATTTTTACACCGTACCATCTCTAGGTTTTAGCAACCTATGTAAACCTTTTTGTACTTTGAACTAAGTTGTGACCTTCTGTTGCCATCTTTGAAAGGTTCTCTGGATGTATATGATTTATATAGCAATGTCTTCCTGAGAACACTTTGACATAAAGCCTTGTTCTTTAGTCTGCCTTTCCTTAGTTCTAACTCAAACTGTTTCCTGAAAGAACCAGGTCTTGTCATTTCCAAGCATAACTGAATGTGCTCTGCATTTCAGGATTGAGAATGAACAAGCAGTTGTGCTCAGTGGTTTTATGGAAATAGGTGAACACAGTCTGTGAAGGAGGAGAAGAGAAATTGTATTCTTGATGAATCAGATTTGACTTTTGTAGCAAACTTTCCTATCAACTGAGGATGTTGGTGTTCCTCCCTCCACATTTTTTTAATTCTGATTGAAAAGGAAAAGTAAACAGTTTGTTACAAAACACTTCTGCCATATGCTCCAGAGACACGATTTTTAAAAACTAAAACTCCTTACGTTAGCATTAGGCTCTTACTGTGATAAGGGGGGAAAATGTGCTACGGCAGTTCTGTGAGAAGAGGAGAACATCAACAAAATTACATTGCCACCCACTGTGTCTGGCAGAATTCAAGTTCAGCAGCATCCTTGC
Source organism: Chloroceryle aenea (assembly GCA_013399075.1). Classification (NCBI taxonomy): domain Eukaryota; kingdom Metazoa; phylum Chordata; class Aves; order Coraciiformes; family Cerylidae; genus Chloroceryle; species Chloroceryle aenea. The sequence continues at coordinate 212,645 of VWZY01008970.1, forward strand.
TTAGGGCTGTGTCTCTTTCCTGCCTCAGAACTGTTACTTGCCTCGGCTGTATTAACTCTGAAGGGCAGATAGTGGCATAAAGCAGAGAGCCCTTTACAGCCTTTAGTACTCCCCCAACTGGAAATGTATTTCTTGTGTAAGTTCATGATAGGTTTGTTCCAGAAAGATGACAAATTGGTTTTGGATAGTGATTTACATAAAAATGCAAAAAAATGTGCAATGTAAAGCCAAAATGAGGGTAAAGGTTTTTTCTGTCTTGTGTGCCTCTGAGCAGAAAATTGTGGCATTGATTGATGCAATACTACAAGTGTTCTGCATAATTCTTTTTTATCCCTTTAAAAAAAGAAAAAAGTTTATCAGAATCAGCAATATTTGTACGTTGCAAAAACACATGGATGAATTGGCACTGCTAATCAAAGAACAAAAGAACTTCTCCACAAGTGAAATAGCACATCCAGTCTTTTAACCCAAATAGTGTCTTAAAGTTCATGTTTACTGATTTTCCACTTATGTGGTGGTCTAATCTGGGTTGGGGCCAACACTTTTACTTAGCCACTTAGAGAGGAAACCCCGGTGTGTGGAGGCTGCCTGTACGATGACTGTAGACAGTTCAGGTGGTGTCTGCACTGTTAGCAGACTCCAGTTGGTTTAATGAAGGCACCCTGGTCAATGTGCTCGTGTGTTTTGATGGGAATGTTTTGACCACTCCCAATCAAGACCAATACTGATCTCTGCTGGTGATCGTTTTCACAGTAGGTCTTCTTTTAAGATATTTCTAAGTTATCCATATTTTAATCATTTTGATGGAAAACCAGCATGCTGAAAAATAGCTGAGATCCTTCAGTCAAACCAGCAAGGTAGGAAATGGAGAGGAGCTTTGCAGAAAATGCAGCTGGCATGTGACTCAAGTACGTGAGGGCGCTCTTGAAATATTTTACAATGAATGTGAGACAAAAAAAAGTGTCATTTCAAGCATCCAAGTGGCTGACCAGACATTTTTGCTATGCATGTTGTTTGAACATTTGTTTTAAACCCTTTTAAGGGCTGAAAAAGACCACCTCTAAAAACGTCGTGGATGTATTTTTTATGAGTTGAATAAGCTTATTTATATTTTGTGTTGGGAACAAGCTGAGGAGGTAGGGAAAGGAGGGATTGACCTGAAAAGGACTTTTTTATTTTTATCCTTAATAAGGAACAGCAGTCATTTCTGTTAACAGTGAACTGTATTTCTGTTACTTGTTTTGTGTTAAGCTGAATTATTCTACTCTTACTGTGTTGTCAAGAACATCTGGGGAAATTAGATGCCATCCTTTCATCTGTCACAGATTCCCTGGGAAATGCTAAGCCAGACATGTACACAAAGCCTTTTCCCCTGCCTTGAACACCTGATACCTGTGTGGGAGGACCACTGTGCGCTCACTGCTGCAGCTGGTCTCCAGGAGGACTGTGCTTTCAACCTGTGGATAGAAAATGGTAACTCACCCTGGAAGAACGGGTTCAAGTTCGCCTACTTTGGGCATCCGTGATGGGATTCTGGAGTTAAGGGCTGTCTGGTCCAGCTCTCCCAGAAGCCCTGTAAATGGTCCACGTGTTGAAGTCTCTGAAACATTTGTGTGAGAGTTTGTCTCATTTTCCTCTGAAACTGAGATGTTACCCAGACACATTTAAAAGATTCCGCGCTCTGCTTCAGCATGTCTGTTCTCCCACCACTTGCCTGTGTTGATAATGTCAAAGCTTGACCCTCTTTTGAGAAATTAGTTTTCCAGATACACAAACTTATTGTGGGACAGAAATTCCTGTTCCCTCTCAGCATTAATGACAAATCACAAACAATGCTGAATAGAAAGCAAGAAAATAGGAGAACTTTTTCTTCTGCATGTACCATCCATCCTGTGTGCTGAAGGAGAGGTGACCAGTAGAATGCAAGTGAAGCCTGAACCTGAAACCACTTGTGTTTCAGCAGAGAGGGGGATATGTTTATGTGCAATCTTAACTCTGGTGTTTCCTATCTCATAGCATATTGATTTTTTTGCATCAGTGAAAAGTTGGTTTAATGTATTTATGTCCATAATTACATTTAGAGTAAACACTTGCTAATGTGAGTATGGGGGGTGGAGGCAGGCTGGGGGAGACAGGTTGTGCCCCTGTAATAGGTATGCAGAGAATCCAGTCTGGATAATTATATGTCCACATAATTTAAGGTTAATAGTTATCATTTACTCAGTGAGGTTTCAATGAATTTTTAACAAAGGTCACTGATGCTCAGTCCATCAAGTGGATTAGTCGTGTTCCCACCAAAAGGGTGAAGATCATAAGTGGCTCTAACACTGATTACCAGGACCTGGAGGCTTCCCTTGTCTGCTTTAGTCAATGTGCTTCCTGTGAACGGTGCAACCTGAGACTTCATTTTCAGTGAATTGTCTGCCATCATCCATTTTGGTGTTCTTTATTAATTTATATTATCCTGCTAATGAAGTTTCACCAGGAGCAACTGAAATGTTCTAATTATTTTGCGCCAGATTTTGATCATATTCTGCACCTGTGTAATTACCTCACATTTACTCCTCTGTAATTGAGATCATAATTTGACCCAATGTGTTAATGACTTTAATATGAGAAATGATGAAACCATTTAATGAATATTTTCAAATGGGGTCACCTACTTGCTCATCCACTCAGACAAAAGGGGGCCTGATTTGTTTGATATAGGTCAGCCAGGGAATGCCCACTGGCAAAGGCCAACTTTAGTGTTCCTCACTGCCGTCAGAGAGGGTGCCTCTTAGAGAAATAGTATATGAAAGGCAGGAATAAGCAGGTTCTTGTTGGCAACAATGCAATCAGAATTCAACCTGGAATAGTATTTTGGCAGCTGGAATTTATTTCAAGCAGAATAAGGCTGCAGGATCCCACCAGTTCATAGTAAATGACAGCAATGGCAAAAAGCGGGAAAGATTGCCGTGGGGCGTAAGAGGACATGAAACACACAACCCTCTTGAGATGTACAGGTACTGACACACCTGCTATCTGTTCCAGGTATTAAAAATGATCCATTTCTCATGGGTAATCGTAACCAGCAGTGACAGCAGCGTTGTTCGCAGGTGGATTCTGTAACCTGCCTCCTGCAGCAAGTGATGATCTGGTTTTTAACTTGATAACCAAGTGCTGCTTCACTGAGAGACAAAGGCCTTGGACCAGTAATATACCACTTGAAATAAGTGTTGAGTTATGGTCCCTGCATTTGGATTAGTTCCTTTTTCTTTTTTTTTTTTTCTCTCCACTGGAAGTTCAATATAAAACCAGAAAGCTACTCTGTGGAGGGAGAGGCAGTATTTAGGAACTGCCCTTTCTACACGAATAACTAAGTGTAACCTCTCCTTATGTTCTTTTTTGCTATTCTCCTTTTGCCCCAGGAATAATCGGCTCTAGGGAAGAGAACCTTTTGTTTTCAGCACAGCTAGTCCATCCATTTGTTCTTACTCCTCCTCGACTGGAAAAATGAGAATTAGAGGTGGTCTTTGGGGGATGTCGTGTGTGTATGGATCTGTTGTTTCTTGTGTAGAACCCAGTACTTGAGCATCTACCACTTGAAGACCTTTGAGGGACTTTGTTTCAAAAAAGCTTAATCTAATTACATGTGAAGATACTAAAAACTGTGATCTATGTGATTTATCTGCTTTGAACTGAAGTCACTTGTCACATTCTCAGTAAACAGAACAGTAGTAATGAATTTTATATGATAAAAGAGGTACCGACTCAGTCTAGGAATCTATGTGGTATAGTATATTTATTGAGGAGGAAGGTTTTATGTTCCAAATTTGGACTTCAGCTCCTGCCATCAAGTCCTACTCTTTACATCAGAGTGCTCTTTCAAGTCTGCCATGACTTGCCAAGAGTCACAGGGGAAGAAAACCTTTTTCTGAACCTAGAGCTGACTCTGGGATTTCNACTGTGATCTATGTGATTTATCTGCTTTGAACTGAAGTCACTTGTCACATTCTCAGTAAACAGAACAGTAGTAAAGAATTTTATATGATAAAAGAGTTGATTTTTTTTTTATAATTTTTTTTTTTCCTGTTCTCCACCCTCCATGTGTGTGATTAGATTTGAGTTCACAGCCTAGTGGACCTTCTCAGTAAAGACAGTCTAGTTTCTCCAGACAAACTCCTGCATTTTCTCCCTTTGTTACTTCCTTTTACCCTGTGGCTGTGAACTTACTGCTGTGGCTCTGCAGGAATTGTTACATGGGATAGTTCAATAAATTAAATCGTTTGTTTTCTTTAACACAAATGTTATTTGTGGCTTATTGTATGCTTCCTAGAAGACTGAAGCATAAATCTAAGTAGCCAGGTAGGGAAAGCATTTGGAAGGTGTCCAGTAACTTAAAATCCTCCAATTTAATTAATTGCAAACTAAAAAAACTGAATGAAGAAGGGGTTTGTTGGTCTACCTTTGCAAAGACTGGTGCTGAATCTCTGCTATTCTGTGAAACTCACAGGATTATTTTTAGTTAGGGTGATCTACTCTCTGGACGCAGAGGGCTTGTCCCTTAACTCTTAACAATTTAATGAAGTCAAAAAGGAGTTTGAGGTGGGTCACCGTTATCCTTACTGAGCTGAGGAGACCGAGCTGTTTCCTTCTTCTTGTTTACATCTCTCATTCCTCTTCTGGTATGTGAGGCTCTGTGATTAAATTGCAGGCTTGGGAGTCTAACAATTTGTGTTGTATTCCCAGTTCTGCCACAAAGTTGACATAGCAGGATGTGTATGGCTTAGCTCATGGACGTTTCTTCTTACAAATACACAAACATTATGATGTGTGCAATTGCATACCTAATTTATGCACATAGACATAACAGTGACCATACACATAAATGAGATATTTGCAGATGCAAATAGCTACTTATGCATATAACAGGCCAACAGAAACCCACAGTTGTTGTAATTACACCCACAAACTATATGAATGAATGAACAGGCACGTTAGGAAAATCAGACTGCTAGCTACGCTGTTCATTTATAACATTTTTAAGACCAGAAGAATATTATTAATATTCCAATTCATGATGGGGCACGGCTTATTATCATTTGTACTGAGATTTAAGATTATTAAACGGGAGGTGCTAAATTCAGCAATTTTTATTTGTTTGTTTTTTTTATAACTGTGCCTGGAGGGCTCATTTATTTGATAGTTTCTCCCCTCTGGATGATCTTGAAAATTTACTAATTCTTGCTCTGTTCATACTTGCGGAGCTTCGTATCACGGGGCTGGTGAACCTGGGTATGTGAGGGGTTGTTCTCCCCCAGTGCCAAAAAGGTAAAACAAGAGCGTGGAGAGAAAATGAAGTTACTCATTCAGTGCTTTTAAAAGCTCCCCTGAGCCGTGCTGCTCTCCGG